>CM045074.1:5998343-6384911 GCA_024542945.1 allo-octoploid hybrid of Carassius auratus x Cyprinus carpio | reverse complement strand
AATTTTTATATTTTTTAAAAAGGGTTGCAATCAATTTATTTTAGTACATTTAAATAAACAAATTTTGTTGACTAACTTTCAACATTTTGTTTATTTAAATGTAGCTAAAATTATTGTTTGCAACCACTTACCTTACCAAAAATTTTGTATCATTTTCAGTGTATTAACCTTTTACTAAGGATCTGTTTGATTATTTCATGATGCTATTTTTGTAAGATAATGACAAATTTGTAAATCATTAGCATATTAATAATCATTTGTGAATGTATAGTCATGTTTTGTAAATGATTGGTAATCATCATCTAATCACTTGTAAATTGTTTATAGCTTAATCTACAAAACATAGATAAACATTAAAATATAACTTATTAATCATTTATGACGCATAGTCATGTTTTGTAAATAAATTAGTTCATCATTAACTAATCACTTGTAAATGACTTATTAATTGCTTATGAATGATTTGTGAATGATTAGTTCATCAATACCAGAGTAGAGACCTGCACAGTACTCCCTGAGAGGTGCATGGTCTCTAACCAGAGTTTTCTTTTAAAGCATCAGCATTTGTAGGGCGCTGTATGCAGACTTTAAGCAAAGTGTGCATGCTCTCACACTCATTCTGATAATTTTTTATTTTATTTTTTCCTGGGCACAAATCCTGAAGAGGAGTTTCACAGGGACTGTGTGTAATGGTGTAGAATTTGTTTAAAGCGAGGCTAATCTGATGAATGACATTCACTTGATAACATATTTGTGACCTCTGGAACCAGTAATCAGCAATCCTTCAGGATTTCCAGTGTGGTTGGATGCATTGATGACAAGCATATCCCTCCATTGAACCTTCTGAAAAGGAATGATTACTGTATGGAATGGAGGGTGCCAGATGGAGGGGTATAACTACGAGATGCCATAACCACAGCTGTTAATTAAACACAAATTATTCACAATTTATTTGGTCATTTTATTTCCTATAAATGCAAAAGCAACAGTTATATATATTTTTTTTTTCTTTTACTTTTGGTTTTAAAATTCTTCCAATACTCTGACCATCTCTCTTCATCTGTCAGTGGTGCTGTGCAGGATCCCCCTTTCTGTGAGCCTCTGAGTTCTTGCTGTCAGTGAGTACACGTCAGTAGTTAATTACACTCTAATTTACAGAATATTTACTCATGTGAAAGAGTGTTGAGACTATGTGGGTAAAAGGTGATGTGCATTGAAATCGAACACTGAATGATATTTAGGTTATGTCAAATGTTTGTAAAGTCATTTAGCCTACACCATCACCTTTCATGCTTTAAGCTTTACCTTGATTGAATTGTGTTTTTAAACTTCATTTTAAAATGTTGCCATGTTCATTTCTTTTTTTTCTGGCCAGGGATACCATTAAAATTAATATTAGTCCAGTAATTTACAGTTTTTCACCTTATAAGATATTATATATGGTGATATATGATAAAATGTGAAGTAGGTTTACTTGAAAAAAACTTTGGAAGTTTTTTCACTCAGAAACTAGTAAATTTACAAACATTTGCCAAGTAAAAGCCTAAACATAATTATTAGCAGGTTTAATTAGACATATTTAAGTTAAGTTTACTTGGAAATTCCAGTTAATTTTGTTGACTCTTTGTTTGTAACATTTTACATTATGTAATGCTTATCACTGTAAAAAGTGTACAAATTTTTCCTTCTTTGCACTCATATATTTTAAGTAAAACTCTAACATTTAATTAAATAAAATCTGAAGTTTATACAATTTACTTTAACAAGATAACACTTGAAAACCACCATTCTATTAAAGCATGTGATTCATTTGCAAACATGAAGTAAGCATGTAGACAGGCTGTTATCCTTTTCAGATAATATGCCTAAATAGTCAAATGAATACAGAGACCTCAATACTTGGTACACCACACACAATGCGAGTAACAATCAGTGAATAGTGTTTGAGTATGAATGTATAAACTCCAGGTGTCACAAAACAGTATGTACTAAAACAAAACAACTAACACCTAAACTAAACAACTAACAACAAAAGCAACCATAAAACAGTGTAAATTTTAATTATTCATACCCACTGCATGATGGAAATATGGGATCATAACATAAATATTTACTTAAAGAATCCTTTTAAACATAACAAAGCGGTTCTAAGTAAAATATACTTATGAGTTTTTTTCACTTTAATTTCTACTTATGAGTTCCATTTGAATTTACTTATGTATTTAAGTAAAAATAAATAAAACAAATCTCAAGTAGCTTATTGAATTAACGCTGATATTTTGAGTAAAAAGACAAAAATAGTATTTGTTTGTAAAATTTACTTAACTGATGCTATCTTTATTTACAAGTTCAAAAATCACTAAGTCAGAAACCATTATTAATGAATTAAAGTTGCACATTGACTTCGAAGTACACTGAAGTCTTTTAGTCAGGTGCTGTTGCCATGGTGAATCTAATTTGAGCTCCACTGATCATGACTTTTGATAATCATGGTGCATGCGTTAAACTCAGAGTCATCATAAACAGAGTCGACTGAACTAATACAATTCAGCCATTCTGTAACTGAAAAATCTGAGTTGACTTACTGTGATATGGGAAACTCAGAGTTTACTTGAACTAACGTGAACTTACCTGGGTAAAAACTGAACTGGCTTCATGCTATGTGCCACTGGTAATGATTTATTAACTATTAGTTCCCTTTGTCTGATCTGTCTACTTAAGTTCTGAGTTTTCTGCCCTTGGTTGTCCGCTCGTCAATGTATTGTGTAAATGGTTATCCGTGATTATCTCCTAAGTTTTTTGTCATTAAAGATCTTGATTACCATTTTCCTTGTCTTCATGAGCTTTATCAGCACATTAGGTGATGAAAGTTCGCTTTATGCTTGTAATGAGCAAAATTAATTTCTTTGTCAAATCTTTTGGTCTGTTGTGTTTAATATTTTTAGTAAACAATTCCCATAAAAAACAATAAATACTGCAAATACTTAGTCAGAATAAAGTTGCAGTGTTTTGGCATTGCAATACTAGAGCTAAATAAATTTTCACATTCCAAAATCCTTTAAATCACATTGACCTATGTTATGCAGATACATAATCTGTTAAAAATTATTTTGCTTACACCAAGTTTAACAATCTTTTTGTCTTATCTCTTTGGTTTGAAACCATATCTAAGGATTTAATCCGTTGTACAATGTGGCATTATACTGGCAGTTTCCCTGTCAGAGTATTCAGGAGCGATGAAGAAAAAATAAAACACTCCAGAGATAAACATAATTAAATATACAGCTAAATGAGTGCTGCAGGTTTTTATGGCTTTGCTGTTCAGTGCTTTTTTTGCTGGTTATACATACAGTAGCAATTTTACATATGAATTAATATTGTACTGCTGACAGACTGAGTCAACCACAGTATAAATAATTCCAAAGATATTGTTAATAACACATTTTCACAGGACAGTTTAAACAGTGAGGCATTGTCACGAAAGGGTTTTCAATTTTATCTACAGTGAGACAGATGCACAGTTAGGCCTATCTAATTGTCCAGAAGAAAGGCCAGGCAAACAAATATTGAGGTTTAATAACCATTTTTGGTCATTATGGCTGTGTATCGCAGTGGATTTATATACACATATCTGTCAAAGGCCATAATCATCAGCCAATAGTGACATGCTGCTCCAAATATATGCACAAAATAAGCGAATAACACACTCCACATATGATATATACGCTCTGAAGCTTCATTTAAATGTCCTGTAGTGGCGTGGCATAATGACAGTGGTACCTATTATCATTCACTGGCAAGTTACAGAACAGAAAATGCATAGGGTCATGCAGATTCCTCTCTGTTGAGATCAAGAACTATAAGTCCAATGTTTGAAACCATTGAAAAGACATAACCAATGAAGTACAATGAAAACAGACTGGGATGACTGAGGTGTAACTTTCAGTCCCCTCCCACAAGTAGAAAGCTGTGTCTTAATGTGGGTTGTCATTTGGGCTGTACACAAAATCTGCAACCAGAATAACAAACATAATATTATTGACATATCAACAAATCATTCACTTTGTGTTAAATGCATATGACAAAAGAATGCACTTCCCAGTTCCTTAAATTTGCTAGTTTTCTTGCAAGATCATGTGGAAACTCATATTCTTGGTATAAGTATACTACATTTTTAATTGTTTTATTTTTTTAAAGTTACAGTATGCTGATAAAAATACAACATTCTGTTTAACAATTACATTAAAAAAATTGTTCTTATGTTAAAAAAATGTGAATAACAGCTCTTATTCAGTTTTACTTTATAAATGTAATTGCAGCATCTTGCCTTTGCTAATATTATTCTATAATGATCAGGTCAACCAGTATGACTTGTTTTTCAAAATAGTCTCAAAACAGTTTAATGGCCCCCAAGCTTTTGTGTGTGGTCTATATAGGATTCTATCTGACATTGTCATCACTCCACTGGGAAAAACAATTCATAGCATTTGTTGCTAAGAGCAGCAAGGCTGTTGATTCAGTGTGTTTGTAGCAACAAGTGAAGTTATTGGATTACTAATTCTGCAATATGATTTAAGACCTCAATGATACATTTATTTTCTGAAACTGTGGTTAAAATAATTTAGAACAAGGTAGTTGCTTTACATATTCACAGATAAAAGTTTCATATTGAGCAGTCAGCTCAATCAGTATTAATCTTTCCTTAATAAATTTAACAGAATCATTATAAAGAGGGTCACATACCGTTTTGTTCCATTTAGCTGAATTAAATGAACACAACTTTAAAGCTGCAGCTTTGCAGCATTGATGGAAAATGAAGTATAGTGGTGGACAACCAGAACCTCACGTGCACATATTAATTGGAAACCTTAGTGTTCACCGTGCCATTCGGCGTGAGCAACAGTCCACTTTGGCATATTTTGCTCATTATGATTTTTTTCTGTCGATACTGAAACACCGTGAACTACAAAAGCCTATTTTATCTAATGAATAATAATTAAGCTTCAAATGGGCAACATCATGAATATGGAAACATTTGGATTTGTCCTGAATGAGAGAGGTAAGCCAAACCTTACCTTATGTAAGGTTAGACCTATATTATTATATACTGCAGTTATATTTATCCATTAGAATTATATATTTTTTTATTCTTGTTCTGTTCTGATAGTTAAATTTAAGTATTTGTTGTAGAAGTGAAGGTAACTAAAATGTACTGTAGTGTTTATAATGTTGGTACATTATAACATTATTAGCCTTTCTGAAGTAATAAAAGCGACTTTTACTGACTTATATATATTTTTCCTCTCAAATCTTATTTTATTTGTAGCTTTTTTTTTTTTTTTTTTAGAAAAAAACATGCAAAACAAAATAACAAAATTGTGATTAATCAGTTAAAATTTGTTACTGTGGGTTAACAATTTTACATTATAGACTACTAGCAACAGAGTCTGGACCTAATCTAGGCAATGTTGTTAACTATTTACAAGTTTTGTGTATGTTTTATCCAGTTTTTTTTTTTGAGCCCCACACCACCCATAAATTGTGCATGCTCATTCACTTTGTGTACTCTGGTGCAGAACCTGCCTCCAGTTGCTTAGCTGATTTAAAATGTTTGATATAAAGGTTGCTGTCACATTTTATACAGGAATTGATTAATAAAAAAACAAAAAAAAAAAAAAAAACTAATTATATTGTTAGTTTCATGGAAACATGCAACAAGGTCTTCGGATACTACAGGCACACAGATGGCACTAGGGATGGGGGACATGACCCCTCAGATTCATAGTAACTGATCCAGTCCCCTCACTTTCTCAATGAAAGGTTCTATTGGTAAACAGAGAGGATTAATCAGAGTTTCCGCTATGTACATTAGCCTAAGTAGTGGCGAACCTGCCTGCCACTCCTTAAACGAGTACTAACGATTTTTGAAACATGCTTTTGACCGCAGTGTCTGACAAGTCCCAAAACACACTTGTAGCCAATCAGCAGTAAGGGGACATGTCTTGTCCTGATAGCGAGAAGAGAGCTCAATTTGAGTGCACAGGAAGCATGTACATTATGTTTACATTTAGTCATTTAGCAGAAGCTTTTATTCAAGCATATTAGCAGATCGACTGTAGATTGAGAGAAATGGCAGATAAAAAAAAGAGAAAATATCAGAGAAACAAAACATTAAAAGAAGGGGTTACAATCAGGCAAGAGGTAGGGACCCGTGTACATATCAGAGCAGCTTTCAGCGGTGAAGAGAAACTCAAGGAATGGGAAGGAGCTCGAATCGGACGCTCAGGTTGCTTTGTTTCTTTTTGATAGGTGAGTAACGTGATTTTGCTTTGTTTCACACAACTTATCCATGTTGGTCTTTTGTTTGAAAGATGCTTGTGTGTCATCTTCACTTGTTTCAGCTGATCGTCGTAAGCCATGGTTGCGATGTATGCGTGGGCGTAAGATTTCAAAAAGGAGGCGAGGTAGACGGTGGCGAGAAAGCTCAAGGTCCTGCAACTTACAAAACACATTCAGAAGGAAAAAGCACCAGAAAATTAAGAAAACATCTTCATCAGTTTGACAGCACACATGCTGCAAATACTTGCAACACACGAAATACAAAAACAAGCTGCAAATGCTCACAGCACAAACAAATTCAGAAAATGAGCTGCAAATACTCAACCAAACAAATTACCCCAACAAAATTACCATTTGATAGCCACAGTTGTACAAATACCATGGTTAAACTATGGTTAGAGTAGTAAATCCATGGTTAATTTGTGCATAATTACAGTAACCATTTTTTGTTTGCTTTTTTTATATAATAAATAGTAAAACCATAGGCTATGGTTAGTTTTGTAGGTAAGTTGTAAAGTTAGCCAGCTTACATAACTGTTCACAGTTAAGGCCGTCTCACACCAAGGGACGATAACTATAAAGATAACGAGTAAAGATATAGTTCTAAAAATCGTTTTCAGTATTAAAGAACAGCAGCGTCCACACCACAACTATACGATAAAGACAAAGAAAAGCGATATCGTTGGAATCACTTTCAAAACGATTTTTTCCAGCTGATGAACGATAAAAAATTGACAGCCAATCAGAATCCATCCTGTTGTAACGCTGCCGAGAATTTAAAGCACCAGACGACGGCGTCGCTTAGAATAAACAGAAGATATCGTTCCTTGGTGTGGACGCTAATATCAGTTATCTTTATAGTTATCTTTATAGTTATCGTTCTTGGTGTGAGACGGGCCTTTAAGTAATTGTATTTACAGTGGGTATGGAAAGTATTCAGACCCTAAATATTTCACTCTTTGTTATATTGCAGCCAATTGCTAAAATCATTTAATTTTTTTCCTCATTAATGTACACACAGCACCCCATATTGACAGAAAACACAGAATTGTTGACATTTTTGCTGATTTATTAAAAAGAAAACTGAAATATCACATGGTCCTAAGTATTCAGACCCTTTGCTGTGACACTCATATTTAACTCAGGTGCTGTCCATTTCTTCTGATCATCCCTTGAGATGGTTCTACACCTTCATTTGAGTCCAGCTGTGTTTGATTATACTGATTGGACTTGATTAGGAAAAGCCACACACCTGTCTATATAAGACCTTACAGCTCACAGTGCATGTCAGAGCAAATGAGAATCATGAGGTCAAAGGAACTGCCTGAAAGAGCTCAGAGACAGAATTGTGGCAAGGCATAGATCTGGCCAGGTTACAAAAAAATTTCTGCTGCACTTAGGTTCCTAAGAGCACAGTGGCCTCCATAATCCTTAAATGGAAGACGCTTGGGACACCAGAACCCTTCCTAGAGCTGGCGTCCGCCAAACTGAGCTATCGGAGGAGAAGAGCCTTGGTGAGAGAGGTAAAGAAGAACCCAAAGATCACTGTGGCTGAGCTCCAAAGATGCAGTCGGAGATGGGAGAAAGTTGTAGAAAGTCAACCATCACTGCAGCCCTCCACCAGTCGGGCTTTATGGCAGAGTGGCCCGACAGAAGCCTCTCCCTCAGTGCAAGACACAATGAAAAACACCTGAAGGGAATCCAAGATGGTGAGAAATAAGATTCTCTGCTCTGATGAGACCAAGATAGAACTTTTGGCCTTAATTCTAAGCGTGATGTGTAGAGAAAAGCAGGCACTGCTCATCACCTGTCCAATACAGTCCCAACAGTGAAGCATGGTGGTGGCAGCATCATGCTGTGGGGGTGTTTTTCAGCTGCAGGGACAGGACGCACTGTTTTGCAATCAGGGAAAGATGAATGCAGCCAAGTACAGGGGATATCCTGGACGAAAACCTCTCCAGAGTGCTCCAGAACCTCAGTCATGGGCAAGGTTCACCTTCCAACAAGACAATGACCCTGCACACAGCTAAAATAACGAAGGAGTGGCTTCACAGCATGGCTACTCTTGAATGGCCCAGCCAGAGCCCTGACTTAAACCCAATTGAGCATCACTGAGAGACCCGAAAATGGCTGTCCATCAACGCTTTACCATCCAACCTGACAGAACTGGAGAGGATCTGCAGGAGGAATGGCAGAGGATCCCCAAATCCAGGTGTGAAAACTTGTTGCATCTTTCCCAAAAAGACTCATGGCTGTATACTAAATACTGAGCAAAGGTCTGAATAGTGAGGGACCATGTGATATTTCAGTTTTTCTTTTTTAATTAATGTGCAAAAATGTCAACAATTGTGTTTTTCTGTCAATATGGGTGCTGTGTGTACACTGAGGTGAAAAAAAACTTAAATGATTTTGGCAAATGGCTGCAATATAACAAAGAGTGAAAAATGTAGGGGTCTGAATACTTTCCATACCCACTGTAGTCAGCTTATTTAGGCTAATAATATCCACACAAAAAAAACAACAACAACAAAAAAAGCTAAGGAATCGTATGATCAGGATGTTAAAATAAACAAAGATCTTTTCAGAGCAAACATTGATAAATTATGTCCCAGCCATGTTTTTCACTTACGTTCCCTTTAAATATTCTCGATGTGGTCTGTGTTTTTTGCAGCACATTTCTTTATTTGTTTGTATTGTGAGTATTTGAAGGAGTGTTGTCAAATTGATGAAGATGTTTTCATAATTTCATGAGGCTTTTGTCATTTGCAGTGTGTTTAGCTCTCTGCCACTGTAGCAGGTCCTGTTGGGGATGGGTGTGTTTGTTTTGGTGCTAAAGAATCGGTCAGGCAGAGCCTGAGCTGAAGCATACATAATAATCTAACCATTACTTTGACCCACCTTCCTCACACCGCTGTTCTGTTGTCAATAAACACACACTGACGCATGGTGCTGCCTCTGACGTTTACATTCTCGTGTGTGTATGTCCCTATGACTCCTGAACGGGTCCCTATGAGGAGCTGGTAGCTGCCTCAATTGTGCCTGTAGGTAACCATAGTGATCATATACAGGTGCATCTCAAAAATTGAATATCATGGAAAAGATCTTTATTTTTTGTAATTTAATTAAAAAAAAGCAATCTGTCTTAAATTCTAGATTTATTGCACAACAAACTGAAATATTTCAAGAGTTTTTGTTTTAATTCTGATGATTACCACTTGCAGTTTAGAAAAACTAAAAATTCAGTATCTCAAAAATTTAAATATTTTCTCAAAATAGCTGCCTTCAGCTTCTCTGTATTGTTTTTCAGATGTTATTTATCTTCCTCTTCACAATACCCCATAGATTCTCTGTGAGGTTCAGGTCAGGCATGCTGTCTGGCCAATCAAGCACAGTAATACCATGGTCAGCAAACCACTTGGAAGTGGTTTTGGCACTGTGGGCAGGTGCTAAAGTTCGCTACAAAATGAAATCAGCATCTCCATAAAGCTTGTCAGCAAATGAAAGCATAAAGTGCTCCAAAATCTCCTGGTAGATGGCTGCATTGACTTTGGACTTGATAAAACACAATGAACCAACACCAGCAGACGTCCACGGCACCCCAAATCATCACTGACTTCGAAACTTCACACTGGACTTTGATTCTGGGTCTTCCTCCAGACTTCAGACCTTGATTTCCAAATGAAATGCAAAATTTACTTTCATCTGAAAAGAGGACTGTGGACCACTGAGCAACAGTCCAGTTCTTTTCTCCCTTACCCCAGGTGAGATGCTTCTGAGGTTTTTTTTCTTGTTAAGGAGTGGCTTGGTTCTAGGAATGTGAAACCTGTAGCTCTTTTCCTGAAGATGTCTGAGCGTGGTCAGACTCTTGATGCGCTGACTCGCTCAGTCCACTTCTTGTGAAGCTCTCCCAAGTTCTTGAATCGGCTTTTCCTGACAATCTTCTAAGGCTGTGGTCATCCCTGCTGCTTGTGCACCTTTTCCTACCACACTTTTTCCCTTTCGGGTCAACTTTCTATGAATATATTTTGATATAGTACTCTGTGAACAAGCCAGCCCTTTCAGTAATGACCTTCTAGGCTTACCCTCCTTGTGGAGGGTGTCGATGATCAGCCTTCTGGACAACTTGCATGTTCTAAACTAGCCCAAGAGGTACCCAGTATTTATACTCAAAATTAATCAAACTAATCAAGCTCAAAAAAGGAATATTCTAATTTTTTGAGATACTGATTTTTTATTTTCCTAAGCTGTAAGTTGTAAACCATCAGAATTAAAACAAAAAAAACTCTTGAAATATTTCAGTTTGTGTGCAATGAATATAAGAAAGTTTGCTTTTTGAATTAAATTACAAAAAATAAAGATCTTTTCTATGATATTCTAATTTTTTGAGATGCACCTGCACTATCATCTATGACTGAGCTGGTGATTTTCTGGACTGAAAAAATTTGACTACTGGACAGCTTGGCCCCAGTTAAAAAATCCTATCTGTGCCCCTGGGATACTATACAAGATACAAGTTCATTTTAGGCTATTTAACATGCACTGTGACATTTTCACCAGATCAACTTATAAACTCCTTGTGATTTTAAAGTCAGTTTAATGGTATTGAAATTCAAGTTGAATCTAGTATAAAAAAAAGCTTTTAAATTGCTTAAATTATTTCTATGAATTAAAATAGCCTAACTTAAAAATATGTAATCATGACTTTTCATCATATCATTTTTTACAGTGTGATGTAGAGTAGTTAGGTTAGGTATGAGCTGTATCGTTTTTCCATTTTGGAAACCAAGCACCCACTTTTTCTTTTTTAAATCTATTATTCAGCTTGCATATCTCTACAACTGAAGTTTTTTTTTTTTTTTGAGGATGGTGAGTCAAAAGATAATTAATTACATCATCATATGGGTTGCCAATTTACTTTGAAATAGAAAATAAGGGCTAATTGTGATTCTTCTCTTTATTCTTTAAGAAAATAGTGTTTATTCTTGTAGAAAATAAGTGTTTATTCTTTAAAAAATAAGGGACAGAATAAGGGATGATCCAAATATTTGTAATGTACAATAATGTAGGCCTATATCTGCCTGCAGTTAAAAAAGTTATCAGAAATAATCATATTTGTTTTGTTCACCCATTTATGTACAATTATTCTAAAAAATAAAATAAAATAACGTCATACAAAAAATGCCATTGGCCTGAGTACATTTTTTCCATTATAGAATTGTGACTTTACAAGTAATAATTTAGGAGGTTAAAATGCTGTGAAATTACAAATGGCATGGAATTTTAAACATAACAACTGAAGGTCTATGAACGTTAGTCAATAAAAGCATTTTTTAAACAATGGCACAAATATTATTTCAACCATATAGCCGTGAATAAATAAAATGCATACTTTTCAATAAAAGAACACTTAGAGAGTGTAGATTGCTTCTGGTGTTTGGATTTGTACTTCAATATAATGAGGTCCAAGTTTAGAGTATAGCCTACACTATTTTTATTTATTTTTATTTTTTACTCTCTATTTAACAGCATTGACTTACAATGAAATACATCTTCCTTCAGGTATAGTGGAATGTTTTCCTGCCTTGCTAAATTTTGGGCTCATGATCAATAAGTTGCATTTGCCAAACTGATTTTGTAAAATCAAAACGCTTGACGGTGAACCTGGGAGTAGTTGCCTGAGGATTCTGCTTGGTCTTAAAGCCTTCCTTAAATGCCTGTGTTCACAAATAACAATGACTATAACAATTTTAGCAAAAAGAATGATTAATTATCAAGATTATTGAGAATTTGTTATTATTATGGTCTTGTGAAAATAATAATATGGGCTGCAGAAAATAATAAATAAAAAGAGTAGGGCTGCTGTGAGTGTGAGGCAGCATATTTCAACCCAGTAGCATGACCACACACCATTCCTACAGCCAAAAAACAGACTGAATTCAGTCCAGCTGGAAGGGGTTGGGGTTTGGGGGTAGTTCTGTATAGCTTGTGGGGGTTGAAATAAAGGTGAATCTCTTGCTCTTTCATAAGGACAGTGTCTTATGAGGGTTTCAAACTTTCAGAGCAGGTTTAGGCAAATTAATTCAACTTAATTTGTCTGAGCATTCAACTTAACAATTGTTAGTTTTAACACAATTTTCTAAGTATATACAGTAACATTTGAAGTGGATCAAAAAAGTTAATCAAAGTTGACAAGAACACATTTTGGTTTTAGGTTTTAGGACAAATTTGAAGAAGGGTTTTGATCCACTTCAAATGCTGACTAACTGTATAGCTCAATATAATTTATTAGTCATTATAACTTAATTTCAGAAGAAGTTGCCTTAACTCAAAAAAAAAAAAAAAAATGCAAACTGTTGTCATAATTTTATTTATTTATTTATTTATTTTGTTGTGTCCAAACAATATTTTTAGAGTGTGAAATATAAAAATCTCACAGAATGTAGTCCAGACATCAGAAAAATATCCATCTATGAATGTGTTTTATAGGCTATTTTAGGTTTGGGAAATACACGTGTTATGGACGGACAAAAAAGACCAGAGTTTTTGGGAGACTATATATTTTGTAGACTTACTGTGATTTACAATGCACAAACCAGAAGCAATATTTTTTGCAGAATGGAGAAGGGTTGGCTATTCTCAAAACATAAAATATCAATTTTATTTCAATTTTCGCTTTTGTGTTTCAGAGGAAAAATCAATGTTAAGGCATCTCTCCATTACGGACCGCTCTGAAAAGCGCTAGCATGGATTATGAATTCGAGACACTGCAGGTGAATAGGGTAAAAAAATTAACTAATAGTTATCACCTTACTTACCAAGTTGATTGATTACATTGATAATTGCAAACATTTTTTGTATTACAAGTTTTCTAAAATGTTATATTTAAATATGCAAATGAGGCATTATTTGATGAAATATCGCTAATTTGTAAAAAATTTCTAGTACAAAAAATCTGAACACAGGATGAAGTCAGTTTCAAAATTCTTGTTTAATTTTTTTGACATATTAGAGTCAAATGTTTTTACAGAAGGAATTCTGGGTATCTCTTTTGTCACTCTATAATTCAGAAAATACTTTGAACAGCTAGAAAACAATATATTTTCACCATTTTTTGGGGAATAAAATGTTGTATATAATCAAAGAAAATTATATATGAACAAATCCCTCTGTAAAAACCTTCAGAATATAGACAGGAATAAAAATGTAAAGTTTGGTGTGTGTAAGTGCCACTGAAGTGGAGATTTATGGCTCAGAGTTGGAGAAAAAACTCATTTTGAGAAACGGCCTTAAAATATGTATTGCAATTGAAATCTATTGACACAAATAGATACAGTGCTATAAAAGAAACACTTAACAGTGTATTTTGATGTTTTCTTTCCATAAGTCTGAAAAAACACTTTATGAAAAGCCAAAAAAGCCCAAAATCTAAATATTGACAGGTGCATGAAAAACTCTGTTTTTGCCTGGAGTGTCTCCCCTTAATCACCTCTGATTGGCCATTGCATTCCAGAAATCAACAGCGAGTCTGTGATTCACATTACAACCCTTTAAACACCTGTTATAAATATAAACTATGCCTAGCTTGCACATGTCAATCATAATGTTAATATTAGTTGTTATTTTTGCTTTTGTGCAACAGATAAATAACAATTTATATATTTTAGACACTTTATGTTTAGATAATTTCTATTTTATGGGAGTCCCAATTACGAGTCTCTTCCCCGCCGCATTCAAGACTTGCTCATCAAGAGTTGTCCCATGCTGCACCCTGTTGCATTGGGTCCCAAGGAACCGCAGTACTCCGCGAGAGTGCATGGTCTGTAACCCAGAGTTTTCTTTAAAGCATCGCGACATTTGTAAGGCGCTGTCTGCAGACTTTAAGCAAAGAGTGCAACTGCCTCACACTTAATCAGGGAATTTTATTTTCTTTCTTTTTTTTTTCTGGGCACAAATCGGCAAAGAGGAGTTTCACAGGACTGTGTCAGTGGTGTAGAATTTTTTTTTAAATGAGGCTAATCTGATAAATGACATTCACTTGATAACATCTTTTGTGACCTCTGGAAGTAACCCAGTAATCAGTAGTCCTTCAGGAATTTCAGTGTGGTTGGATGCATTGATGACAAGCATATTCCCTCCACTGCACCTTGCACCTAGCCCGATGCAAGATGGCGCGCGTAATGTGCTCTGCAGTTGTATTTGTGTTTTTGTTAGTTTGTCCTGTCTTTAGCTATATTCCTGCAATCAGTTTCACAAGAGACGAATTGTTGGACATTCGACACCACACATCACCGATATATTACCGGTTTTCGACTATTCTGATGTTTTGCTGGACATTTTCATTAGCTGCTCAAGCGCCCGGATCGCGAGACAGGGAAAAGAGCCAGCATGCTCATCTGCCGGGCTCTCAGCTGTTCAGAGCGGACAGCGACGCAGAATCAATGGGGAAATCGCGCAGTGGCAGGACATGCTTTTACATCAACGAAAGGTGGTGCAGATGTAAAAGTGTTAAAGAAGATGTGCTGTTCAGATCTAGAAATGCTCTTCATTAACTGTAAACCGTTCTATTTGCGCTGAGTTTCACTCATTCATTCTCAAGTAATGTTTACATTTCTCCACAAGCGACGCGTGATCCTGGACAACTGAGCACGTGAGCTTTTACAGAAACTCACTGATCAGATCACAGAGACAGAACAAAAACCCTGACTCTGTTTTTAATCATTCTGGGGACTTTAATAAAGCAAAATCTCAGTTTGCTTAAACTAAACGTGAACTTACCTGGGCAAAATCTGAAACTGGCTTCGTGCTACATGCCACTGGTATTAATTTATTAACTTATTAGTTCCTTGTCTGATCTGTCTACTTAATACAATTACAAAGACGGACAACCAAGGGCAGAAAACTCAGAACTTGTGTAAATGGTTATCCGTGATTCAGAGATGGGAGACTCGAGTCACATGACTTGACTCAAGTCAGATTTAAGGTTGCAAATTTTATGACTTGAGACTTGCTTGACAAATATTCATAAAAGACTTGACTTGACTTGATATTCTTGACTTGGGTCTTGACTCGGACTTGAGTAAAATGACTCGAAATAACTTGTCTTTGTTTACTTAATATTTGTTTGTTTTTAAACTCACAGCAACCCTAACCAAGTGTAGCAGCAGGCAAGCAGAGAGAGAGCTAATGTAAGAGCTGGACACAGTGTTGCTTAACTTAGCTCTTTTTTTCTTCCAAAAGCGCTTCTAGAGACAAATCTAGCTGATTTCTTGGACAAACCTTATTTAGTTTCTGAAACTCGCTGGTACTGACACGCATAGAAGGTCTCTCTTTCCCATCGTGATGCGTCAGTGTATATTTTGGTCATTTGATTTTCTACTTAAAAAGAAATAAAGAGAAATGAGAAACGGTTTGATTTTCAGTTTTTCATTTATTAGAAATGCCTCTTTCATTACTTCTGTACTGCACCAATACACGGCAACCGCAAAGCTCAGTTTTTTCAACAGAAGCGGCAGGCGAACTGAGTTTATTAATCCTGCAGATTCTTTGCTAGCGGTGCTTACAAGATAATATATATATATATTCGTCGCTTCGAGTCAAGAACCGGTTGCATCGGTTTTCGGATCACCAGTACACTGAACCGAGAACCGTTTCCTTGGACACGTCCGATTTGAGAACCGAAGCTGATAATACTCGCGATGCGGGTTCAGTGTGAAGCAGACTGACACACAGCGTGGCCTGAACCGAACTGGTTCTTTTGGTGATTGATTCTGAACTGATTCTGTGCTAATGTTATGAGCATGAGTAAACCGAAGGCTTGAATGAAGGGCAATCTAGCTTAGAACGTAGTTTATTTAATAACAAATAAATCACAATGGATTATGTATAGTAAGTGGATCATGGTTTCTCTGCTGATGACACCTAATTTATCTACTTTATATCTTCAAGACTTAAATCTTGTATGCACATTATTGCTGTTACTGTTTTGGAGTGCTTGTTGCAAAACTTAATTGTAAACTTTTCATAATTATAAGGTTTTAATTGACTAAAGTTATGATTACTGACTTTGTATATTTGAATGTTTGATAGACTTGAAAATACAGTTTGTGAGCACTATCAAATTTTTTGGCTTATGAGAGTTTTTTTTTTTTGCAATAGCTCTTAGTATTTGCATGTGTACAGTTTCTAAAATTGGTCTCATTGTTAGACTTTGAGTGAAAAGCCTATATATATATATATATTAGTGGTGGGCCTGTACTGCGCTAAGCTGAGACTCTTATCGGGCGATAAAAAAATATCAGCGTTAATCTATTCTCAAAGTTGGGTTGGGAGCTGGGTCTATACTACACAAGCTATGATGACTTTCACCGTGGATAGTTTAGTGCGGATGTATACCCTAGACTAATTGCACTGTAGGGGCGAGAATGAGTCTTCGAACCTGTGTGTATGCCTACTGTGAAATTACCCCCAAAAAACCTCGACAAGACTTAAGCCTGTTTCACACATACTCTGTCCTGCAGTGCATATGCAGTCCGTTCGTATGCATTATGTGGTGCAGAAGCAGCACGTAACTCATTGTGCTTTCACAAGGACGCGTTTGCAGTCCGCTACTGATCCAGGCTGTTTAGTCCACAAACACAACGCTTTGTTCATCATTCTATATTTTAAACCATGTTAAAAAAAATAAATAAAATTGTGACTCTTATCACAGAACAGTAACACTCTTTCATAATCATAGACGTTAGTTTAAACTTAATAAATATGAACAACATATTATTCATGCATTTGACTTCTAGGTTTGTATAATAAGCTGCTCAAGCAAGTGGCAAAACATTTAAAACACAACAATTAGCCTACATTTCTTGTTGGGATATCGCAAATAGTTAAAATTAAAGCACGCTGACAGAAACCCCAGCTAACACACGACGTAACAGTTACATATAACGTATTGGTAATTTTGGTAATTCCGTGATTTACCAATTGACAACGAATCCACGTACGCCGATGCCCGTAATTTTATTACCATCACATTACCAACTCACAGACGCTCATCAGTACGTCCTTCCAACGTGACAAGATAAATCCAAGAACGCCCCAGATAGGTTCTCTATTCGTAATATATTGGTAACTTCATGACTTACTGGCAACGCATACTACAATGTCGTCATGCACGTAATTTCATTACCATAATTTGTGTAAGCGTGCTTTATATGCTTTTATATATGATATTTAAAAGTGTAATTAATCTTCAGACACAAGATTAAACGCAGGGTTGCCAACTCTCACGCATCTGGCGTGACACTCACGCTTTCAGCATCAATCTCACGCATCACGCAAGAAATGTCAGCCCAAAATCCAGTTTTTCCCCTCAACTCTAATTTTCTGTTGATGACTAGACCACAGCGATGTAATGACAGGAGAGGAGTTTAAGGCCCACAGCTGTTACATCTCCCTAACGCTCTCGCTGCAGTATTCTCTGATCGTTGGTTGGCTGAAAACCTTGCACCTGAATTGGGTATAGAGAATGACAAGTTGTGCATTGCTTGAACTGCTGCTTTACTGTTACTGTTTACTGACAAGGATGATGGCAGATTCAGTTATTGTCTGATTGTGTAAAACTTGTGGCTTGCTCTTAAGGAAAGGAAAAGATGAACCCTTTGACTGTCAAAATCTGGGAGACCAATGGGGTTGCCCATAGATTTTAGATATGGGAATAACAACTGGAGAAGGCTGTGGCACTGCGACAACCATATTCAGCAAGATGGACTCTGTGTTGAAAGGGCACAGTATACCGTGGAAGAAATGCATTGCTCTTTCTGTGGACAATGCCAGCCAACATGGGAGACAGGAACTCTATCAAGTCAAGGGTGATGAAAGAAAACCCTTCAGTGTTCATCCTAGGTTGCCCTTGCACATAGTGCACAACAATGCCTCTGCTGCTGGTGCCGTGTACAGTGAGGGTAAATTGCTCAGTTAGTCTAGTCATAGCATTATAAAGATGATGTAGTTCAAGCTCAAATAAGAAACCACATAATGTACAGACTATTACATGAAAGAAAATGTTAATCTGGTGTTCCTTAGGAAACCTGTCCCATTTGTGTTAGCATTCTTTCTTTAAAAAGAAAATAAACCTTCCAGATCACAGGGTTATGTTGAGGACCTGGCAGTAGATGTGGGTCTTTGGTTTAGGCTAGCACCAAACGCAAGAACATATTGGATAGTAATTCACCCATTTCAATTCTCAAGATATAGTTTGCATACAGATATAGTAATACAATGTTTTTTTTCTCTTAAATCATTGCACTGCTTGATTGCTGTAATCTATATTTTCATCATCACAGAGCTCTGACGCTTTGTGACACAAGCTACATGGAGACACTGCTGCATGTGAGCACAAGATGGCTTAGTTTGGAGATGGTGGTCAGTCGGATTCTACGCTCTATAAAGCACTCAGGAGTTATTTTGGAAGCATCCGTAGTATAAGCCTAGTTTGATGATTTTGAAAAATATTTGATGAATGATATTTCCATCTAATGTTATAATGTATCATTTTCTTTGCAAAATAGTTTTTGGTTTGTCACAAGTTGACACAGTTGCAAGGAATATGAGAATGTTTCAAATCATTATTAATTTTTTTTGGATGTGCCTGTTCTTTAACTCCACAGATGAAAAGAAAGCCAGGTGTGTCAGGCTGCAGTGGAAGTGTTTCAGGACTCCAATGTCGGAGATCCATCTCCTATTCTACCAGTCGACACTGATAATATTTACACATTTCAACCTGCTCTTCCAGCGCAAGACCCTTGTGTCTATCTCCTTCATGAACAAGTACATAACACTTATTGTTGCATTTAGTTTGTTATTTGTAGTTGCACTCTCAAATATATTCAAAGTTATTTGTCTACTATACTCATTAACTTAACTATTTTAGAGTTATTTTAGCCCCTGTGCCTCTAAGTAATTGTGCAAATAGGGGATAATTTTCAAGGGGTATATTTTTTAGGGTAATGTGTGAGAGTCTGTATTGATAACCTAAGACTTTAACTTTTATTTGTGCATTCAAGATCAGGGTTTTTCATCAAGAAACTCCTGTCCAAGTTCTTGAAACCAGGAGCTTTCAGAGGGGTCAATGTGGACACAGTGGACCCTCAGGGATGAGGAGAGCCAATTGCCAGGTGAATATTAGGAGTAACAAAAACAAAGGTTTTATATAAAATTTTATTGAATGCAGGTCTCTGTTACTCTAAGCACTAAATTATCCATACATACCTTTTAGATTCTCAGCTTGGTGTTGGTTTCACAACAAGGATCTACATTAAACGTCTTGTGAAGCAGGTGATATCTCCAAAGACTCTGCTAAAAGTTCCATGTTGCAGCCAGGAGCTTTTTGTCAAAGCAGTCGAGGTATAGCACAGCTAAGTCCCACTACATGACCCTGTGTTGGAGCATTCAAGATTTGTTGAATTCAGTACAAAAATGGATACCAGCTTGGATGATGTGCTCTACTTTGTTCATAGGTATGTATACAAACCATCTGGGCTGTAGAGTGATATTGGTTTATTCTGTTTCTGTTGCAAAGATACTTTTTCTCAAAGCAATATATCTCTGTTTGATTCAACCATCTCCTGCCCTACAACCAACCAAGGGAGCAGGACCAGCTGAATGATGAGTTCCTTGAGTATCAAATGATGGAGGAGGAGGATATCCCAGCATCCATCTGGGGAGAAGCAGTCATCCGGACAACGAGGGATGGGGTGTACCACAGGATGGACTGTCTATGGGGATACCTTTGGAAGTCTGAAGAATCGGCAAGTGGCATTTTAAAAGTCCCCAAATTATCAAAGGTTGCCCAGACTGTGTGAGTCTGCCACACTCAAATGCGGATGCAGAGCTAACCTTTTCGAGTTATTGGCCTGAACAAGACTGACACTAGGAATAGACTGTCACTTGATGGCACCCTGTCAATCAATCATGACAATGAAAATGAGTAGCCTTGAACCCTGCTTCAGATAACTGAACCTCCTGCAGAGGTAGTGAAGCAGGCCAAAACTGCCACTCGTGGCATGTACAACAGACCCTAATTTGTGAATTTTGTGGTTTTCTGGGCAAGTGGAGTAACTATTATTTTGATATTTCTTATTGTTCCATGTTGTTGTTTTACATGTTATTTAATCACCTTTATTTTGTTCACCTTATCTTAATTTTTTATAGTGCAATCAATAAATTAATTGTACATTTTGAAAAAAGCGCTTCCATTATATTCAGGTTTTTGTGCATAAATCAGGGTTTATACTAAGTAAACAAGGACTGACATTGATTTTTAAAATTAGGGTTACCAAACATTTTCTCTCGCTACAGCACAAACTGAAATTTTACAGAGTCTCACTCCAGCCAAAGTCCCAAAGTTGGCTAACCCTGCTGTGATTATGGTATCTTTCCTAATTATCTGAAATGTCTGCTAGCAAATATTACGCTAAGCGTAGAAACATAGCATAATTGATTTGAGCTCTTATTAATTAAAGTTTGGGCTTTTAATCACATCTTATTTGTAAAGGAGCTGGTTTTAATAGCTTTGTAAATGTTTTTGCTGATAATTTGTCAATAGATAAATGGAATTAAGCTAATTAATTTAACCTAAAAGTCTGCACTGTAGAGTCTATCAGGTGGACGCTCACTTGCATGCAGTCTAAAATGGCTGAAACTATTTCAAACCACTGTTTCAAACACGCTTTTGATTTTTCATTGTAAACAAATATTGATAAAAATTGTACTGTGATTTCAGGAGTGTCTAAGCCCTCCAAAACAAAGGGGAAGTTCCAAAAAAAATTCTAATGGGAGCTGCTGACAGACATATAGAAAACACATGTGATCCGAGAAAGCTTATTAAAAACTTAATTATTTTTTTTTTTTTTACAATATATCCATGCATCTGTAAAATCTAAAATGTGAATTCTGGTATCTTAAGATTTTTTTTGTATGTTTTCCATATTACTATTGTTCTTTCTGAATTTCCCCTATTCTCTAGTTTTGTTTATTTCTAATAAGGAGCTGGAGGCGTTGGAGAAGCAGATCCGTGACCTCATGGAGAAGCAGGCTCAGCTGAGAGAGTGGAGAGCCGTGCTGGAAACATAGCAGGGTTGCACCTCATAAGTCCGGGGTAAGTATACAGCACGCTGCTAACTCTCCCACCACCTCTACTCTGTGTGGTTCTCTGAACAGGCCGTGTACCCAGGGACGCAATCTTTCCCAGATGTCCTTCACCCCGGCCACAACGGAAGACATGAGCTAGGTCCCATGGCATAACCTCTCCTCCTCCTCCGCCTCGGTCTTCGTGATCTCCACTGGAAACCGATTTTCCTTACTTTGTGAACAGAACACGATGCTGGATCATCAGAGAATCCATCGTCCGCACGCTCGTGCTAATGTTAGCTGAAGGTAATGCGACACCCACTGTTTCCCTGGTGCTCGTATTCTTGATATTTCTGCACAGATACCCATGATCCTGAAGGGTGAAGAGAGCATCGAGCAGTCATGCTTCACGCCTGGGGTTAACGAACGCAAGCTGCGAGACGCAGACACTAAAGAGGGACTTCAGGAGCCTGATCGAGATGAGTCGAGCACACGCAATATCGCTACGACGATCATCATCTCAGGACCTCTTCCCATGTATAGATAGAGGACACTAAAGGTTCAGTAGACTTTGCTTTAAATGAATGGTTAGTTGTCATGGTGTAAAGAACAAAACTGCTTTTTGTTAATAATTGTAATCTTTTCTGGGAGCGCCCTAGACTTGTTAGTGCTGATGGCCTGCACCCCAGCAGAGTCGGACAGAACTCCTGTTGGTCAACATCTCCAGGGACGCTACGCTCCATATGACTAGTTAGCCAATTCTCAAATAACTGCTATGATGGCTTTTGTTCTACCCGCTTAAATAGAAGTACTTGCTGTCCAATAAATATAGACTGGTCTGTTCCAGTGTTAATTTTGACAGGCATTTTTGATTTAGCATTAGTCTTTATTCAATTCAATTCAATTCAAGTTTATTTGTATAGCTTTTACGATACAAATCATTACAAAGCAACTTTACAGAAAATTAAGTTTCTACAATATTTAGTAGTAGCTTATCAGTGGTGACTGCCAGTTCATGTGCATATGGCAGAAATGTTCAGAAAATCAATAAAAGACGTAAAACAAACAGGACGATTAACACTATTAACAGCAATTTTGCAATCAAACTTATAGCAAAATGTGGTAGTTCTGTATGTTGTTTCTGGGTTAGCATCATCTGAGGTCCTCTGAGGGGCTGGCATATCTCTTCTCAGATGTTCTGGATCCAGACTGAGCTAGTGTAATCCTTAGTTACCATGGGATGTAAATCCCTGGGCAAAGCAGAGAAACAAATAGAGACATAATAGCGTAGCTGCTGTTCCAGCCAAGTAAAATTCAATTTGTTTAACCCAAGCTAAAAGAATAATAATGCACATTTGATCAGATATAACTGCAGTCCAAAATTATGAGATGCATTATTTGGAATGCTTGGCCAAAGAGTGTGTTTTTAATCTAGATTTAAACAGAGAAAGTGTGTCTGAGCCCTCAACATTATCAGGAAGGCTATTCCAGAGTTTGGGAGCCAAATGCTAAAAAGCTCTACCTCCTTTAGTGGACTTTGCTATCCTAGGTACTATCAAAAGTCCAGCGTTTTGTGACCTTAGGGAGCGGATGTTGTAGCAAGCTGGTAGAAGACTAGTTAGGTAATGCAGGAGACTAAGCCATTAAGGGCCTTATAAGTAAGTAATAATATTTTGTAACTGATACGAACTTAATAGGTAGCCAGTGCAGAGACTGTAGTATTGGGGTAATATGATCATATTTTCTTGACCTGGTAAGGACTCTAGCAGCTGCATTTGGACTACCTGTAGCTTGTTTATTGAGGATGCAGGACAACCACCTAGCAGTGCATTACAATAGTCCAGTCTAGAGGTCATGAATGCATGAACTAGCTTTTCTGCATCAGGAACAGGTAACATGTTCTCAGAGCTTGGCAATGTTTCTAAGATGGAAGAATGCTGTTTTTGTAACATGGGAAATATGATTTTCAAAAGACAAGTTACTGTCTAATATAACCCCAGATTTTTTACAGTAGAGGAAGTAACAGTACATCCGCTAGTTGCAAATTGTAATCTACCAGATTCTGTGTAATGTTTTCTGGTCCAATAAGTAATATCTCTGTCTTATCTGAATTTAATAGGAGAAAATTATTGGTCATCCAATCTTTTACATTTTTAACACATTCTGTTAGCTTAGATAATTTAGAAGTTTCACCTGGTCTTGTTGAGATATATAGTTGAGTATCATCAGCATAACAGTGGAAACTAATCCTCGTATTTTCAATGATATTACCAAGGGCAACATGTATATTGAAAATAGCAGAGGACCTAGGGACAGATCCTTGTGGCACTCCATATTTTACTGGTGATAAATGAGATGACTCCCCATTTAGATAAACAAAGTGAGTAGCGATCGGACAGGTAGGATCTAAACCATCTTAAAGCCTGCCCTTGGATACCTGTATAGTTTTGTAATCTATCTATGAGTATGTGCGGATCTATGGTGTCGAACGCATACTAAGATCAAGTAAAACTAGCAATGAGATGCAGCCTTGGTCTGATGCAAGAAGCAAGTCATTTGTAATTTTAACAAGTGCAGTTTCTGTGCTATGATGGGGCCTGAAACCCGACTGAAATTCTCTTCATAGAGATCATTTTTTTTGCAGGTAGGAGCACAATTGAGCAGACACAACTTTTTCTAACATTTTAGACATAAATGGAAGATTTGAAATGGGTCTGTAATTTGCCAGTTCACTAGGATCTAGTTGTGGTTTCTTAATAAGAGGCTTAATAACGCAGCTTGAATGGTTTTGGGACGGACCAAAGATAACGACATGAAGTTAATAATATTGAGAAGCGGTTTTTCTGCTACAGGTAACAACTCTTTCAGTAATTTAGTGGGTACAGGATCTAATAAACATGTTGTTGGTTTAGATGCAGTGATAAGTTTATTTAGCTCTTCCTGTCCTATAGTTGTAAAGCACTGCAGTTTATCTTTAGGGTGCATAGATAAACCTAAAGTATTAGACGCTGTAGAATCTACATTTGTTATTGTATTTCTGATGTTATCTATTTTATCAGTGAAGAAATTCATAAAGTCATTACTATTTAACTGTGAGGGAATATTTAGATCGGGTGGCGCCTGGTTATTTGTTAATCTAGCCACTGTGCTAAATAAAACCTTGGATTGTTTTGGTTATTTTCTATGAGTTTGTGGATATGCTCGCCCTGGCAGTTTTTAGAGCCTGTCTATAGCTGGACATACTGTTTTTCCACGCAATTCTAAAACTTCCAAGTTAGTTTTCTCCATTTGCCTCAAGACTACGAGTTTCTTTCTTGAGAGCGTGGTATTACTGTTGTACCATGGCACAGTAGCTTTTCTCTAACCTTTTTCAATTTGATGGGGCAACAGCTTCTAATGTATTAGAGAAGATAGTGCCCATATTGCCAGTCATTTTGTCTAGTTCATGTGTATTTATGGGTACACAGAGCAGTTGAGATAAATCAGGCAGGTTATTTGCTGAATCTGTCTTTGGTGGCTGGAACAATAGTTCTGCCGGACGATAACGCTAAGCTATATAGTTATTATTATTAACACGCAGAATGCACGATACAAGGAAATGGTCAGTAACATCATCACTTTGAGGTACATGATCTATGTCAGTAATATCGATTCCATGCATATAATTAAGTCTAGCGTATGATTAAAACGATGAGTGGGCCCGTGACATTTTGCTTTACTCCAAAACAGTTTAATAAGTTAGTAAACGCAAGTCCTAATGCATCATTTGTATTATCAATATGAATGTTAAAATCTCGAAAATTAGCTTTATCAGCGGTAACCAACAGGTCTAAGAGGAAATCTCCAAATTTTCTTTATCTTGAGACTAAAATGCTTAATAGAAGCAGAATAAGACAAGACAAATATGAAAGAGATATTAAACTCTAATACAAATTAAACTAATTTTTCAGATACAGTAGGTTCACTTTTACATATATATTTAACATCTTTTGTTGGTAAACATTAATGACTCGGATAGGCACTTTATTAGGAAAGTGATAAAAAGTGATGTGACATGTGGCCAAGTATGGTGACCCATACTCGGAATTCGTGCTCTGCATTTAACCCATCCAAAGTACACACACACAGCAGTGAACACACACACACAAGAGCAGTGAGCAGCCATTTTTGAGTTGGGGGTTCGTGCCTGCTCAAGAAGCACCTCAGTTGTGGTATTGAAGGTTGAGAAAGCGCTGTACATTCACTCCCCACCTACAATCCCTGCTGGCCGAGACTCGAACCCATAACCTTTTGGGTTACGAGTCCGACTGTATTTCTGAATATCCGTAGACCTCAGATAACATTATAGTTCGTCGTCTTATTAACGAAGACGCAGAATAAATTCGATAACGATTCGTAACTAATATTTTTCGCTTCAGTAAAAAAAAAAATAACACTGGTCTGTTCCCTAATAGTGACGCAAAATATAAATTTAATGCATGTTCTAGAAAAAAAATCTGATTGTGATTAAACTAGAAAAATGCTAAATTAATAAACAAAAAAAATAAAGTTTGGGCTCAAAATCATTAGATCACTCGCACTCCAAAGCAGTTATTGTAAATGAAACGATCACAGATAATAGTTTTGATGTACTCTGCTTGACTTAAACCTGGCTAAAACCAAATGATTATATTGGTCTAAATGAGTCTACTCCACCAAACTACTGTTATAAACATGAGCCCGCAAACTGGTCGAGGTGGCGGTGTTGCAACAATATATAGTGATATTCTCAGTGTTACCCAGAAAACAGAATACAGGTTTAAATCATTTGAAATAATTCTGCTTAATGTTACACTGTCAGATATGCAAAAGAAATCTATTGTATCTCTTGGTCTGGCTACTAGAGGAGTGACGAGACACTTATCCCACAGAAGAGACACGTAGACTGGGTTCACGAGAACGAGAGGAGACAAGATTTTAAAACTTTTTTAAAGAAATCCTCAATGATGAAATATATAGGGAAAATTTGTCTTTTATTCTACTGAAAAACACAAAATGCAAAAAAAAATGTAGGTGCATTTTGAAATCAATTAGTACTTTATGAAATTAAACCTCTATTTTAATACATTTTATGCAGGTATAAACAACATGTAAACACTGCAAAAGGTTTTGCCACAAACTCAACTGACAGGCAAGTAATTGCACAAAATAATATAGTATACATAAGTATACTATTTATACTTATATTTATATAGTATACATAAAAATAAATAATAAACAACACAAATAATATCCCTTTAAAGTAGCAGTCAGTCAAGTTTTTTTTTAGTAAACTGATTTCCACTATAATTAAAAAAAAAGTTTTTTCCCATTTAATTTTTCTCAACTCCTTTTAATAGTATATACATTTTCACATCAATTTATTAAAAGTTTAACAAAAAAAACATGTTTAGGGCTATGAAATGTTTGATTTTTCTCACCATTTTAATTATTATTATTGTTACCAAATTCTGTGTTTTAGCATGTCTAACTATTTGAATGCATAACACAACTTAATTTATTCATTCACAAAACAAAATAAGCATGTTTTTTTAAATAGTTTTTTGGGAGTGTGAACTGGCCATAATGCTGTATGATAGGTGTGAGATTCGTTAAACTTGATTTGCTGTAATACATCTGTTCATGAGATATTGCATATGATTTTCAATTAATTATTTGTAGTGGTTTGCTTAAAGAGCAGGTCAGATGGTATTTGAAAGTGAAAGTGAAAGTGACGCGATATCAGCCAAGTATGGTGACCCATACTCAGAATTGCTCTGCATTTAACCCATCCGAAGTGCACATACACAGAGCAGTGAACACACACACACACTGTGAACACACACTCGAGCAGTGGGCAGCCATTTTATGCCTGCGCTCGGGAGCAGTTGATTGATTGATTTGTTTTATTGTCTCCTGACGGAGAAATTTATCTTGGGCATTCGGGATAACAGATGCACACAATATACATATAACACAACATACATCCCCTACACATAATTACCACCAACCCACACCCCTTATTTGTTCTTATTCAGTATTTTAATAGAAGGTGGTACAAATGAAAATTTAAACCTATTCAGTCTACAGTTTGGTAACCTGTACCTTCTACCTGAGGGCATCATCTCATACTCACTGTAGAGGACATGATTCGGATCGTTAGTAATTTTTAAACTTTGTTTCCTCACCCTCCTCAAAAAGCTCATTAAGAGTGGTCGGTGGCACTGCTCCAATTATTTTTCCCGCCTTTTATCAACGCTTTGAAGCTGTGATTTTAGTTTAACTGACAGGTTACCAAACCAAGCTACCATACCATATCGGACAATAGACTCAATAGCTGCCTTATAAAATAATAACATAATATCCTTGTCAACACCATGAATCTCTTAGTTTCCTCAAGAAATATAGACGCTGACATACTCTTGAGGAAACATACCCACTTGATTTGACCACTGTAACTGTTTGTCTAACTGAATTCCTAAATATTTATATGTTGTTACTTGTTCACTCGGTACTCCTTCAATTATAATAGAGCTTTTGATCGCCTATAGACCTAGGGTCAAAAATCATTTCTTTGGTTTTATTAACATTAAGGAGCAAGTTATGCTTATTGCACCACTTAACCATCTCCTCTATCTCCTGTATGTAAATACCAATGTCTGATTTGTTGTAGAGTAAACTAAGTATGGCTCAGATCATCTGAAAAATTTAATAATAAAATTATTCCTACCGATAGTTCTGCATTCATTTGTATATAATATAAAAAGTGAGGCTAACTACACAGCCCTGAGGGGCACCTGTACTTACACTAATCATATCAGAAAGAGTGGAGTTAACTCTCACCTGCTGCTTCCTTTCTGTCAAGAAAGAACCATACCATTTAACAATAAAGGGGTTCACTTCCATCTGCTGTAGTCTACTTAACATTATTCATGGAAGAATACAATTAAATGCAGAACTAAAATCCATAAATAATAAACTAACATAACCTGATGGATTTTCCAAGTGCTTTAAGATGGAATGTACAGTTGTAATTTAAAGCATCATCAGTACCCCTGCTATTATTATAGGCAAATTGGACGGGTCCAAAAGATGCTCACTCTTAATTTACTAACCATTATCACAGTTAATGACTTCATCACTATAGATGTCAACGCTATGGGTCTATAGTCATCATTTTGCTGTAAGGATGATTTTTGGGCAACGGAATAACAATTGATGTCTTCCAAATAGTTGGAATGATACATGTATCCACAGAAAATTGAAATAAGGGCACCAAGCCGAGTTAGTTCATCCGAAAATGTTTTCAGAATAAAGATGAAATTCCATCAGGTCCACTAGCCTTCTTACTATTCAGCTTTTGAAAACTGCAGTGACATCTTTTCGGGTTAATTATTATTCTATCCTTTGTTGGGTCACATGGTATTGACATAGATAGCTCTTTATAAAAGATGTTAAGATCATTAGCCTTATTCAAGTCATTCTCCATATTTAATTCCCTCATACTAGATTTCATATTAGTCATATCTTTCACCATGTCCCACAATTTTTTGGGTTATTCATTAAAAGGCTTCCCTAACTCGCTTACTGTGTTCCTCTCGCACCCTCTTCAGTTCCCTCCTCAGGATTTTTGTATTAATCTCAGTTCCATCAAATCATTATTCGAAATGCTTGCTTTTTCCTCTTGATCAGATGTTTAATTTCAGGTGTTATGTAGTCTTTGTTATTAGGATATATAATAATCGCTTTTTCGCACAACAGTATCAACACAGAAATGGATGTACCCGCTATTGTTTCCCAATATTGTCGATATCGTTGTCCCGATAAAAGACATCCCAATCTGTGGCCAGAAAGCATCCACTCAGCTTCTCCTTACTCTCATCCTGGAACACACTGACAATTTTTGTGACGGTTTGCTTTTTTAATGGCACACTTAAAAGTAGGGATCAGGTGGATGATGTTATGATCCGAGTTTGAGAGGGGGTTTAATTCTGGCAGCATATGCATCTTTAATGTTACCATAGCATTTATCTAGCCCCTATTCTTACGGGTGCTGTTTTTAACATATTGCTGGAATCCAGGAAGAGACAGCTCCAATCTCACAATGGTTGAAGTCTCCTAGAACAAATATAGGGGAATCTGGTTTATCCCTTAGCTGCTGATGAGCACAGTCCCCACACATGAAGCTGCTTTAAGTGCATTCCCATTGGCGGGATATATACCGAGCATAAAAAGATGTTCCCATAGTCTCTAGGTAAATAAAAAGGTCTCAAACTAATACAAATAAGTTCAAGATCAGGAGTGCACACCCTGTATTTTATCGTGATAATTATTGCACCAAGATTCATTGATATAAACACAGATGCCACCCCCTCACCTTCCCTGAGTCGATGTTTCTGTCCATACACACATGAGAAGCCCTGCATCCTGCACTAATGAGTCTGGAAAATCCTCTTGCAACCAGGTCTCTGTGTAAATCATTAAGCATGATTCAGCGATATTCGTTACAGGCCTTTGTATTAAGCCTCAACTCCTCCATCTTATTCCTTAGGGAGCAACATTGCCAAAGAGTATAGATGGCAGCGGCCTTGAGCCCTCCGGGCAGCAGTTGGGGTTCGTGTCTTGCTCAAGGGCACCTAAGTCATGGTATTGAAGGTGGAGAGAGAACTGTACATGCACTCCCCCACCCACAATTCCTGCCGGCCCGAGACTCAAGTCACAACCCTTCGATTGGGAGTCCGACTCCTCTAACCATTAGGCCACCGACTTCCTCTTATTTTAAAGTGTCCCAATATTGTATTGGAGTCCCCTACATCAGGTTTAAATGCATCTAAGGTCAGAAAACATTGTAATTTTCTCAGAATATACATTTAATATTAGAGTCATTTGCCAATGATTAGGAAATGATCCGCTTTCAAGCAAGTTCGAGCAAGCCCCCCTTCCTCAAGCCTACTCTGCTCTGATTGGTCAGCTGACCAAACCTGTTGTGATTGGCACAGAGATGAGACCTTGAGCCAGTTAGCCAGCTTACCATTGACAAAGCACCTTTACATAAAACAATAATATAGTCAATCCGCTCTTATAATGACATAAAATACAAAAAACACTTATGTAGCGTAATCGCGTGCTCCACAGCTAAAGTTTAGCTGCTAAACTGTGAACACTAGGTGGATACGTAGCGAAGTGCTAACGTGACTAACTGATTAAACAATACAGTTTGTAAACCAAAATATGTCTACTGTAATGTTTGAAGAACGCAGACAAAAGACGCTTGGTCTTAACTTTTAATCAGAACGCAGAACAGTTGTATCACAGGAGCACCAGCGAAATCACTCATCTCTCCCGATTAACCCTGTAACTGCCAGTGCAGCACAATAAACAGCAGTTTCACAATTATTATAAAGTCTGTGTGCTACACTACATTCTTTATTATTAAACAAAGTAATTAGAACAACGCCAGTCTACAATAATCGAATATTCTTAGGTTCACTCTAATTTTAGAACTACTTCAGTAAGACAGTAATATCGTGCTTTACCTGGAAACCTAAAAGCTGCACTAGGTATACATCACATATTGGCACAAAAAAATTATATTTTGAGCACTCAATTGAAAATGTACACCTAATGTATCAATCATCTACTTACAGGTCGTGGTTCAGAGAGCTTGTTAGTCCAAATTAAGAAGATTAGAAGCCAACGAAGATAAAAGCCCAGATTAGAGAAGCAGTTCTTGATAAAATGACATGCACACAACAAAAGGCTCGAATTGTATTTCTGTGGTATCCTTGAACGCCTTCTCAACATGATGTAAACGCACTAATAGCAAAAAAGTATTTGTGGTCAGATCAGACTCTGTTCAGATTTGCGGCAGGTGGGGATTATGCAAATGTGTACCCAGTGACGACAGGCAAACAGGCAAAAGAGTCGAAAATATAACGCACTCGTACGGCGATTCAGAACCGACTCTCTCTTTTGAGAGACATATCTTTATTTATCATGCACTTTTTTGATTAACAGCTTTGCAGATTGTTTTCATTTAAGGATAGCTACGTTATAAACTGCAAAGAGATTTTTCAAAACCCATCTGACCTGCTCTTTAAGGGTGTGGTTAGCTGATGTATTATTGTGGGAGCATGTGATTAGTTGATGAATGTGTGCATGGTTAATGATGGCTCTTAAATATTTAAATGCAATGGGCTGAGTGCCTACTAAGACTTGCATATTTGTGCATAATGTTTTGATCCTGATGCTTACAGAAGGATATAGATATTTAAATATATGGACATTTATTTATTATTAATATATTTCAATCTATGTGTTCTGTATGGGCTGAATGCTTTCATTCATATTACGCTGTATATCCTATGTTTTATTAATAATTTGGGTGTATTACTGTTCATATTTGTTTGTTAATAAATTAACTGAATTCATTTCGAGTCTGTATTCATCATTCACGCTGCTGAAACAGCCTTTAAATTAGTTTGGGCATATGAGGACATAAATTAGTTTAAACTACTGCATGTCCGCCCATAAAAAAAATAAATAATTATAAAAAATTACCAACTGATTACCAGCACACAACTACGATCCAGACGCTGCCGCACAAAGTTACGTTAGCGACTGATAATGACCTTTCACTTTTCCGGTTGCCACGCGTAACTAGTTACATCGCCAACGTAAACTTTGGTCACCAGATTACTTTGCAGTTCGTAACAGTTACGTGACTTTGTTATGGGACAGTCGACTCGGCCTTTTGCATTTTAAATCTTTATTACAAGCAATCGATGGTTCTTAATGAACTTTGTTTTCTGCTTCCATAAAGTGCATAGGCCATGTTGCCTCGCTTATCTAAAGGTGCTCTTTTTCTTGTTTTAAACCTAGCCAAAACCCATGTGTTGCGTGTGAAAAACAGTAGGCTTTTAATTAGTATACATTTATTGTGAAATTACTGCATTTCCGTGTCAATCCATGGTAATTTTACCGGTAACAATGCAGCTGTCATTTTAATTCAGCGCATGCAGCACACAAAATAGACTCGATGCGAAACGATTTCAGCGCACTGCTGCAGACCACCGCTCCTGGAAAGCTGCGCTCGACATAACGCGTGACGCTGGCAATCCTTAACATGGCGTATAAAATGCAACCTTTAATTCTGTATGGGTATGTGTGAAACAGGCGTAAGGTTGTTGTGCAACTTTGTAATGCGAATTATGTTTACTGTAGGAGTTCTTCCAGTCTCAAGTACCACCTAAACGCAGAAGCATCCCTTAGCTAATGCGGAAGATGCCGAGCCAAGCAATGTAAGCGCAATGGAAGAGTCGCCGCAAACTACTATGTTTGAGTGCAGCACAGCTCTATCCAGTGGCGGATCTAGAATTTTTCCTGGGGTGGCAAAGGGGTGGCATGAGGTTTCAGAGGGGCCATGGACATTATTCATAATTTAAAATGCTACGGTTTTCATTGAATGTGTTTTGTTCTCACACTACATTACACGGAGTGGGAGTCAAATCAGAGATGTAGCTGGGTTTTTGGAAGGTGTGGGTCTTAATTTGTGAATTGTGGACCCTTTCTCTGTGTTATCACTATCAACAGTCTATGTAGTCTGTACTTAAATTGTACTTGTGAAAAAGCAATTGGGCGTTGGGGTATGCTCCCAGGAGATTAAAAAAAAAAAAGACCCCTCAAATGATGTCTCAGTGAGTTTTGAGGAAATATGGACAGAATTTAGTCATACAACATAAGCATCAATAGATTTAGGTTATCTGGATTGAAACAAGATTATAATGCAGGATTGTTGCTAATGATAACCATGACTGTCAAAACATTTCCTCTGATTCAGTAAAGACTCAGTGAAGTACCTTTTAGTCAAACATTATTTTTGGATTTAAGTTGTGCATCAACAGCTTATGATATCTCAGTTTAATTTGCCATGTCGACCATTTTTCAAAATTGGATAGTCATAGATGCTGGGAAAGTGGATGCATGCCAATTTTGTGACAGCAGTAGTTTAAACACACACAAAGAGCTAGACCAGTGGTTCCCAACCTTTTTCAACTCAGGCCCACACAACCAAACACATACAGTACAGGTCAAAAGTTTGGAAACATTACTATTTTAATGTTTTGAAAGATTTAAAAGCTATGTTTTTAAAATATAAATATTTTGTAATAACAATATACACTACTGGTCAGGTAATTTGGGGTCAGTAATATTTTTCTTTTTTTTTAAATAAAATCAATACTTTTATTCAGCAAGGATGTGTTAAATTGATAAAAGTGATAGTAAAGAAAATATATTATTAGAATATATATTATTAGAATTTTTTTTTTTTTAATAAATGCAGTTCTTTTAACCTTTTATTCATCAAATATATTAGACAGCAGAACTGTTTCCAACACTCATAATAAATCAGAATATTAGAATGATTTCTAAAATGATCATGTGATAGACTGGATGTTACATTGTGACACTGAAGGCTGGAGTAATGATGCTAAAATTCAGCTTTGCATCACAGGATATATTATTTTTTTAAAGTATATTCAAATAGAAAACTATTATTTTAAGTTGTAATAATATTTCACAATATTACTGTTTTTTCTGTATTTTGATCAAATAAATGCAGGTTTGATGAGCAGAAGAGAGCTTCTTTCAAAAACATTAAAAATAGTAATGTTTCCAAACTTTTGACCTGTACTGTATGTTTCATGGCCCACTGCAAAAAAAATTAACTGACCCCGCTATTGTTGGGTTAATAACTTAGTACTCAGAAGCTAGATTGTTAACTGTATTTATTGAATGAACTAGGGCTGTGCGATATGAAAAAAACAAAAAAACTATCGTGATTTCTTTGATCAATTTTATGCATTTCTATTTTAATCACAATTTTGACACCAGATATGCTTTACAGTCATAAATGCATTCAGGATTAATTTGAAACATATTTCCAAAAGAAAACCAATTAGAGCTTTATCAAAGGTTGTAACGTCTCTGAAAAGCAGTAAGTCAAAATAATCACTAAGTAAAGGTGTGACAAAATTTCTAGACCCTATGGCAAAAAAAATATAAATAAATAAATCCTGTGTCCAGGGACTTTTTTTCTTTTTGCCATACATTTTCATAGAGCTCATTAATTGTAGCGGTGCCTCAGGTGTTGAAATAGATTTGTTATACATTATACAGTTTCACACGTAGGCCTACTCTGTCAGCAGTGCGTATACAGTATGTGTGTCGGTGCAGAAGCAGCAGCAGAGCGCATTAATGTAACGAAAAGCACATTAAATTAATGCACGAGTGAATCTCTCTGTTTGCACTCAGATTTTACTTTGCTCTGTCACAAAACCAGACGTGCTTGCTCAGCATACAGCTGCTCGCTCCAGTTTCTATCTGCTCGCCGGTGACCATTTCTATCGCACAGCCCTAGAATGAACTGGCAATGAACAGAAAATAATGACTTAGACATTTTTTTCCATATATATATAATATTATTATTTATTTTAATATGTGGTATGTTGTGTTAATTACCTGCTTATGGATCTTCTCGATCTGGTTTCAAACTTACCTCCAAACTCGAGACACTGTCAAACGCTAACTGCTTATCAACCTCTCTTCTCGAGACACGCTTATCTACGCAGACAAGATAACTGTGGCCGCCGCTGCCACTTGACTGCTGAAATTTACGCAGGGTTGCTGCGGTGATGGTGAAATCACTTTGCGTGATGGGGAGCTTCCTAAATCGCTGAATTTCTGTTTGAAGTGAGTTTGGTGCGGTCTCCTTGGCCTTCAAGGTGAGGCTATGAACATTAATATACTTAAAAATATTATCTGATTATAAATGGGTGGCAATGGGTTGAATCATCTAGGAGCCTATCTGGCTTATCAGTTTAAGCGAGTACATCTTATTGACATAATTTGAATGCTTGCAAATTCAAAACTGTAGACCATTTAATCTGATTATCCAAGATTACAGTGGAGATGCTTGATTAGACATTATCTATCCCACCACTACTTATATACTATAATATTATATATATATAATAACTTGAACCCAACCATCATCAACAAAAACATTAACAATAAAAACTCCACCTTGCAAGTAATAAAACAAATTACATGCAACACAAACAATAACTTTCATCATAACATAAGTCTATTTCATATAATTAGTATATTTGATAAAGTTATTATTTTTCCATCATGACCAATGATAAAAAAAATAAACAATCATATACTTCATCCATTGCAAGCAACTGCAATGCAAACAAATCATAACTTTTCTATACAATACATGCCACAATACTCACAAAATAAAAATATACTCACCAAATCATCTCTCATACTCTCTAACAAACACAAACCAACATCTAATTAATGTAAACTCAATACACTTTAGCAAATGAGATTCCATGAGCTTTTAAAATTTTTCTTGCCTGTTAACTTTGTCAAAAGGAAGGCTCAACTGCCGTTAAGAAGACCAGACTGTACCAGAAGCATCATTGCACCCTCAGAGTAACTGGCGAAAGAAAAAAGAACTTTGATAGAATAATGAAGTTATAACTGCAGTTCAATAGGATCATAAAGAAAACTGCAGTCAATGCAAGTGCAACCTAGATGACTATGTGAGAATGGAAGACATATAACTGACATACAATGAAGTCAGTGATTTGAGATAATGAAGTACAGATATCCAAAACTCGAGTCAATAAATAAATTGTACATTTGCAGTAATAGTACAGGGCAAAGAACTGCAGTTCATGTTGCTCATGCCAAATGCATTTATTTCGAGAGCAAAACTTATAAGTCTGTCATAAGTGTTATTTTATTTATTTTATGAGCAGTTTTTAAATAAAGTCCTAGCAGTGTCCAGTAATTTCCACTTAACGGCAGTGAGGGTTCATTTCACTGCTCGGTCTTCATGTGATTAGCTTGGCAGTCAGTTTGCTGTATTGCAACATTGCAAGTGCTGGGTTACAGTATTGGATGGAATTTTTTAAATAATATTTTATTATTATTGTTGTTGGTGTACTGTAGATTCCTATGAAATATTGTGATAAAATATTTTTGTACAAAAAAATATTTGCCTATGGAATATTTCACCGCATAGATCAATGCATGTGAGATCTTCCTTCGTGCAACGGTCGCTGACCTGACAACGAGTCTCAGCTGATTACTGTTAATGGTAAATCAGCGTCTTTTCCTAGTGTCTACCGCAGGATGAATATAAAAGTATAATAGCATACTATGGTTTGACAACATCATTAATGTGAACTACCAATAGCACAAACACATAACAACATTACACCCCAAGACCGTCACAAGTGTGAGAAAAGAGAAGAAACGGTTTCGAAGAGAAGTTCATCAGAGAGATGGAGAGTTGACTTTGTCGAAGTCATTCCAGTTTAGGTGAGTATAATATCTAATGTCCTCATATATCTTTAGTTATCATTTTTCACTGATCTGTAAGGACGCATGTCAGTGCGCTGTAGGTGCTTACTACAGCACAGAACACACAGAAGTCTGATAGAAGACAAAACAACTGGTTTAATGCTGTTTTACTACACTTTACTTATATTATAACAAATTATAATTATAAAATCTTCAAATCTAATCTAATAAAACATCAACATCTCAATCCAACTAGTGACATAACCAAGTTGCATGTAATTATGCAATTTAGTTATAAGCAGATCTGTAGAAATTATTCATGTCATTGTCCAGCTCAGTTCGGTTCTCATTCCAATGGCATCAGCACATCATTTATAATAATGGAATGAACAAAATTGAACTGAATATACTGTTTGTTGTTTATTTGTTTCTAGGAGAGGGTCAACTCATTAAAAAAGTGTACAGTGTACCCCTTTTGCATCAGAGGAAGCATTAGAGAGAGAAGAAGAGAGACAGTGAAAAGGCACTCGACAGATGTTGGTGAGACTTTATTTCTGGAAATGCATTAAAGGTCACTCACATTCTAGTTAGCCACAAATGTAAACCTGAATTTAGATAGTATTTAAATTAGATTAATAACTCCAGCTACTTGCAGGCCTACAGTCCTGTATATTTTAACACTAAATTGTGATGCAGCCTGAATCATAATCACACCATGTTCATTTGTTAGCCAGAGGGGAACTGATCCTTAAACTAAACATACACCCCCACCCTGCATTCTGTCCCCTGATGGTGTCTTGTGTTCCTTGCCACTGATGACTTTTGTCTTGCTTATTTGTGAATACATAATATTCAGCAATATTATTGATCTGACTCCTCTGACACCATTGGATGAGGACTGAACTGAGCAGATGATGACAACACTGATTTCAACTGAACAATGACACTTTTTACTGTTTAGAGCTGCTTCCAGCAGAAGTGAATTCTGTTTGCATCATTATTTTTCTTTTATCACTGTAAAGTTATTAAAATATATCTTACTGATATACTGAATATACACAAAAAATAGAATAAATCTGATTTTTTTTACAGCACTGTACACCAGCATTTATGTTCAGTAGTGTGGCATTAATGTGTGGAAATTGACATTTTTTTTTTCATTGTGTGATTGTTATTTTCAGGAAAATGCACTGGTAACAAATAAAAAAGAAGACCAAAAATATAATTCAACAGAAGATGATGGCTGTGATGGAACAAGCTCCAAATAACGCTGAGCAGTAACCTACTTTATTTGATCTTTTATTAACTACTATCTTTATAGTTTAGAATACCTAATAACTGCTATTGTTTTTCAGGAACCTAAGACCTGTGGGAGTGCTGGAGAAATCAAGTGTACAACCTGTCTCCCAGCCAGTAAGAGATCTTCAGACATGAAGAGACTGAGGAGTTAAATGAAATCAAAGCGCTTAAAAGATTTATAATATTAGTGCCAATTCAGTATGAAAACAGAGAGAGAGAGAGTGGAAAGGTAATGTAATCTAGTTTTATAAGCAATTATTCTCAATGCTTAACATCAGCTATCAACAATTCTTTGATTCTCTCTGATTGACTGGAAGGTGTGCATTAAAAACAATGAGTATAGATAATTACAATCAGTTCAATCACCATTTTAAATGAATGTGTGGGTTTTACTGTAGCACAACGTAGAGTCAGAACACTAGATCTAATGATCTGTAACCAAAAAACTAATGAAAATTAACTTAGTTCTACCCTTCCAGTCAAATTTTACTCCACAAACATTAAAGGGTTAGTTCACCCAAAAATTGACTAATTACTCACCCTCATGTCATTCCAAACCGATAATACCTTTGTTCATCTTCAAAACACAAATGAATATATTTTAATGAAATCTGAGAGCTTTTGACCCCTCTATAGGCAGCACACAACTTACACATTTAAGTTCCAGAACATAGCAAAGACTTGTGAAAGTAATCATGTGACTCCAGTGGATCATCCTCGTTTTGTCTTCTGTTGCATGAACACAACACCATGCAGATGCTCCTGAATGCACATACAGATCAATATTTTTATAAATGAGTGGTAAATTATTATTATTATTATTATATTTATTTTTTTTTTTTGGACGCTCTACACTTGCGTTACTTCATAAAATTGAGTCAAAACAACTGGAGTCACATTAATTACTTTAACAATGTCCTTCCTACCATTCTGGAACTTGAATGTTTAAGTTGCATTGCTGTGTGCAGGGTCAGAAAGCTCTCTGATTTCTTTAAAATATCTTTGTTTGTGTTCCTAAGAGGAATGAAGGTCTGTATGTGAAACCACACAAGAGTGACTAATTAATGACAGAATTGAACATTTTGGTTAAGCTATCTCTTTAAGGGCAGCTTTAACTTAATTTTTTAACCTAGCTTTAACAGGTGTGTATTACACAATTTTAATCGCATCAGTGGAGGCAACCCTTTTCATGTCGTGTGGTTCTTTTCCTTCACCTCATGCATTAAAATCATGTAATGCACACCTAGCCATGGATTAGCCCTCAGTGTGAAGAGGGTTATAGGTTACACAAAGTATTAAATGAAGGGAAACAATTAATATTATTATTTTTTTTTAAACTTAAGGTTAGAATTTTGAACAAAAGCAATGATAAAGAGGGCAAATATTGTGAGGACTCTGTACAATATTTAAACATGATTGTACTATGTTTTTTTTTTTTTCAGAAATGCATGTTATTTTGCAAGGTAGTTGCTGAGACTATCAATGGAGGGTCAGAAAGCTCTGAGATTTCATTATAAAGATGCTTCATTTGTTTGAAGATGAACAAAAGACTTGTGGGTTTGGAACACATGAGGGTGAGTAATTGATGACAGAATTTTAAATTTTGGGTGAACCAACCTTTAAACTTTTACCTGGAGTGTTCTAGAGATATAGAGTACCTTTGCATGGACAACAATAATCAGATTTTAACATGATTAAGACAATACAGCTGATTAAGAATCTACTTGTAAACAGAGATTTTTGATTAACTTAATCCAGCTTAAATCATATTCTAAATTGAATTAAGTCGGGAGTATTCCTATTTTAGTCACATTATTGAAGTGCAGTAGACATGTAAACACCTTAATCACATTATTACCGTCGTGTAGGATTTTTCACGCAGACCTTTTTTTTTTTTTTCGACAGGACATACACAACCGTGCCCGTTTGATGGCAAATAAAAGCTTTAACACCACCATCGTCGTATGCGGTCGCCTGATTTTGCCAGTAAGACATGTTCCTGGATCAACATCTTTTGATGATCCTGGATCAACATAACTGTCCAAAAATATAGACTTAACCCAATCTAAACCTAACCCTACCCATAATTTATTCCTAAAATCAATGTGAAATGATAGCTGATTAACAAGGGTGTAGAAGCACCTAACCCTGATGTAAACCTAAACCAGATATTTCCTGAAAAGTTATCCCTCAATTCTAATTCATTGATAGGAATGTTGATCCAGGAACAAGAAGGATGTTTATCCAGGAACATGTTGTACTTTGTGAAATCACGCTCTGTATGCATGTACAAATACTTGAAGCTGCTTCATAAAAGTAAAAATGAAACACCCACAACTGTACATAGCATGATCATGAAGATGAACTATATGTTTATATGTGAAATTCTGGAGGGGATGTCGGATGGCGTATGCTGGGGATGTAATGACGGTGCCATTAATCGAACTATGAACAAGCCTTTAACATGTAAAACAGGAACATGAAAGAAATGTTATAAAAGCAACTCATGTAAACACCTTATATAAACAATGTAAAAATCATGTAAACAATCATAATATTGTCTTATTTAGAATAAGGTAAATAATTAGATTACTGATGTCCATGTAAACAGTTCATTCAGTTAGCTGACCAATACTACAGTTAAAATGAACTGGGAATTGTATGAATACTTTTAACAAACACTTAGTACATCACAATTCAAGATGTATTTTAAGCATACTAATGCATACCTGTAGTGAAAAGTGATTAACTGAAACTTGAGAATTTCTGATAGTTTTGTTTGTTTGTTTGTTTTTCCAGACTACATCAAAATAGTGTTTCCACATCTAAGATAAGTCAGTTCATAAGACCCCAGTGGAACATGAGGATAAGCTCTTCAAATGAAACCTGCCTGAATAATGAGGAAAGAAATGCCATGATTTGTAAATAAACATGAGTACATTTAGTTAAACTCTCAGTCTGTTATTTTTAAGTTTAAAGAAAAGATAAACAATTTATTGTTGCTTTGCTGTTTGAGACATTCACTATTGTTTTGTACTTAATTCATTATATTGCGATGTGTGCAAATAACTTATTTTGATATTCTGTTGCATTCAGATGTTTGTACAGCATTTATATTAGTATTGCACTTGGTTGTATTGAATTGTACTTCAGTTATATTATACTATTGCATACTACTGCAGTATATTGCAGTATAATTCAGAACTACTTCAGCTGTATTACAGTAATAATGCAGTTCTATTGCAGTTGTTTGTTAATAATACTACAGTTCTACTGCAGTTGTATTTCAATAGTACTTCAGATGTATTGCAGTAAACGGCATTAATGCAGTTTTTAGTGTCCAAAAACTGCATTTTTCTAAATGTAGCAAAAACTGCAGTATTACTTTTTTTTTTTAAACTGCAGTAATTTTTTGTAAGGTTAAGGATGTGTTCATGTCCCATAAAGGTGATGCCTGTCTGAATGCCATTTGTGGCATAGGAACCATTATACTTTAATTGTTTAATACTTTTTCATGGTTTTCTGCCATTTTTTGAGGCATAATGAAACAGCTGTACCTAAATACTGTTGTGTTTTATGTTGGACTAAATTCAGTTACATTTTAGGCTGTGTAACATTTTTATTCATTTTTTTATTTTTATTGTATTAACAACTCTAGATGTTTGTGGATAAAATGCATATTGCATTTTTTGTCCATAACTATTGTAGTTTTAACTTATTTTATTATATAAATTCAGTTAAATCATCAATTGTATGACTTGGCAGTGACTTGCTTGACCCAAGTCTCGACTTGACTTGAATTGTTTGACATAAGCAGTGACTTGACTTGATTTGTTTGATTCTAACAAAAATTGACTTGGACTTGCTTGAGGTTAAGACTTAAGACTTACTTGAGACTTGCAGCATGTGTGACTTACTCCCACCTCTGCCATGATTATCTCCTAAGTTTTATCGTTAAAGATCTTGTTTACCATTTTCCTTGTCTTCATGAGCTTTTATCAGCACATTAATGTGCTAAAGTTGCCTTTTGTGCTTGTAATGAGCTAAAATTAACATGCTTTTCTTGTCATTTATTTTCTTTTTTTTAGGTACTGCATGTAGTTTAATATTTTAGTAAACAATTCCCATACAAACACCTGATAAATACTGCAAATAGCTTGAGTACAGAATAAAGTTGCAGTGTTTGCAGCATTACAATACTACTGACTAAATAAATTTTCACATTCACAAAATCCTTTAAAATCACATTGACTATGTTATGCAGATACATAATCTGTTAAAGAATTAGTTTTTTCCTACACAGAGTTTAACAATCTTTTGTCTTATCTCTTTGGTTTGTAAACCATATACTAAGGATTTAATCCTGTTGGTACTATGTGAAACATTATAACTGGCTAGTTTCCTGCTGTCAGAGTATTCAGGTAAACGATGAAGAAAAATAAAAACAGCTCCAGAGATAAACATAATTAAATATACAGCTAAATGAGTGCTGCAGGTTTTATGGCTTTGTGTTCAGTGCTTTGTTTTGCTGGTTATACATACAGTAGCAATCTTTACATATGTAATTACTATTGATACTGCTGACAGACTGAGTGCAACCACAGTATAAATAATTCCAAAGATATTGTTAATAACCACATTTTCACAGGACAGTTTAAACAGTGAGGCATTGTCACAGAAAGGGTTTTCAATTTTATATCTACAGTGAGACAGACCACGTTAGGCCTATCATAATTGTCACCAGAAGAAAGGCCAGGCCCCAAGCAAATATTGAGAGTTTAATAACCATTTTATTGGTCATTATGGCTGTGTATCGCAGTGGATTGCATATAGCCACATATCTGTCAAGGCCATAATCATCAGCACATAGTGACATGCTGCTGTAAATATATGCACAAAATAAGCTTGAATAACACACTCCACATATGATATATAGCCTAAGCTTCCTTTAAAATGTCCTGTAGTAAGCGTGGCATAATGACAGTGGTCCCTATTATATCATTCACTGGCAAGTTACAAAACAGAAAATGCATAGGGTCATGCAGATTCCTCTCTGTTGAGATCAGAACTATAAGTCCAATGTTTGAAACCATTGAAAAGACATAAGCCAAGAGGAGTACAATGAAAACAGGCTGGGATGACTGAGGTGTAACTTTCAGTCCCTCCACGGTAGAAAGCTGTGTCTTAATGTCAGGTTGTCCATTTATTGGCTGTACACAAAATCTGCAACCAGAATAACAAACATAATTATTAATGACATATCAACAAATCATTAACTTTGTGTTAAATGCACATGACAAAGAATAGCATTCCCAGTTTCACTTAAATTTGCCACTTTTCTGTGCAAGATCATGTGGAAACTGCATATTCTGTAGGTATACAGTATACTGCATGTTTTTAACTGTTTGTTGTTTTTTAAGTTACAGTATGCTGATAAAAATACAAACATTGTGTTTAACAATTACATAAAAAATTGTTCTTACAGATGAAAAAAAAAAAATGTGAATAACAGCTCTTATTCAGTTTTACTTTATAAATGTGATTGCAGCATCTTGCCTCTGCCTAATATTATTCCTATAACGATCAGGTCAAACAGGTATGACTTGTTTTTCAAAATAGTCTCAAAACAGTTTAATGGCCCCAAGCTTTTGTGTGTGGTTTATATAGAATTCTATCTGACATTGTCATCACCCACTGGGGAAAAACAATTCATAGCATGTGTTGCTAAGAGCAGCAAGGCTGTTGATTCAGTGTGTTTGTAGCAACAAGTGAAGTTATTGGTTACTAATTGTGCACATATGATTTAAGACCCCAATGATACATTTATTTTCTGAAACTGTGGCTAAAAATATTTTAGAATAAGGTAGTTACTTTACATATTCACAGATAAAGTTTCATATTGAGCAGTCAGCTCAATCAGTATTCATTTTTCTCTTAATAAATTTAACAGAATCCTTATAAAGGGTCACATACAGTTTTTCTTCCATTTAGCTGAATTAAAAGAACACAAACTTTAAAGCTGCAAATCACCTTTATTTATATATGCTTTATACAAAACAGATTGTGTCAAAGAAACGAACAACATTAATTAGGAAAAACAGTGTGTCAATAATGCAAAATGACAGTTAAAGGCAGTTCATCATTGAATTCAGTGATGCCATCATTCAACTCAGTTCAGTTTAAATAGTATCTGTACAATCATTTGCAATCAAGTCAACGATATGTGTAAATAAAGTGTCCCCAACTAAGCAAGCCAGAGGGCTTACAGCTCAGTCGGGGCCATTCTCCTCTGGCCAGATGAAACCAGCAGTTAAATTCCAGGCTGCAGCAAAGTCAGATTGTGCAGAAGAATCATTTGTTTCCTGTGGTCTGTTCCGTGGTCGCCTGAGACAAGGTCTTACAGGGGATCTGTATCTGGGGCTCATCTAGTTGTCCTGGTCTCCTGTCTTTCAGGGCTGTAGAAGTCCATTCTAGGTGCTGATCCACCATCTGGGCTGGATAATGCATCAGGATCCAGGTGACTGCAGTGACCATCTGATCTGAGCCAGACTGGATCTGGTGGCTACGATGACCTCGGAATAAGAGAGAAACAGACTCAATATTAAGCGTAGATGCCATTCTTCTAACGATGTAGCAAGTATATCAGGTGTTAATGGGAAGTATTCCCGTTCGCTTACCTAATTATCTAGCCTAAAAATCCTTTAACGGATTTGGATATTAGAAGCATATTAGTGTGTTATGTATGCAGGTTAAAAGAGATAGGTTTTAATCTAGATTTAAACTGCAAGATGTGTCTGCCTCCTAACAATGTTAGGTAGGTTATTCCAGAGTTTAGAGGCCTAAATAGGAAAAGGATCTGCCGCCGGCAGTTGATTTTGATATTCTAGGTATTATCAAATTGCCAGAGTTTTGAGAACGAGGACTTGGAGGACTATAATTTAACAAGAGCTTGTTCAAATACTTAGGTGCTATACCATTCAGGGCTTTATAAGTAATAAGCAAAATTTTAAAATCATACAATGTTTAATAGGGAGCCAGTGCAGTGTTGACAGAACCGGCTAATATGGTCATACTTCCTGGTTCTAGTAAGAACTCTACAGTCGTGGCCAAAAGTTTTGAGAATTACATAAATATTAGTTTTCAAAAAGTTTGCTGCTAAACTGTTTTAGATCTTTGTTTCAGTTGTTTCTGTGATGTACTGAAATATAATTACAAGCACTTCATATGTTTCAAAGGCTTTTATCGACAATTACATGACATTTATGCAAAGAGTCAGTATTTGCAGTGTTGGCCCTTCTTTTCAGGACCTCTGAAATTGACTGGGCATGCTCTCAATCAACTCTGGGCCAAATCCTGACTGATAGCAACCCATTCTTTCATAATAACTTCTTAGAGTTTGTCAGAATTAGTGGGTTTTGTTTGTCCCACGCCTCTTGAGGATTGACCACAAGTTCTCAATGGGATTAAGATCTGGGGAGTTTCCAGGCCATGGACCCAAAATTTCAACATTCTGATCCCCGAGCCACTTAGTTATCACTTTTGCCTTATGGCACGGTGCTCCATCGTGCTGGAAAATGCATTGTTCTTTACCAAACTGTTGTTGGATTGTTGGAAGAAGTTGCTGTTGGAGGGTGTTTTGGTACCATTCTTTATTCATGGCTGTTTTTTGGCAGAATTGTGAGTGAGCCCACTCTCTTGGATGAGAAGGAACCCCACACATGAATGGTGTCAGGATGCTTTACTGTTGGCATGACACAGGACTGATGGTAGCGCCACCTTTTCTTCCCGGACAAGCCTTTTTCCAGATGCCCCAAACAATCGGAAAGGGGCTTCATCGGAGAATATGACTTTGCCCCAGTCCCTCGCAGTCCATTCACTATACTTCTGCAGAAGATCAATCTGTCCCTGATGTTTTTTTTTGAGAGAAGTGGCTTCTTTGCTGCCCTTCTTGACACCAGGCCATCTTCCAAAAGTCTTCAGCTCACTGTGGTGCAGATGCGCCACACCTGTCTGCTGCCATTCCTGAGCAAGCTCTGCACTGGTGGCACCCGATCCCGCGAGCTGAATCCTCTTTAGGAGACGATCCTGGCGCTTTGCTGGACTTTCTTGGACTTCCCTGAAGCCTTCTTTACAAGAATTGAACCTCTTTCCTTGAAGTTTTGATGAACCTATAAATGTTGATTTATAGGTGCAATCTTAGTAGCCACAATATCCTTGCCTGTGAAGCCATTTTATGCAACGCAATGATGGCTGCACGCGCTTTCTTTCAGGTCACCATGGTTAACAATGGAAGAACAATGATTTCAAGCATCACCCTCCTTTTAACATGTCAAGTCTGCCATTCTAACCCAATCAGCCTGACATAATTATCTCCAGCCTTGTGCTCATCAACATTCTCACCTGAGTTAACAAGATGATTACTGAAATGATCTCAGCAGGTCCTTTAATGACAGCAATGAAATGCAGTGGAAAGGTTTTTTGGGATTAAGTTAATTTTCATGGCAAAGAAGGACATGCAATTCATCTGATCACTCTTCATAACATTCTGGAGTATATGCAAATTGCTATTATAAAACTTAAGCAGCAACTTTTCCAATTTCAATATTTATGTAATTTCCAAAACTTTTGGCCATCGACTGTAGCTGCTGAATTTTGGACTATCTGAGTTTGTTTATTAAGCTGCAGAACAACCACTCAATAAGGCATTACAATAATCTAACCTTGAGGTCATAAACACATGGATTAACATTTCTGCATTTGAAAATGAAAGCATAGGTCGTAATTTTGATGTTTTGAGTTGGAAAAATGCAGTTTTACAAATGCTAGAAATGTGGCTTTCTATGAAAGATTGCTATCAAATAGCACACCTAGGTTCCTAACTGATGGGCAAGAATTGAGAAAGCAGCCATCAAGTCTTATACAGCGCTCTAGGTTATTACATGCAGAGTTTTAGGTCCTATAATTAACATCTCTGTTTTTCAGAATTTAGCAGTAAGACATTACTCGCATCCAGTTTTTTTTATATCGAATTATGCATTCCGTTATTTTTTTTTATATATAATTAAAAATGTATTTGTGACAAATATAGGCCTAGTATGTGAGAATATTGACATTTTGCATATAAATCCATGTAGCCTAGCTCACTAAAATAGGCTACCACTTTTAATCTCTGATTCAAAGTAAACCACCATTTCTTTAGGATAATATAACACAATTCATATTATATAAATAATACTGCACACCTATTAAATGTTTCAAATCTAAAATATGGTGTAATACTAAGAGAAAATATAAGCACAGGCTCATAGGCTTGACATTTATCCCTGTTGAATTCATTGTAAGAATATATCATAACTTCATAAGTACTCAAAATTTCATCTGTGAATATTCAATATTTTAACTACAGTGTTTTCTTTCATTCTTTCCTGACTGCAGCAGTCAAATGTAACACATCTGGCAGGCAAAGCTGACTGCTATTTCGCGAAATGTGCTTTGACGACTTGTCTGACAACTTGTGGTTAAAGAGCCTCTCAGTGATCAAAAGCTGTATATATAAATAGATAGATACAGTAGGTGGCCAACCAAAATGAGCTTTGCTGCCGTGAGCTACGCCTGCAAAGTGCATTTGCAGATTTTGACCGCTGAGTGGCACTTTAAGTTTGGTTATATTTTTAAGTTATCAAACAAACGCATCAACAGAGCTGGGTAGTACGAGTTCACATGTAATCTGGATTACGTAATCAGATTCCAAACCAAGTACTTGTAATTAGAGTAAACAACTTTAAAATAGAATCAGAATTATTAAAATGATCAGACTACAGTTACTTTTTATGGATTACATGATTACATATTATTTACACAATGGTAATAAATTGTTCACAACATTGATTCTCCTAAGTTTCCTTATATTCCTTAACATTTATATTTTTTCCTAATAAACCTGCCGCTTATATACGTTCATGATTCTTCGAAGTTTTCCGGACGGATGGGGAGGGGTGTCAGAATCGCTCAGAAGAAATCAGCAACAGGATAATGGAAAATGAGGGGAACGCAGCCTTTAATCACTGGATGTACAGACATGATTTCATTTTAAAGAAAGACACAGGCAAAAATGTCCACTGCCTACCATGGATTAATTTGCTGTCCACAGAAATCTTTGACCTAGCAAGCAGTTATTGCTGGAATTTCATGTTCTTTAATTGATTTTTCTTTTAATTTTTTTTTTTAAATGTGTGACTGTGGGTTAAAAAAAAATACATTATATACTTAGGAACAGAGTCTGGCATAATCTAGGCTATGTTGTTAACCATTTACAAGGCTTTGTGTATGTTTTTATCAGTTTTTTTTTTTTTTTTTTCATTGCATCTGAAAATTACTTTGTGCATCACATTCACTCTAGACTCTGGAGCAGACCTGTCTCTTAGGCTTGCTCAGCTGTGGACGATTTAAAATGTTTAATATAAAGGTTCTGTCCCATTTTATACAGGAATTGTTAATTAAAAAAAAGAAAAAAGTCAAATTATATTGTTAGTTTTATGCTGACATGCAATCAAGGTCTTCAGATACTATACAAGATACAAGTTCATTTAGGCTATTTAACATGCACTGTGACATTTTACTCGCTTTCAACTTATAAACTCCTTAAGATTTTAAAGTCAGTTTAATAGTAATGAAATTCAAGTTGAATCTAGTATAAAAAAGGTTTTAATTGCTTAAATTACTTCTATGAATTAATAAGTTAGCATGACTTTTCATCATAGCATTTTTACAAGCTGTATTCATTTTCCCAAACCAAGCACCCATCTTTTTCTTTTTTAAATCTATTATTCCCTCGTGATATCTCCTCTACAACGGGATTTTTTTTTTTTTTTTTGAGCAGGGAGTCAAAAGATAATTACATCATCACTAGAGTGCCAGTTAACTTCAGAAATGTAAAATAAGGGCTAATTGAGATTCTTTCTTTTCTTCTTATTTTAAGTGTTTATTCTTTAAGAAAATAAGGTACAGAATAATGGACGATCCAAATATTTGTAATGATAATATATTTTTAATAATATAGGCCTATATCTGCCTGCAGTTAAAAAAGTTATCATATTTGTTTTGCTTCAACAATATAGGCTACAATTATTCTAAAAAATAAATAAATAATAATAATAATAATTAAATAAATAAAAAAGCCATTATAGAATTGGGGTAGTAATTTAGGATGTGAAAATACTGTGAAATTACAAATAGGTATGGGATTTTAAAGCATACAATTGAAGGTCTATGAAATTTTAGGATTTGTACTTCAATATAATGAGGTCCAAGTTTAAGATAGCCTACACTAGGTTAATTTTTTTTTTAATTTTTTTTTTTTAACTCTATTTAACAGCATTAACTTACAATGAAATACGCTTCCCTTCAGGTAGACTGAATGTTTTCTGCCTTGCTAAATGTTGGGCTCATGATCAATGAGTTGTAACGCTCAAACTGATTTAGTAAAGTCAAACCGCTGGACGGTGAAGTGGGTCAGTGAACGCGGAAACGCTGTGAGGCGTGGAGCAGCTGATGGAGGGATTCCGCTTGGTCTTAAAGCCTTCCTCAAATGCTACGTCACAAAACAATGATTTACAGTGAAAATAATGATTAATTATCAATTGATAATTTGTTTTTTATTATGGTCTTGTGAAAATAATAATAGGGCTCGTGAGAAATAATGAATAAAAAGGTACAGCTGCTGTAAGTGCAGGCATGTTTCAACCCAGTAACATGACAACACACCGCTCCTCACAAGCCAAAAAACAGACCAAATTCAGTTCAGCTGGAGGGGTTGGGGGTAGTTCTGTATAGCTTGTGGGGGTCGAGATAAAGGTGTGAATTTCTTTGCTCTTTCATATGGACAGTGTCTTATGAGGCTTTCAAACTTGCAGAACAGGTTTGGATAGGACGTAATGCCCTGTCGCTTTGGTTTTAGAATAACGTTGAAGAAAGGTTTTGATCCACTTCAGATGTTGACTACTGTATAGCGATCTGTCTCTCAGAATGTAGCCTATTCATAAACAATATATTGAACCATCTTTTATGTTTTTCTAAATCCCAAACAGAGTCCAGACATCAGTAAAGTATCCGCCTATGAACATGTTTTATAGGCTGTTTTAGATTTGGGAAATACACAGTACTAGGACGGACAAAAAACATTTTGAGTTTTTAGAGAAATTATATATATATATTTTGTTTGTTTGTTTGTTTTGTTGTATTTACAATGCAACAAACCAGAAGCAAGAATATCTGCAGAGAAGGGTTTGCATTCTCAAAACATAAAATATAAATTTTATTTAAATTTTGCGCTTTTGTGTTTCTAGAGGAAAATAGTGTTAAGACATCTCCATTACGGACCGCTCTGAAAGCAGAATTTATGCAAACGCGCAGATAAAATGCTTTAAAAACTTTAACAGAGACGCCTAGAGGGTATTTAATAAGTCTGCCCCCACTGTAAGATTTTTCTAGTTACTAGTTGTTCATTTGTCATTATTCAACTAATCACAGGTTTATATTAAATTTACATCTATAATCCATAATGAGCTCTTAATATATTCTGTGCTCAAGCACATGCATTAAGTTTGCTACAAAGCACAGGCAGAAGTAGCCTAATAATTGTGAAAAGGAGGGCATTTTAATTATTTATTAATAAACAAATGTTTTCTTGTCGGCTGCAAGATGAAATTCACAGTGCTGGCTCTCTCCACATGGATGTGCCTTTAGAGAGAAATGCAACCTTTAAGATTACATAATGCTTTCATTCTGAATTGATTGTTTAAAAGACATGTCAGCTTTCTGTAGATATATTTCTATGTAGTGAGACACCCCAATTTTAAGTTAATTCATTATCAGTAAAAATCTCAACTGATCGAGAGGGCTCTCCCTGTCATGAATGCGCATTAATAAATTTTCAGCACAAATACTTGAATATGACTAATAGTTCACATTTTGCATATGCATTACAAAATAAATAATTTTACATGCAATTATCCAAAATAAAACCAAACAAGATTTGTAATGAAGATAAAATATGTAGATAAATAAGTATAAATGCTGCGCATGACTCAGCATCACTAGCGCTATACAAATCATGCACTCTGATATTTTACACACCTGCATTTTAAATGCGGCTGCTATTTATTTTATTTTATTTTTACTTTACTTAAATTATATGAAAGCAAGTAAAGAAGGCTCCCTTTAAAATCATTGAAGTTGTCAATTAATTAAGCTCCTACATTTGTGTGTATTTTGTTGATTATAATGAGAGAACTTGAGTTTAAACGCGAGGACGCTTTATTAACTCCGCCCATTCTTTAGAGATTCAATGATTTAGTTAATGTAACGCTCACGCCAGCAGAGGGAGCTTCTCACATGAGTATTGACTGTTCACCGCTCCCCTGCTTCTACAGTCATTTCCTGTTTGGGACTATTTAACATGAGTCAGCATGTTACTTCACTCAGTAAGCTATTGCCAGTTTACCTGCCTTATCCGAGTTTCCTTGTGATTATTCTGACTGCATGTTTGTTTACAATTCTGCCTGTTTCCTCGCTCATGTCTCTTGGATTGCCTCATTGGATTTACTGCATGATTGGACTGATGTTTGTGTTTGACCTGTTTGCCTGCCTACTCGTCTCTGCCTATTGGATTACCCCTGTGCATGTTGAAAGATCGGACTGCCATTACGGTACTGACACTTGCCTGGTTTCACGACTCTGATTGTAAGACCTTCCCTTAATAAACTCCTGCAAATGGATTCTCATACTGCCTCAGCCTCAGCAGTACAACTCGCCACAACTGAATCCAGCAGAAGTTACTAACATGCAAGCGTGTTCGCTTATCAAAGTGAAGTATTAAAGGGGTACCAAGATCAGTTGGTAAACTTCAAGCAGTCAACGAAAGACTTGACGAAGCTACATCCAGTCACTTCCATCAACCATGCCTAGAGTGGTGAGTTTTGCACACCCGATGCAAATTTGATGGTTCTGCTGATCGATGTAGGGGCTTTGTTCGTCAAGTGAAGATTTATTTCGACAACCAGGAAGACAAGTTTAACTCTGACAAAAAAGAAATGTGCCGCCATGATGTCTTTGTTGTCTGGAAAGGTGATTGACTGGGCTGCAGCTGTTTGGGTTACTGACATGCATTCAGCATCCTTTGACTATTTCCTGCAACAACTTCAAGAATGTTTGAATATCCCGAGGGGCAAGGATATATCAACTCAACTTCTGCAAATGTCAGAAGGAAACAGAGCAGCTGCAGAGTACCATCTTGTTTCAGCACCTGCTGTTCAGAGTGGGTGGAATGTTTCTCTAAAAGCCGTGTTCCAGAGAAGCCTCAACACTGATCTTCAGGCAGAACTGGTATGTAAAGGAGAAAATTCCTCGCTTTACCGACTTTGTCACGCTTTGCAATCAAGATGGATAATTTAATGGAGACTAGACTCCATGAGGAAGGTATGTGAGGGAGACATCCTGTTATCCCAACGGTGATTCAAGCTATACCACCGAGCACCGCCAAGTTCAGGGAGAACCCATGCAAGTAAACTTTACCAAACTCTCTGAAAGTGAACTGTATGCAGCTATTTACTCATACTCTGTTTCTACTGTGTGAAACCAGGCATCATTGCAGAATGATCCTCACAAGGCCAGAACCCCATTATGGTAAAATGGAACACTTGTCATTACCTAGTAATCATCCTTCAAACTTCCTTACTCTTGAAAATGAAGAACTGTCTATCATTAAAGCAATGATCTGAGTTTAACTTTTCTATCGAAGTAACTTACAAACCATGTAACCCACCCATTAAGATCAAAAGCCATTACACACAGCAATCGGAACTGAACAATTGCACAAACCAAGACCCTTAATAATGCAAGTAGGATTATTTCACCATGGAGTCCATATCCCTCACGCCGTTAACTCCCAAGCATGAAGTCATCCTAGGATTCCCATGGCTGTCCGTTCAGACCCCTACCTGTCCTGGCATCAGGGTGAGTTGACAAAGTGGTCAGCTTTATGAAAGTCACTGTTTCTGCAGTTCCCCAGCCTTGTATATCACAAAGGTATTGAAAGTCCCAACAGTACCAAGATCAATATTCCCCTGTTTAAGTACACAGAGAGGTCTTTGCAAATACTAAGTGCAATCAATTACCACCTCATCATCCCTGGGACTGTAGGTATTGATTTACTCCCAATGGCATGCCTCCAATGAGTGCGTGTACCCATTGTCCAACCTGAATCCCAAGACCATGGAGATTATGTTGAGGAAAGCCCTGAGTTCCTGACTCATCCAACCTTCCACTTCTCCAGCTGCAGGGTCTTCTTTGTGGAAAAAAAGGTAGAGGACTCGGCCCTGTATTTTGATTATCGAGGATTAAACAATGTCACAAAAATTTCGCTACCTTTGCCATTGGTTCCTTCCAGCTCTGGAACAGTCTCGAAACAAGGGATATTCACTCCAAACTAGACCCATGGGCATACAACATTCAATCAAAGAGGGCTACGTAATGGAAGACTGCCTTCCTACACCACCAGAGGGCACTATGAGTATCAGGTCATGCCATAATGGACTTTCCAACCACCTGCTGTTTTCCAGTCCTTCATAAATGAAATCTTCTTGACTTTGCTGAACCAGTACATGAAATTGCCTACATTGATGCACATTCTATCTACTCCAAGTCTGAAGTCAGAACATGTTAACCATGTCAACCGGCCTCCTCTGGTCCCTGGAAGAATCACCGTACGCCAAGGCAGAGAAATGTGAGTTTCACGCCAAGCAGACATCGCTCCTGGGTTATCACATTAGTCATCAGGGTGTCAAGATGGACGGTGCAAGGTCAAGGCAGTAACGGAATGGCCCCAACCTTCCACTGTCAAGTGAACTTCAGAGATTCCCTGGGATTTGCTAACTTTACAGAAGGTTCATTAGAAACTACAGCATGGTTGCAAAACCTGGAGTACATTAAAAGTGCAAAACGACTCAACCCACGCCAAGCTCGATGGTCCCTCTTCTTCACATGCTTCCAATTCACAGTGACTTATTGCTCCAGGAAGTAAGAACAGTAGAAGGCAGATGCTCTGTCCAGGCAGATGATCTTCCTCATGGACAACAATACCCCAGAATACATTCTTTCTCCCATCTGTAATCATTGCCCCAATACTTGGGATATCATGGAGGAGATCCAACGGGAACAGAACCAAGATCCAGCTCCTACCAACTGCCCCCAACCTCCATTAGTCCCACAAGGTCTGGCCCCAGGTGCATTCAGTGGGGTCCACACCTCAGTCAGCTCTGGCCACCCAGGTATCTCCCGCACTCTACACCTATTACGTGAACTCCGTTCTGGTGGCCTTCAATGTCCAAGGATGTCACTAATTACGCCAAAGCCTCCGTCAGGTTTGTGCTCAATCTAAGATCCCCAGGAATTACCTCCTGGACTCCTGCAACCCTGCCTTCCCACAACGCCCCTGGTCTCACTCTCAATAGATCTTTGTTACAGGCTTACCACTGTCCCATGGTTTCACGACAATCCTCAGTATCATAGACCGTTCTCCAAGTCCGCCGGTTGGTCCCCTTGAAAGGACTCTCCACAGCCATGGGAGACTGCACAGGGTAAGTGTTCCACCACATGTTCAGGAACTATGGAATCCCAGAGGATATTGTCAGTGTCAGAGGCACCCAGTTCACATCCATGCTATGGAGAGATTCCTGCAAACAGCTGGATATCAACGCCGTCTCACCTCTGGTTCATCATCCACAAGCCAATGGTCAGGTGGAAAGATTAAATCAGGAACTAGGCAGATACTTACAGTCCTATTGCAGCAGAGAGCAGCATCGATGGTCAGAATTCCTCCCATGGGCAGGTATGCACAGAACTCACTGACTCATTGCGTCAACAGGTCTGACCCCTTTCCAGTCGTCCTCGGATATCAACCCCTATGTTCCCAGTGGTCTGGCAACCATCATCAATCCCAGCTGTGGATGACTGGATTAGTAGTAGTGAGAGGGTGTGGGACAGTGCTCATGTCGCCTCCAGCGAGCTGAGAGTACAGGAACTCCAGGCTAACAGCGGCGTCAGCCACCCCTCCCACCAACAGGACAGCGGTCTGGTTTCTCAGCGGGACCTCAGGTTGCGGCTGACCAAGCAGAAGCTCAGCCCAAGGTATGTTGGTTCATTCAAAATTCTATGAAGGAGATCAATGAGCTCACTTACCAGTTAGAGCTTCCTAGCTAGTTCACTGCTCTCCCTCCTTCCATGTCTAGCTGCTGAAACCGGTCCACCTGGATGCTGACCCAATCGCATGAGGCTCAAGAGCCACCACCCGGCACTGGATATTGATGGGCCAGCCTCAAGGTCAAGGGAATTACTGGACTCTAGAAGGAGGGGGGTCAGCTCCAATATTTGGTGGACTGGGGGGGCTGTGGACCTGAGGAGAGGTCATGGGTAGCTGCCAGCACATTCTGGGCAGTCTCTCATTGAGGGACTTCCATCGAGCAGACCCGTAGCGACCAGTGTCACAACCAGGACGTCCAGCAGAGAGTGCCGGAGGAGGCACTCCTGGGAGATTCTGTAATGCCACGCCAGCAGAGGGAGCTCTCACCTGAGTATTGACTGTTCACGTTCCCTCTGCTTCCTACGGTCATTTCCGTTTAGGACTATTTAACATGAGTCAGCATGTTACTTCCAGTGCAGTATTGCCAGTTTACCTAGCCTTCGGCGTTTTCCTTGTGATTATTCTGACTGCCTGTTTGTTTCACTGATTCTGCCTGTTTCCTCGTTCCGACTCTTGGATTGCCCCATTGGATTTACCTGCCGATTGGACTGATGTTTATGTTTGACCTGTTTGCCTGCCTACTCGTCTCTGCCTTGTGGATTACCCTTGCATGTTGAAAGATCGGACTGCCATTACGGGTATTTCTGACTCTTTGCCTGGTTCCATGACTCTGCTTGTAAGATCTTCCCTTAATAAACTCCTGAAAATGGATTCTCATACTGCCTCAGCCTCGTCGTTACATCAGCCTCTTTAACATTGTAAATACACAGTTCAAACATTAACACTGCACTGTGCTTACTACAGGTAAATTAAAACTTAAATAAAGTTTAAATTAAAATGAGTTATAACAAAAGTTACATAACTGTACAGTCCTTAAATGTAAAAAATAAAACAAAAACTAGGCTGTCAAATGATTAATCGATTAATCACATCCAAAATAAAAGTTTTGTTTACATAATATATGTGTGTATACTGTGTATATTTATTATGTATATATAAATACACACACATGCATGTATATATTTAAGAAGAATATGTTATGTTTATATATTAAATATATTTATATATAATATAAAATATAAGAATATAAATATATAAATGTATATACATGTAAATATTTTCTAAATATATAATTTATGTGTGTGTATTTATATATACATAAAAATATACCCTATACAATACATATATATTATGTAAATCAAACTTATTTTGGATTGATTAATCGTGATTAATCTTTGACGTCCCTCAAATAAACCTACTCAAAGATTTAATTAAAATGTATTAACATTAATTTATATTTAGCATTCCCCTGGTAATCACTTATGTTAGAGGGGCCTGACACTGAGAACCACTGCTTTTAAACATTGCTAATTAATTTTTTTTAATTTTAATTTTATTAATTCATTTAAATTGTACCCACATTTGCAATTATATATTTCAGAAAACACTTTGAGACTATTATAAGAATAAAAACATATATAACACACCTAATGCATGGGATTCATATCAGGAAAATGTGGAAAAATCTCTAAAAGACAGACATTAACACAGCCTACCAGCAACACAACATCAGATGAGCATCTAACTTGAGCATCTGTGATAAAACAATACAAAAATACACACACAGGTATTTATCTTCTGCAGGTTACATGTCCTTTACCCATTTGTAAACTCTGGTAACATTATACTTTACTATTTTCAAAAAGATAATAAAGATAGCGATTTTCTTACCTCATTTTACCAGGACCTTGCAGAACACATCTGACCCTTCTTGTGTTCACATTACAGTTTTGTTCTCCATTGACATGTCACGACTCAAATTAGCTAAAAAATAAAATAAAATAAATAAATAAATAAATTAACAGGCAAATATAAAATAATTCGGGACCGACCGAGCAGTAACATCGAGCAGCAGCTTCACAGTCAGCCTCACTCACAGAAAGCGATAATAACCGTCATATTTTCAAATGTAGAAAAGCTGAACCGTTTCATTGTCCAGTTTCCTGGATGACAACCAGATTAACCAATCATGATCAAAGTAATAAAGTAAAACAACCAATTGGAAGTGTTTCAGCGTGATAAAAGCAGCGAAATGTATTTAGTTTTATTGTTGTTAATGATGATAATATTTAACATATACCTTTAGATTTTAGAATAGGTATCATGATTAAAATATTGTAAAATGCTATTAAAATAATAATAATAATCTTAAATAATTTAATATAAATACATTTCAAGTTTTCAACCATTCAGTTTTAAACATTGTATCAATGTTGTTTCAGCGTTGAAACAACAACTGACCTTAATTCAACCATATTTCAGCGTTGAAGGTCGGTCATGTGCGCTGGGTAGGTTTAGTGTTAGACCGCGTTCTGAAAGTGAAAGAGACACACACCAGAGCAGATCACATCAGTGGCACAACATTTATTAGACAAAAAGCATCAATCAAGCTTAGTTTATATTTAAAAGAAACAACTGAACAATATGAATTAACATTGTTGTTTTATTCGTGTCCCTTTTTTTGAGAGGGAAAAAAAGATTTACTTCCTTGTAATTTGTGGAAAAGCGGGTCCTTTAGGCGTCACCTATTTTTACCTGAGAAGGATAATTTCCCTTCTCAAAACATCTTAGGCTAATCATCATAGGAGTGTCTTTCAATTGAGCCCTGTTTATTAAGCCAAGAACATTCTTGATTTGGGTACTTTTTTTTATTAATAGTCTACTATACAGAATAGGATTAGATGTAGCCACACTAATAGTCTGAGCAGCCTGTTATTTTTCATTTTCCATCTCCAAAAAAGATTCTCCGGTCATCTGTTGGTTTGTGTTTCAGGTGTTTCTGCTGCTGAACGAGATGAAATGAAGAGAAAGTCAGTGAAGGAGGGAGAATCTGTCACTTTGGATCCTGGTGTAATAAAAAACCCAAATGATTTGATGACATGTTTTTATTACATTCTATTAGCTGTAATCACTGGAGATCAGAGTAAGATCTGTTCAAATGTTCAGTGTAAAGAGAGATTCAGAGACAGACTGAAGCTGAACAATCAGACTGGATCTCTGACCATCACAAACACCAGAACCACAGACTCTGGACTTTATCAACTACAGATCATCAGATCTGCTTAGATGGCCCAGCAGTGTCAGTAGCAGGCCTAGGTACAGGGGAATGCTACCATCGCCTGCACCCTGCAAAATGGCAGGATGAGTGCTCCTCAAATGGTGCATCATGGATGATGTATTGTTGCAGTAGGCTAGCTGCCGATCACAATACATACATCTCACTTTATTTGGGGTTTCCAAATGGAAATGCTCCCACACCACAGATGTACGGCATCTCTTCTGGGAGCCTCCATTTTTATTGATCTATCTATCTATTTTAATCTATCTATCTATGTATCGATCTATATTAATATATCTACTAATCTATATATATATCTATCCAGGGTGCGATTTGCGGTCGGGGATGGGGTGTTCTGCTTCTCTATGTAATTTGTTGTTTGAATAACCGTGGACATTAAATTATTACGATTAATAGGCCTAACGTAGAGCTTACAATGCTTTTACTAAACTGAGATCACACTAAATACAATTTCCTCAGTATTAAAAACATTTCATAAAATTTTCAAAGCATCCCCCCCCTCTGTTTTTTTTCTACAAATGCACCCTGTATCTATCTATTAATCTATCTGTCTATATATATTTTCTATCTATGCATCTATTAATGTGTCACATATACTCTGTCTGTCTGTAGCCTATCAGTCAGTGTGTAAATTTAAATGTAAGCTAAATATAACTAAACAAATCGCACTATAAATGTCACTATATCACCAAATATCCCAATATATATATCTCAATATAATATAATAATAAATATCTCAAAATCAAACTCCTCTCACAAAACCCACGAGGCCAAGATGCGTTGACTTCACATTTATACAGATGTGCGATTGTGTGGTCTGTACCCGACCGTGTCAATCAATCAAACGCTGATTCGGCGGATGCCACCTGTCGAAACACTGTTTTTTTGGGTGTTTTGAATCACGCTTGGATCAGAGTTTCGAAACATCTGCGCTTCGTGATCTCGCAAAAGCCCTCGGAACGTCTGTTTCGCGTCAGCCATCCCTAGTATTTTGATGTTTTCATGAAAGGCGGAAATAAAGAGCTTATATTGAAAAATACGCGGACGCGGTTTCGCCTCAGAAACGGAGGTCTTAACGGCCGCTTTTACTGAACGGAAGAGGTAACGTTACTTTTAATATCGTCCAGTGAGTGTTTTATGTCATATTTACATTGATTTTACAATGTCTGCACTTTTGGGTGTTAATAGACGGTTATGGTTACGGTTACACTCATGGAAATTTGTTATCTTATTTTTCTCGTTAAACTGAATGTAAGTTTCCTAAAGGAAACCGCGTTATGTAATAAAGACTCAGCATAAAGCCTTGTGAGGAGGAGGCGGTGTTCTCAGCTTCTTCTGAAGAGAGGGAGACGGGTTTAAGGCAATGACGTTAAACTTCATAATTCCATCATGTTATCTTTTTTTATTTATTTTTTTACTAAGACTATGTTTGTTTTTGTAGATGCTGAAAGCCAGAGACAGAGATAACTTCATTCTTTGAGACTGATGTGAGTTATTTGTAGAAAATAAATGTTTCTGTTGCTTCCTGCCTGTTTACTTACATTTTGATGCAACAACAGAGTGATATTACATGTTCATATTTTAACTATAGATGTCCCTTTTTTCTTTGCAGAACTCAAACTAACTTTGGAGTTAAGGACACAGATGTCTGCTTGTGTGAGGAGGAGTGGTTTTTCAGCTCTTCAGAAGAGAGGCAAGTTAAAGCAAGTTAACTTTATAATTTCATGTTATCAATTTTTTATTTTTTATTTTTTTTTATTTTTTTACTAAGAGTAAAATAATGTTTGTTTTTTTTTTTGTAGATGTTGAAAGCCAGAGACATAGGAAAGCATCATTATTTTGAGATTTATGTAAGTTATTTTAGAAAATAAATGTTTCTTTTGTCTCCTGCCTGTTTACTTCACATTTTGATGTAACATCAGTGTGATTAGTGCTCATTTCATTAAAACCATCGATGTCTGTGTTTTTCATTGCAGAACTCAAACCAACTTTGAGTTGTCTGATTTGGAGAGTCATCATTCTTGGTCTTCCCTCTTAAGGAATAGTTCACACAAAAATCATTTACTTGCCCTCATGTCATTCCAAACCTATAAGACTTTTGTCTGTCTTTACAACACAAATGAATATATTTTTAATTTTCTCATAATTTTTTAAAAGTTAATCCATTGAGAGTCTAGATCAGGGCTATTCAGTTAGTTTCATTTGAGGGGCGGATTATCAATTGAAAATTTGAAGGGGCAAGGGGGATGGGGCCATCCCAATCTCTTTATGGGGGGCATATTTAATAATATGCATAAATGCAATTCAGCAGTAAAATGCATAAATATTACCAACAGCAAGCGTCTATGAAAGGTAAACATTTGTGTTGTCTGTCAATCAAAAAAAAAAAAAAAACTAATCACATATTTTCTGTAATTAATCATAACTAATTGATTATTAATATATTGTCAATTTCACACTGAACCTCAAATGAATGTAGAAACAACATAAAGATGGTAATCAATTTTAAATATGTTTAACAATGTCTCTTCACCAAGTCTCTTTATTACTAACAATTTTATGATAATACTGCTGAAGATGTCTCCATTAAATGCATCTTTCTCTCAATTTAGCCATTAATTATAGCCATTCAACATTACAGTATAATTGAAAAGTGTTATTTTTTAACCTTTATCTAGGCTCTGAAAATATAACTTTAATTAAAGTGAATGTAAAACAATCTTCACATAAACTATAAATTGTATATGCATAAACCATATAAATTAATTTTTTATCCAAGCTACAAAAGCTAATCAGCGACTAGAACAGTCGAGTGATTTCTCCTTTTCATTTCTGTGATTTCACAGACTTCAGCAAGTTTCACTTTAAAAGCAGCGCTGTCCCTTTAAAATCTGACGTGCATGATGCATATCTGACACATATCCGGTTTTCTACCCAACTCATTACGATTATTTTGGACTTTATAACTTATTTAAGGCCATGTTTACAAAATCACTTGCCAAAACCGTGCATTTTGACATAACTGTGTGTATTTTTGTCGTTTGAAGTGCTACTGGCGCCCTTGTCCGAAGCGGCTAGCCAGCATACGTTCAGCCAGACGCGCAGGTTTTCAGACTATACTGCATTTGATAATCACCTTCATCCAGTCTGCACTATTTCTCGACAGATGTTATGACCGATAACACTGTCTTTATATTCGTTTAAAGTTAACTCCCATAACTCTTGTCGCTTGTCAACCGAGCGGCAACCTCCCCTCTCTCGTGAAGCCAATAAGTAAGTGACTAAAACTGTAATTCATTGACTGGCTGCTTGAGGCTGGCTGCAAAGGGAGTTAATTCCATAGACTCTCCATGTTAAAATGCCAAACTTTCAGCAGAAAAAAACATGTTTACAGCCTTTTATTTATCAACCAAAATTATTTAGGTCTATATAGCTAATTTTGCCCTTCATGACAACTGTGAGGGGTGAATTTTTTTATAACTCATCCGTTTAAATTATATTAAGCCTTGAAATTCTGCATAATTAAGGGCGTGGCCAATTGAGTGACAGGTTGATTGACGTTGCTATCTGTTAGCCGTGACGTCACCTCAGCCGCTGAACTTGTCATCTCTGCTGTGTTTGTGCTTTTGTTTTAAACATTCTATTTTGTTTGTTTTCGTGATTATTTCTTAAAATTATCAAATAAAATGTCTTGTTGTGTGGTTAATTGTATTAACAGACCGTCAAGTCTGGGATCCATTTTTTCCGGTGAGTGATATTGTAATGTAATTTTATTTATTTATCTATTTATTCTTTATAACGGGATTTAAAACTTTACACTCCAGAATCAAACAGACTGTGATTAGCTGTAACGTTAGGCCCGTATTTAACGACAATCGTTAAGATTAATAAATAATACTATGTACAGATCAAGCACTGTTTTAATGCATTAAGCCATGTAAGTTAAGCGTTTTCCTTATAACGGTTATTTCTATGGGAGGAAAACGCCAGACGCGTGTTGCGTTCGTATTCTGGACTCATCTGCTTGTCTGTACATAAGTAGGCTATGATTTATTAATAACGTGTTTTCTGAGTTTGGTCTTTGAAAACACTGTCTTAATGCATTAAGCCAAATTAAGTTTTTAAAATATCCCAAACAGAATGAGGACTGTGATGGCCTCCACCTTTTTTAAGCCAAAATACATTTATTCTGAGCTTTTGAATACTAAAGTCATTGAATTGTTTACATGCAAAATAGTCTGTGAAAGAGGTAACTATCTATTTGTCTGTGTAAAGTTTTCCTCTAGGTGATCACGACCCTCTCAGTCTAGACCAGTGGATGCTCAACATGAAGCGACAGAACTGGACTCTAACAAGGCTTCTCGTCTGTGCAGTGTACACTTTGAGAGTCATCACTTAACCACTGACTCAGGGTACAAAGACCTTATTTATACCTTACAAAGTCAAATAACTTATTAGTTTAAATTGGTGAAATATTGACTTATTGGTCATACATTAACTGTTAAGGTGAAATTAGTGACACCCCAGTGAATCTTAGTTTTTCACAGATGCAGAAATCCAATTAAAGATTTTACCACTCCAGCAAAATGACCACTTTTGCCAACTTTTTTTATTTCAGTGCATTTAATGTTAGTGAGAATTGTTAAAAAATCTTTTAAAGCGTACCGTGTAACATCAGCTGTCAAATGTCAAGTAGCCAAGACTAGTACCTACGTTTAAGCTGTTGTACTGAGACTGCTGTGGATGCATCACAGGTGGCCATGGCAAAAGGAATTAATCACTGAAAAAAAAATGCATAACGTTTGTATGATGGTTAGGTTCGTGATCGTAAAACTTGCTTTCATTTTAAGGTATTGTTTTCGTTATAATGTAGTGATTCAAATAGTAATCAATAATGAATTATTATTTTAAGCGCTCTAGCCTCCGTGACATGCTCTGGCGATGAACAGGCATCCTCTCTAACTGGGTTGGGGTTGAGGCTGAACCCTGCTGGCAGCTGGGTGCAGTCATCAATCATATTTTAAAGGAAGCGGGCGAACGGTCCTGACCGCATCACTATCTTTACTGGGTGTTTTAGGGAATATTTGCATTTGTTCACATTCTATTGGAATAGCTATTCATGTGGTGGACTGTAATGGTTTTGGCTAATGCAGGACAATACTGAATGATGCATCAGAGGATTTAACGTAAGAAGTGGGTATATGCAAACCGACTGTTAAAGAAGTGGGTATACACCGTAGTGCATGCGTATACACTGTAATATACAGTTTGTACAGTATAAAACCATAGCGCCTACGGAAGAGTCCCCACAAAGATAAGCGAAACCAGTGTGTGTGTGTAAATGCGTGAGATTTGAGTGTCCTGGTGATATCAATAACAGATAAATGGTTATTTAAAGTTTTAATGTGTAGTTTCATGTTAATTTAACTTACCTCAAGAGTAAGCTGGAAACCTCTGGGCGTTAAAAATCAACCTCCAATGCCGTCGATGTAGGCGAATGTGGTTTCAGCAACCAGGCACCTCAGCTCCCACCACGTCCGCCTCTTTTCGATTATCCGGGTGGCCGGTGGCGTGCTGCTAAGAATGGCGCGGTTTAGGCTTGCACTTAGGCTTCAAAATGCTCCTCTGAATTCAATGGGTGAGCGTCACGGACACTACGTCCATTTTTTACAGTCTATGTTGTCAACGTGCGTCTATTGATGTTGCGGTCTTCAGTTCATTGTTGTAGTTGCAGCTTCAGGGTTGCCAGGTTTTCCACAAGAAAACCCGCCATGTGCTAGGAGGACGGAAATAAATAATTGTAAAATAACACTTTAGCAGTTGCTGCATTCTGGGACGTTAGCTTATTTATTGTCTATATAATATATATATATATATATGATATATATATATATATATAATTGCCTTGCTCCGTTTACTATTTCTCCTGCAGATGTAGAAGATCCTGACTGCAGCCACAATCAACAGAGATCCAGCAGCAGCAGAGATCAACACTATCAGAGATACAGAGTCTGGAGATGTGAAGGAGTCCATGGACCTGCTGTTGTAACAGCTGAAGACAGATGATTATTAGTGTGAGTGAATTATTTCTACCTGATCTACAACAACTGGTGGAAAAAAAAGGGTACAAAAGCAGTCACTGGGGCAGTACCTTTTCAAAGGCTACAGTTTTGTACCTTTAGGTACTAATATGTACACTTTAGATGCTAATATGTACCTTTAAGGTACAAATATGGACTGTTTAGGTACAATGGTGTTGCCTTTTGAAAGGAGTACCACCCAGTGACAGCTTTATACCTTTTTTTCTGAGAGTGTTTATCAGTGCTGCTGTACCTGCACATGTGTGACAGAGTTGAGTGATGTTGAGAGTGTGGTCTGGTTGCTGATGGGATTGTTGATCACACAGCTGTAGCTGTTTTATCCTGATATTCCACCTCCAGAGGTAGAGAGAGACTGATGCTGAGATCAGACACACTGATGCTGGACAATAAACTGTTTCCTTTGTACCAGGAGAGAGTCACATGACCCACATTCACCACTGAACACAACAATGAACAATTCTGCTGTGATGACGAAGAACACTGTGAATAGTTACTAATGATGACAGGAACATATAGACAAGCTGAAAACATGAGAGGATAGAGATAAATTTTTACAATGTTTAGTTATTTGATAATGTAGCTAGTTAATAAAACAAGATGTGAAGGACAGGGACAAATGATCTCTACTCACTGTAGACATAAATATTGAATGTTTTTGATGACTGTTCTGCTCCATTTATCTGTAGTCTATAGCATCCAGCGTGTTCAGTTGTGATGTTTGTGATGGTCAGAGATCTAGTTTGATCTTCCAGCTTCAGTCTGTCTCTAGATAGCCTTCATTACATGTGTGATGATTCCATAAGCTCTATTTATTTGAGCTATCAGAGACTTTTCAGCTCCAAATTTCCACAGAATGTCGCTTCTTCAGGTATTTCAGTAATGGTAGTATTAAGAGTAACAGAATCTCCTCCACTACCGACAGTGATTGCAATTCATTTGTCTCAGAACCAAACACACCTGAGAGAGTAGATTGATGCTCTTTAAGTATACAAAGTTTTATTCACTGACACCAGTTTTAGTTTGTTACCTTTAAATGTGAATTATAGAACAGCAAGAGACATAAAAACAAATGAAATGTGAGATTAAGAACAGACAGATGAGTGTGAACCAGTTTTCATTTAATGTTCATAGCTTTGACCTAAATCTTAAGTATTTCTCACAATAATGATTAATGTGATACAGATAACAATAAATAATTTTAACAGTATCAGCAGCTTTGGAACTCTAAAATCAAAAGAATTTAAGTTGTAAAAGTTATTGTGTAACTTACCAGTCAGACACCACTCAAAACAAATAGCACAAAACACATGTGCAAACCATTTTCTATTGTTCTTCAGAGTCTGATCTAAAAACACTGTCCCCTGAGAAAACAGTGTGACTCTTCCCCTGACAGTGTTTGACCCTCCTAGTTCACACACTCTCTTCTTCCTCCTTCTCTCTGAATGTGTTTTATATATATATATATATATATATATATATATAGTTACATATACACATTCTTCTGATTTTAATCAAGACTTTAAAATAAAAAAATTTAAAATAGAAAAAAAAAAAAAACATTATTCTGTTGTATATTTATTTGTATTTTTTTTATGTAGTTCTGACAGTGTAGAACAGTGTGATATTGTGTGAATACAGAATTAGTCAACATTAATTTTAAAGTTAAAGCTTATTTTAAAATGGCTTTTATAATTATTCAGTTGCAAACTCAAACCCCAAAACCATCTTGGCTTCTCACATGAAAAAATTTACTGAAATATACCCTGACACCAGTAGCTAATCCTCTGAGTCAAACCGAAACCTGCTGCAGTCTGATTTCTTCAGAAACAAGATTTGATCTGTTGGATGTACAAGCAGTGTGTAGACATTAGTGTGTGTGTGTGTGTGTGTGTGTGTGAGAGAGAGAGAGAGAGAGAGAACAGAGAGTTTAGTTCGTAGGGTGAAGATCTGCTTCCTGTTCTGCTATGAAACTCTCAGTTGATCTTCTCTACATAGAACAGATTCAAATTCAAAGAAAATACTGAATTCATCAAAAACGGTCTGCCAGAGTCAATCAGAGTCAGAGGTCAAAGATCAAACCATTTTAATGTTGGAATAACTGTACAGTGTCTCAATTAATCATTTTATGTAATAATATTTCATTTTAATTAATTGATTATTAGTATTTAAAGGTATTTTTTCAGTATAGCTGCTAATAATGAAACACCATTTTACATTATGATATAGTCAGCAATCATTCTAATGTCCTTATTTCTTATAGATGTGTAATGTAAAAGTGTATTTTTCTTTAATGTTATATTAGTAGAACTAGTACTGCACTGATTGATTATCTTTTTATAAATCGTTCAAGCTGTTTTTAATATATAATATTATACCACTCTTACTATATTTGCGCTATTTTTTTTGTAATATGGCAGTGATATGGAGTAGTATGTAGTATAATATTTTTTGAAGCCAGTGGCTTTCACCATCCTTTAAAATATAACCTTTTGTGTCTAACAGAAGGAAAAAACTCATAAAGGTTTGGAACAACTTCGAGGGTGAGTAAATGATGAATGATGATTTTATTATTTTTGGGTAAACAACACCTTTAAGTTCAGATCTATTCAACAGTGTGGGAATTTGTGTCTATATATATATATATATATATATACACACACACACACACACAATGAAAGACCACACAGGTTTAGACTTGGGTGCCATATGATTTATAAACAGTGCCTATCCCAAAGTTATTTCAAGGCAAAGGTCATTTGATCATAAATTGATTGTTGATTTACTTTTAATTATTAAGCCCCTCCAGCTTCAGCACTGGACTCCTCAAACTGCAAGCTGGGCAGAAGCATCATGATCGTTGTGTTGTGAGAATTTCGTTGTGTTGTGGCTTAATGTCGTTGTGTTGTCAGCTTATGTTTGCTTTTTTTAATGTCGTTGTGTTGTGCAGTACTGGGCCACCGTACTATTTGGATGCTTCCCTAATATTTTGAGTGTACTGTTAAGATTGGAATGTCCCAACAGTATTCTATTATAGACAACTTTTATTTCTCCTGTTTTACAAATATGTCTTTTATTTTTTTTTATTTATTTTTTTACTTTGTTTGTTTATTTTAACCCAACACGTCATTGAACCAACCTTTTTAAACGAACGAAGATTGACGTCACAGTTCACGTGACAGATCTTTGCGCTAAGTGCTGAAGCTGAATGAACAACAGGCTTTAGGCAGCTTTTAACAAGCCTCGACATTAACGCTTGTCCGGGACAAGTGGATTTTGTGAAGGGCAAGTGAAAGAGAATTTTATTGCCGACCGGACAAGTAACCTGATTAAAATTTTAATAACAAACAATAACTAGGACAGCACCGAAACTTTGGCGAGAATGATTCAGATTGTATTACTTTCTGTGTAAACGGTGACTAATAACAGATAATGTATTGACCGTATCAAGGTCGCGTCAGTTGAGGCTCGTGCAACAGGTGTCCTGACATTTTATCCTACTCAGATTGTAGTGATGTCCGGTGCGCGAACGAATCGTTCGATTTAACCGGTTCCCAGCAAACAGGGGACGTCCCCGGACGCTCGAACGTCCGTTTAGGGTCCGCAGTACGTCCTCTTTATAACGTTCGCGGACGGACGTTCGGAGGACGTCCGGATTTGGTCCCTTGTGTAACGTTCGCTGGCGGACTTTCTGAGGACGTCCGCATTTGGTCCTCTTTTGACGTTCGCTGGCGGACGTTTGAGACGTCCCGTTTTAGTCCGCTTTGTAACGTTCGTTGACGGACTTTCTGAGGACGTCCGTATTTGGTCCTCTTTTTGACGTCCAACAGTTTGCGAACGTCCCTGTTTCGTCCCTCATCTGCCATTTCCATTACAACACTGAAAAATCCAGTCCTTTATCCTTTATCATCAGACCTGAGCAGTGTTGGGCAGTAACTAGTTACATGTAACTAAATTACGTAATTTAATTGCAAAATAAATGTAACTGTAATCTGTTACAGTTACTGAGATAAAAAAGTGTAATTAAATTACAGTTACTTAGGAAAATGTTAATGATTACAAAGGGATTTACATCTGAATATTTTCACACTATACATATTTAAAATATGACACACCAATATTTCAGGAGTTAAAGAGACAGAATATGACACATGCTTATTCCATTTATTTCCTATTTTGGTTTATGTAAAAAAAAAAAAAAATATTTTTTGATTTGCAGATTTATATTATTATTATTATTATTATTTTTTACTATAGTAGAATATATTTGAATAAATTGTTAAATTAAGTTAATTTTAAAATAATCATTTTCATTTCTGGAAAAAGAAAATAGGAGTAACTTCTCTAATTTAAAATGTCATCAAATCAGGAGTCTATTTTCAGCATTTAAACATCAAAATCATGATACCCTTCAATAATATAATTGAACATATACAGTAGGCTACAATTAGGGTTTATGCATTCCCCATGAATGAAGAAAATAAGGTTGCATCCCAGGAGCTCTACAAGAATGTTATAGAGTGATGAATGCAGCCAAGGAAAACATGAAGAAAAGAAAGTGGAAAATACCACAGGTAAGACAAATAAATTAATTATTTCCATTTACGTATTAAACTGTTGGTAAAGCCGACAAGAAAAGTTATTTAGGAAATTTATTATTTTAGTTATTGCATTTAAGACTGCTACACTGCATGCAGCTCAAAAAAAAAAAAAAAAAAAAGTAATACAGCTACATTGGGAGATAGGGATCCAAGCAAGTGTCGCTCAAATGAGCACATGACCGAATGACGTCACTTTAGGGCACGCAGCATGTATCCATGGCAACGCTCAGCTGCGTAGTGACAGTTAACGGTCATCCGGCGATTCCCTCAGACACGGCCTTGAGTTTTCGCTTTATTTGGTCGAAAAGGTATTTATACTTTTATATTATTAGACATTATAGCTACCGTAACTACTGTTTATCTCCCTAATGTTTACATTTTATGAAAAGTGTACCTTTTTAAACGTTTGCTGAGGTTGTCCCGACGGCTGCTGACGTTAAGGCTATGTGAACACTTTCGAAGCTAACGTTAGCATGTAAAGATGAAATGATTGAACGTAAATAATATTGACAGATACTGAACTTAAATATTGAATTTCCATATGTTAAAAATACACACTGAGAGCTATATGCGGCAAAAGGCACATGTCCGCTAAATTTGGACCGCTTGGTCTAAATCCAAACTGTCAACAGTCTTTACAAATCTTTTTTTCGATGGATAAATGATAGTCCTAGATATATAAAATCATAACACTACTGAATGTGTTCATTTTGTTGTTTAGGTTAGAAGACAATGGGCAGAATCGCCATCGGATCGGACTAACCACAGCTGACAAACCAGAGACACACACACACTCACCCATCCACCAACACACACACACACACACACACACACACACACGAAAAGAGCACTGCAACTTTACAATTGTTCAATTAAAATAAACGTATTTTGCTTCATACAACGTGTCTGTTGTCTTTGATTAGCCTAAAGTAAAATAAAATGACATTCAGATGACTTAAAGCGAAAGTCCCCTAAACGTCCGAATGGCCGCTGCCGTCCTGTGAACGTCCCCGTGAATGTCCGGAGGACGCTTTCGCGAACGTCCGCTCGACGTCCAAGGGGCCCTAACGATGACGTCCACAATAGTATGTTCCTGCACAACTGGAGGCTGCAGTTTCAGGAACACAGATCTAGGACCGCAGTTCTAGGACCCTAGTTTTCGTGACAGCGCCACCTACCGTACTGGATGATATAGCGATGGCTGCAGTTTCAGGACCGCAGTTCTAGGACCCTGTTGGTTTAGTTTGTAGTCATGTTTGTATATAGCATCAATATATTAATCTCAGTAGTATTTGTTTTTAAATGTGATTTTTGATTTAAAATGCATCAGAGGTTAATTACTAAGTGTGCTTTGAGTCACAATTTTAAATTTAAACATGAATTTCCACAAAATATAAATGAAAACTGTATATCAATTTTAAAACAATTGTAAAAAAAATGGAGAACCTTAAAAAAGTCTTAGTCTCTTGAATTATACAGTATACTGATTAACCTCCTTAAGGTGAATTAGCTCATTATCAGTTAAGTTAAAGTTGGAATCAGCGATGCAGTCACTAAATTACAGCCGATATTTTAAAGGTTGTTGAGAGGCAAGACAAGACACAAGAATGATTCAAGAATGTTTATTTATATATAAATTATGTATATATGTGTATATATATATATACCACCGTTCAAAAGTTTGGGATCAGTAAGACTTGTAATGTTTTTTTTTAAAGAAGTCTCTTTCTATCAAGGTCATTTATTTGATCAAAATTCAGAAAATGTATCTTGCAAATGTATTAGAATAAAATAATGGTTTCATTTAAATATCTTTAAATATAATTTATTTCTGTGATGAAAAGCTGAATTTCCATCCCCGTGACTCAGTATAAAGTTCATGATCCTTCAGAAATCATTCAATATGCTGATTTATTATTAGAATTATCAATGTTGTAACAGTAAATATTTTTTTTTGGAAGCTTTGATAGCTTTTCAGGATTCTTTGATGAATAAAAGTAAAAAAAAGAAGAGCATTTATTTAAAATAGAAATCTTTTCTAACAATATACACTACTGTTCAAATGTTTTCTATTTTCTTTTTTGAAAGAAATTAAACCTTTATTTCATAAGGATGTGTTAAATTGTTAAGAAGTGATAGAAAAGATTTATATTGTTAGAAAAGATTCATATTTTGAATAAATGCTGTTCCTTTTAACTTTTATTCATCAAAATCCTGAAAAGTATCACAGCTTCCAAAAAATGTTTGGCAGCACAACTGTTGATAATTCTAATAATAAATCATCATATTAGGATGATTTCTGAAGGATCATGTGACACTTTATACTGGAGTCATGATGTTGAAATTCAGCTTTGATCACAGAAATAAATTATATTTTAAAGGATATTTAAATAGAAACCATTATTTTATATTATAATAACATTTTGCAAGATTACCGTTTTTCTGTATTTTGATCAAATAAATGCAGCCTGACAGAGCTGGGTAGATTACTTATGAATTGTAATCAGTTACGATTACAGATTACATGACAAAAATTTGTAGTCAGTAATATAATCTCTTAGATTACAATTTTTGGTAACGTAATCTGATTACTTTTGGATTACATTTAGATTACATTTGTGCTAACCCTAATTTGATATCACATATATTGAATTAGCCTAATCTTATACTATTTGACAGATACAAAGAAAGAATATATTCCAAAAAATATATTTCATTCACCAACAAGAGCCATAATAGCTTCTTTTTCAAGTGCAATGTATGGACAGTTAATACTTAAAAAAATACTAGCACTAATATACCTTGCTGTTAGTGTTTGCTAGTAACACTGAATAAAACAAAATCACATCTTATGATTTTAAAGCATATTTAAAATATTAAAATATTTTAAATTTAGAAAACAGCTACATTACAAAAAACAATATTGAAAACATGAAATTCACAGCAATATCACTGCTAGGTCAAATATTAAATCTAAAAAACATTAGAAGTGTATATGACTGTATCAATGAAAACATCAAACAATAGCTACATTGCAAACATGAATTTTGAAAATGACTAAATTCACACAGCAATGACATTTCTATCCATCTCAAAACATTTTAAGTGCATAGTAACAATGAGAAAAAGACAAACAATACAAAAATGAATATTAAAGAACATGAAACTCACAACAATAACACTGCTGATATATATATTAAAGACCATTTCTGGTCAAATCTTTCACCTCAAACAGCTTTCCCTATCCGATCTTTTTTTTCTCGTCTCAAGAAATATCTGCGAAACCACAAAACCAACACAAAGCGATGTAGTATACAAGCCAGACCAGCATGTGGCGCTGTAATTCTGCCACAGGGATACACTAAAAACGGAGAAGATGAGACTGTGCGCATAAACCTTGCGCGTGGTATACAAACAAACATGGAACAATACATTTATTAATCAGTGTGTTAATGTTTAGTTAATAAAAGACAATTGTTCAGTGTTTGTTCATGTTTTGTTGCTGTTACGTGACGTAGCGGTGTCTAGGGGCGAGACGTGGGCTGATGATGTCATCGTTTCAGAAAATAAACAGATTTGTGTCCACACGAAAAACGCACAGGCGGCGTTTTCAAATTTATTCACTCTGGGACCCGGTTTCAAAAAATATCGGTTTCACAGCAAATTAGTCATTGGTAGGCAGAGCTTACACTGAACAGTGACATTTTTCCCTGTCTTTCTTTAAAAATGAAATGATGTCAGTACATCCAGTGATTAAAGGCTGGTTCCCTCCATTTTCCGTTATCTTGTTGCTGATTTCTTCTGAGCGATTCTAACACCCCTCCCCCTCTCCGGGGAAAAACTCGAAGAATCACGGACGATATAAACGGCAGGTTTAATAGGAAAAATATAAACGTTAAAAAAAAGGAAACTTAGGCAATCATTGAATTGTGAACGACTTATTACCATTGTGTAAATAAGATGTAATCATGTAATCCATAAAAAGTAACTGTAGTCTGATTACGAGTATTTTAAAAGTAGTTTACTCTAATTACAAGTACTTGAGTTTTGGAATCTGATTACGTAATCCAGATTACATGTAATCGTTACTACCCAGCTCTGAGCCTTGATGAGCAGAAGAGACTTCTTTAAAACATTACAAGTCTTACTGATTCCAAACTTTGAACGGTAGTGTATATATATATATATATATATATATATATATATATATATATATATGTCATTTTACACAACAGCACCAAAGGCAACCCCTTTTCCATCAGTTGCTGCATGGATAGAATGGCTGTAGGCTTCAACTCTAGAAGAGAAGAGCGAGACAGAGAGAGAGAGAGAGAAATAAGAAACATTTGTTTAACATATTCAACTGAAGTTCATATATATATATCTGATTTAACACTTATGCACTGTTGGAGTTTTAGAGAGAGAGCCAAACAGAATATTCATGTTACTGACATCTAATTACAAACTTCAAATGTGTAAGTACATAAGAGCAATACTCACCAAGTGAATGATCTCCTTCTTTCCTCAATTGTTTGTCAATCTTTCTATTAAATTCTTCCACTTCACTGAAATAGTTATCAGTGAACAATCACTTTGTGATAACAGAAATATCAGTAGCAAAATGGTGCACTAGGCATTATGCAAAAATAATTCATATTGTACTCTGACCTGAAATGATAATCTGGACCAGAAAGGAAGACTTGTTAGAATATTTTGAGATCATGAAAATATCCCTAGTGCCTTTTAAAATCATCTGTCCTACAATGAGCCTAACCAAATCCATAAAATCACTTCATATTGGCCATGCAGAACATGACAGAAACTAACACATGATAACAATGGACTGTATGTGGAGTACGTTAGGCCTGCAGATTAGGCCAAGTTGTAACAAACTATTAAAACTGCCAACGCCTCATTCATCATTGCAATACAATGCCAAAACAACAGGCTAACACAACTAGGCAGTCAGTGCAGTTTAATTATGAAAGATATTTTATACTTAAATATGGTAAAACAACGAGTATTAAGCCAGTATTCACACTAATACATTAAGCTGCAGGTAAATCTTACAAACCTTACATCAACCATGCTCTTGTCATCTGATAAGTTTAATTAATGTGCTGGCTAGATTCACTTATAATACTTCATCATTAAAACTCAACAAGGATTTATGAAATCATGGCCACAAATTAACGTCGTAGTAATTAATAAAACTAGCTCACAATTCTTAATTTGGTGGGAATTAATTATTAATTCATAGTTAGCAGTTCTCACTATGTAAACTTTGCACCGTTAAACGTTATAAAATAAAACTTAATTAATCATCGGTACTCACCGCCTGGTTGCTGTCCACGCTCGCCCATCTTTATAGTGTTGATCCAGTACGGTAGGTGGCTGTCACAAAGAAACTAGGGTCCTAGAACTGCGGTCCTAGAACCGCGTCCTGAAACTCAGCCTCGGTTGTGCAGGAATACCCTTCTCCATGGATGGGCAGGGAGTGTTTGCACAGAACAGAACCATACCCCAACCTGAAATGTATGCTAAATTGTAAGACATCTTTGACAATAGTGATCCTGACAGAAACCAAATACTGACATTATTACTTGCATTAAAAGGCTAGATCTAATGTGAAATCCATGCCAAAGAAATGAGTCACAGGTCTTTTAAAAGCACTGGAGTGAGCTAGTAGAGCCCTGTAATGGTGCCATGACCGGATGGGAGTGAAGCTTAGGGGTGTAATGTAACGGAGGCCAGGAAGTAGTTGCTATGCAAGTAAACCCCACTCCCTGATCTCTAGAGGTGCTTAGCTGACTGATGCTAGTGGCTGCATTCTTTAGTCTCCTTGTTAGTGTGCCCGCCCCACCAGAGAAGCGGGTTCGAATCCCATGAGCTCGGGGAGTATAGCCTGTCACACACACACATATATATATAGCTGAATTTTTTCTGAAGTAAGATTTAACAGCAAATTAAAAGAGAAAACACCTGTTCCTAAATTCCCTCCTCTGACATCATTAGCCTACTTGTTATTGTGACATAGGTAAAAGAAACGCTTAGCCCCTTTGCCTATTACTATGTACTTTTACCACCCCAAAACAAAAAAGCAGACAAAACTGAATGACTTAAGCCTTTAACCCTTTACTGGTAAGTTTAAAATATTCAACTGACACCCCAGAGTAAGTTTTTTTTTAGGCGCACCATTATTTTAGAACGCTTTCTCCTTATTGTTTCCATGGTGATGCCATGCTTGTCACATGTTACTTTGCAGCCACAAATACATTGTATGACAGATGTATTGCTTTTTATTTAGTTTTTCCTTTTTATTCAAAATATTCACACACTCTACCATGTCATCACCTATCTGATATTCTGTTTCACAAATATATGTGTATTTTGTCATTTAAAACCTTTATAACTGATCGTGATCGTGATCTATGAATTGAGATGGGTGTCACATGTTTGTTCACACTGCAGTTAAGAGAGTCCAGTCAGTCAGATTTACAACACCTGAATTAATAAATTTCAAAAATACATGTAAGTAAAGGTGCATTCATGTTGAGTTGGGGTACTTGGACTCGAAGTCCGTCTCAAGTACAATTTTAAGCAGACTTAGACTTGTCACAGACTCAGATAAATTGTTACTCTGACTCGAGCCTTTGGGACTCCAAAATATTCAGAGTCCAACCAAATCTGGGGACAGTTGACAGAAATGTCACTGACCCACTGCATTATTAAGAAATGGATATTCAGTATTTGAATGTGTTTTAAGTCTTGTGCAGTACTTGAAAGATGACAGGTTTCTGTAAAACACCCAAAGCACACACTCACCAGCTCTCAGTCAGTGTGTGAATGCTGAATTAAGTTCTCTTCCTGCATGTTATTGCTCACACTTAAACTGAAAATAATGTCAAAATACCCATCTTGAAGGCTATTCATGTAAATGCAGTCGGTTTTGTCTTAAGGGAACCTGTACAGTAGGAAGAATATGGATGTGTCTAAATATTTTATTTGTGCGCTGGTCTTAAGTTCACAGCAGCTAACCTGTTGGCGTCGACGTTGTCATAAACAGGGCTGAATTGGTAATCGGGTATACCAGACATTTTTCCGGTAGGCGATGCACTTGGGCCGACAGAAGGTTTTTTTTTTTTTTTTGGATGAGGACCATCACGCAGGGACAGTGAACACCAGTGGACCATTGGTTTATCTCCTGTATTGACAGTCTAAACATCCAATAACAATTCAGCTATAGACAGGATGTGAAGTATTTTGCTCCTATATAAAGATAGCTTCACCCCAACTTATTCCTCATCGGCTTTTCCCATGTTTTCACAGTAGCTTTATCAAGAACAGACCAAAACCAATAGAAGGCAAACCTGCAACCATTTAGGCTGATTTATACTTGCCAGTCCACTTTGAGTGTCGCGCAAACTCATTTTACGGGCTTGTGCATGGCATTTTTGTAACTTTCCACGCAGCTCACATCCGAAGATGCACAAATTCAGGCAACTCTAGCCAAACATGCAATCTGTGCCTGCATTTGTAGTGAAACAAAAGCAGTTTGATGTTAAGTTCAAACTCCACCAGGTGACAACTTTAACACTTTGAGGGAAAACAATGCAAAGTTCTTTTTTGTTTTTTGATAGTTTGTCCAATGTTTTTAAATTGAAGTACATTTTATTTTTATTGTAAAAAAATAGAAATATAAATCTTTTAGATACTATTTATACACTATTGCTTAAAGTTGTCTTGTGTGCGAAATAAACACAAAAAGCTACGGTTATTTTAATAAGTTTGTACATAAAGAAATTATTAATTCATCAACTCATTCATCACGCAAGAAGTCATGTACCGACAAATGACTTCTCACGCGTGATTCGATGGTTTTAGAGGACAATTACTCCTTGTTGCCCCTGTCATTTCAAAGGATAATACAACGCCAATGCGACATGTATAAAAACTCGTCCATTCGGAAGGTGCCCGCACAGTCAGCGGAGGCTCGTGAGCGGACAGGTGAAGTATAATCCGCTTTAGCGGAAAAGCATAATGGCTAAAGCTAACACTTCCAGTCTGGCAGTTCATGGGAAAGGAGACCAGAGGCCGCTTTTTTGAATGGATGTTAATTGAGGAGAGGCTTCACTATGCTGAATAAACAACTTTTAGAGGAAACAGCTTATCAATTAATGAATCAAAAGGCTATCTGCTAATCTAATAACATTTTTATACTAAACAATACTTTTTTATTTAACTATTTTAGAGTATACCTAAAAAAAATTATAAGAAAAGTCAATGACTTTCGACAGGGTGGGAGGCACTTCTCAGTCATTCCTATGGTATCGTAACGGCTGACTGAGTGTCGCATACACTCTGAGTCTGACTAAAATTCAGTGGCGTCAAGGCTGTAATGATGATTGGTTATTAAGGCACACATGATCCAAGTTAGCGTATGCTTTTCTCCAATAGTAAGAAATACAGACCCTCTCATCTCCCTATAGTTAGAGCGATCTCTGAACAGGCTTGCTGTGCAGTGAGTGATGTGGGTCAATGAGCGTGATAGAATTAAATCAATACATTTATTTAGCAAGGATGCTTTAAATTGATCAAAAGTGATGGTAAAGACATTTATAATCTTACAAAAATATATATATATTTCTAGATCAATACTGTTCTTCTGAACTTTCTATTTATCAAAAGAAAATGCAAAAAGTTATACTCAGCTGTTTTCAACATAATAAGAATAACAAATGTTTTTGAACAGCAAATCAGAATATTTGAATTATTTATGAAGATCATGTGACACTGAAGACTGAGAGTAACGACTAAAAAAATCAGCTTTGAAATCGCTGGAATAAATTACATTTCAAAATATATTCAAATAGAAAACAGTTATTTTAATTAGTAAACATTTCACAATAGTACTGCTTTTGCTGTATTTTGGATCAAATAAGTGAACAGAAGTGAACAGAAAAGAATTCTTTAAAAACATAAAAACTGTTCAAAACTTTTGACTGTTATCTATCTATCTATGACAGCATGAAGTCCAAGTTTTGTCCAAGTCCAGCCCTGGTCATAAATGTTAATCAAACAACAAAAGTAAAAGAGAAAATGGTAAGAGTAGCACCTCGAAATTGTAGAGAGGTTTTCCTACTTTAGCAACTCGATTGGAGGCAAGTAGGATGCTTCCAGACACCTGTTGGACACTGATGTGTGTTTGCTGATACTGCATTTCAGCTGTTCAAGGCCAGATAACTTTAATTTGAAAAAATCATGAGGGTTTGTTGTATGAGTGTTGGGTGTTTCATTTCCAAATGGCGCTCGGCTTGGATGGCTTCATGCTATCATTTGCCAGCAGATCTGCACATATGACACACTGGGGCAGCGGTTCAGCATCTGTCCCAGCACCTCAGAAAGCCAAACTGAAGAGAGTTAATGTTGTTTTTCATGTTTTACACTTCTTAGCGGTAGGAGCTGATGACGCATCGCGTACAACTCCTTTGTAGTGTGTGATGAACTTATCCATAAACTTAACGCAAAAATCTGTTCCAGCTGCTAGTCACTTATAGTGACTGTTCCCTAACTGAACTAAATTATCTTTATTACTATAAAAAAAATGACGGTGATGGCTGGTGCAGCGTGGAAGTGACTGTAACCAGTGATGCGCGTTCACACTGGTAAACCCCGCAACACAGTCTATAGCAGCAAGCCATACTGCACAGAAGTAGTCCCAGACCATGTGACACTTCCTTCAGAAGTCTGCCCTAGTCAGCCCACTCAGCAACCCATGAAGCCTGCGCCTCCAGCTACTCAGATGGCTCCCAAGCCCGAGCCCCATCAATGTTCTCACTCTGCCAAGTGCAACCATTTCCTAAGCGTAGGGACCCTCAGCCCAAGTTAGCTGGACCTGCAGCATCAGGTGTCCTCCGATTGGTGGGACAGGAAGAGGAGAGAGCCAAACAGCCTCTTTTGTGCCTCCAAGTTCAGTGCTGGGTGCCGTACAGCAATGTTTTGTACTCAGCCTCGATGTGAATACTGGGCCCTTCAAAGTGCCCACAGCCAGCCAACTGTTTAATGGGAAAATAAAACAAACAATTTCAAAAAGAGATAAAATTTCCTCTTCCACTTATCACGGTGTCGGTCTCCACAAGGTGGCCCACCACCTGAACTAATCCAACCCATTGCCACATAGGCAGAGGCCTGGCAGGCCATCACCGCCAGACTGGGTTCTGGGGATAATAAAACAAGGTTATACATTTCAGTTAGCTCAAAGACCCCAGCGGTTCCATGGTGGATTCCCTCCTTGGTTCAGGAGCAAAGACACACACATCCTGTGCTCTAAGAATCTTTGCTGATGAATTTACTGGCAAAGGAGGCATAGAAATGGTTCCCCAAGCTCAGAGTGAATCATGCTTTTACAGTCATTACTTCCTCGCTTTCCAAGAAGTATGCCAGCCTTCGCTCATCCTCGATCTCATATGCCGAACCGCATCCTTATGAAATGGCCGCTCAGGATGACTACTTTGAAACAGATCATCTTGCAAATGTACCAGGGTACTTGTTCTTTTCCTGGATCTGAAAGACATGTACTTTTTGCATCCAGATAGCACCCCCATCACAGATGATTCATGAGATTGCCTTCAAGAGAGTGGCATATCAATACACAGTCCTTCCATTCGACTGTCCCTGGCTCCCTGCACTCTTTACGAAGTGCATGGACATGGCTCTTTCTTCTCTAAAACAGATGGAATCTGCTTTCTGAATTCCTCAATGACTGGCTTTCTTAGCTCAGCAGGAACTTGCACTATCTCACAGGACCCTTCTCCTCAGGGTCAATTTTCTGGATATCGCTCCTGGGAGCAGTTTTCGCTTCAGAAGATGTTGGGTCTCATGCAGCTTGGGGAGTAATGTAATACATGTAACGGCCTTGCATAATCAGGATACAAATCTAGCAACTGTAATCCGCTGCAGTTACATCAATATTCAGATTACAGTTACATTTTTTAAAAGTTGGAATACATCGATTACATTTGTTTAATTTAAAATAAATAAGGTTTTCTTTTGTTTGTTTTTTTAAAAACATAACTATTTAGTGCTGCTTCATCATGCAGTAGTTGCTTGTTCTGTTGACACATGTTGACTCCACATGAGCCACCTGCTGGTGCGTGCGCAAATAACACCCATCTACAGTTATTCTCCTCAAATGGGGATGAGACACTACTACAGTGAATTAATTACGATGCTTCCTGCTGGGAAATAACGTTTTACTTATTTTGTCTTCAAAAAGAATAAAGGAAATAAATAGTTGTACAGCGTAAGATATGCATGAAGACTCTTGCTTTAACAAAGGCTACTCAACCAACTGAACATTTGCAGGTACAACTAGCATGGAAATCATCATTTTAGCTAAAATGTAGTGTTTGTTAGTGATTTAAAATTCCATGGTGCGCATGACTGAGTTGTACGTTTTCTAGGGGAAAATGAGCGGAAATGTAGAAATTAACACGAGAGTCCCCACACCCGGATCAGTCAATGAAATAAAGAAAGATCATAGCTATTTCATATACATTTCAACATGTAGGCTTATTTTAAAATAGACTAATATGTTGGAAATTTAATGTTGTGTATAAACTATATTTATTTTATATTTTATATTTATTCGCTACATGTTAAAGAAAATAAAAAAATTAAAACTGCAATACTAAACTATATAGCCACTAGATGTCTGCATAGTCTTTTTATATAGGCTATATATACCAGCTGTAATATCTAGATGGTGAAACAAGACACAATTTTAATAGTTTCAAATAGTTTATACTATAGTTAAAATGAGCTTTAATTTTAAAGTCATAGTCAAATAAAAGTACTTAGATATTGTCTTTTTGACTTTATTTACATATGTGACTAAAATGAATCCAAAAGTAGTCTGATTCAGGCCCTTCAAGTGGATCCTGCAGCTTTGACATTTGAAATGATAACTGCAGATCCTGTTTCTGGATCCTTTGAACCATATATAAATCTGAAATAAAGGTAATCTTTATGTTTATAGTCTGTATATCTAAAAAATTCAGCTAGATCTAGTGCAGTGGTTTTCTGTCCTGTTCCTGGGGAAGCAGTGCTCTGCACATTTTGTATCCCTTTAACACACCTAATTCAGATCATCAGCTCATTAGGAGAGAGTTCCATGCACTGCAATGAGTGTGTCAGATAAAGGAGACATACAAATTTACAGAGCAGAGGGTGCCCAGGACCAAGTCTTGAAAACCACTTATTTATATGGCTAGTTGACATATAGGCAGTAAACTTTTTTTTTTTTTTTTTTTTGGTAAGATACCTTTTTTGAAAAAGAAATGCATATATTTATGTAGTGTGAAGTCTGATCTCTGAGAAAATATAAAGGGTCACTAACTTCCTCGTTCTTACACTGCATTTTAAACATTTTTTCTGAACTGTACCATAAATTTGTCCTACTGTGTAAACTTGTCCTGGTGACATAGCAAAAATTAAGAAAAAGAAAAGAATAAAAACTTACAGTCTACATCTGATTATTTTGAAAATTAAAGTATCAACATTTTGTCAGAATATTAACACATTTTTGCTAACACTGTATATCAAAAGGTCAATCTAAGGACTCGGGTTCTGGGGTGGGGCGAACTATAGGCGGGAAGGGGGGGGAGAATCCCGGGTAACACAAGGCCGTTGGGATACCGAACAGGAAAACATCTGGTTACGATAACCACGGCCCTGAATGGGGCGATTGGGTGGCGCCACCCGTTGGGAACACCTCTTTGGTGTGACAATGTCAAGCCCAACCATCCGCCATCTATTGAAATACCAAACGCCCCCGCATGCGCCCGTATACCCCGAAAGGCCGCCTTTTTCAGATTTCATGAACTGAAGAAGAAAAGGGCTTGGTATGGAACACAGAAATTTCGCCCCCTATTCAGGGAATTTAAGAACCGGATGTTCCCTTCAAGGTCCCGAGCTGGGTACCCACCTATGGGAACCCATACCATAAGCCTGGGACCACGAAGCTGGGATCCAAGGAAGCACTGTCAAGGGGAAGGAACCCCAGCCAGGGACCCGCCCCTCACATCCAGACTGTAAAATGATAAAGGTCGTGGGAAACCATCCGCCGCAGCAAGATATCATCATAGAAGATCCACTGAGGGAGCCTTGGGACAGGGCAAAGACCAGATCTCCTGACCCCCCCGGGGTAAAACCTCCAAGACCACTTGCTGAAAATGAAAAGGGGTTGGGCACCTTAGGGACATAAAGGCCTGTCGCAAATCCTTTCACAGAGCCCGTTTCCATGAGGGAAAAACAGAAAGAGCCTTGGGTCCCCAACTTTTGAGGGGAGGATAAAACCATAAGAAGAACTGTCTTTAAGGTCAGATTTTATCCGGATAGTTTCCAAGGGTCAAACGGATGTCCTATAGACCTTAACACAATGGATAAATCCCATGAAGGAACTCGCACAGGGAAAGGCCTAGCCGGCCCACCCTGTAAAAAAAACGAGAACCAGCGGATGACGCCCACGAAGCCCAATCTTTCATGGTTTGAAATGGCTGCCCGAAACTTTCAGGTTGCTGGCATTACCCATCAGAAAACGGCGAAGGAACTCAGTACAAGCCACTGGGCAAAACCGATCCATATTCAAATCCACACCAGGGTTTCAGCTTCCATTTGAAACTATAACCCAGATGCGCTCTAGAATTCATTATAGTCTCGGGTTTCAGCAGAAAGACCGGGACATATTAACTCCCCCAGAGGCCAACAGTTTCCCACAGACTGGCCTTGGGTGCCAAATCATCCCCTCTTGTTGTGATGGTCCCTGCAGGGGAATTCCCATGGAGAGCCGCACCAGACCGACCAGTTCCCAAAAACCAAGCTGTGGGGCCACCACGACCACCAGCAAATGTCCACTCGTCCAGCCGTATCCGACAACACCGGGAATTAGCAATTGGGGAAAAGCATACAAGCGGTCCTGGGCCAAGTGAGCTAAGATCCAAGCCTAGGGCGTGGAGGCATAGGAGAACCCCGGGGACCTAGTCGTGTCGGCCCAATAAGTCCACTTCCAAATATCTGCCTTGGTCACCGGGGTGTAATCTCCATTCTCCCGCTCCAAGTTGTCTGATAGCAGATTCCCGGTTCAAAGTCCGGGGACATGAACCCCGGGATCACGAAATCTGTTCTAACCAAAGAAGAAATTTCCTGCCAGCCCACCAGGCGATCCTCCCTGATGATTCAGGGCCCACACAACCGCCATGTTGCTGCCTGGTAGTTGCGGCGGTCGAGATTTGAGAAATACGGAGCTGAAAAACTGCCAGTAATTCCAACCTGTTTATATGCCAACCAAGCGGGCGCCCATACCCTTAGGCCTTTTGACAAACAGCTCCCCAACCGTCAAAGACGCCCCCGGTGCCCGGAAGCACAAATCCCCAGCCAAACCATGAAGGAATTCGTGACATCCACGTTTTATTACATAACACCCCGTCACCCGTCCGAGCGAAAAAAGGGTGAAATGTTCTGACTTTTCCCCACCACGAAATGGGCATTGAATAACCCAGCGGGATTAAGGGGATGCCGCTGCCATTAGACCTAAAAGTCTGAGGCAAAAACCACCCTACTGTGTGACCTACTTTAAGGGACCGGTGCGGAGAGACTGAACGCGGGAGAGATAGTTTGCTGCTGCACAGAATCCAAGTTATTCCCGGGATCCGTTGAGAGGGAATTAAAACACCTTCTGGAAATTGGGCATGCCCAGGGTTGTTTGATGATTCCGCAAAGATCCCGTGAGGGGTTTTGGTCCGCAAGCAACACCAGCCAATGCCTATAACAGGGCCGCGGGCCGCCAAGGGCCAGGCTGCCCATGATTTAAAAGTTGGGCAGGGCAAAAAAGAAACGGTATTGATAAACGCCTCTGGAATCGAAACTTCTGTTCTTTGATGATCTAAATGAAAATATGCATCCCGATCGATCGGACAAACCAACTGTTTGGTTGAATCTGAGACAAAATGGACTTTACCGAAATCTTGAATTTGCTCGCCGAAATCAAGATTCAAAAAGGCGATCCAATATGGGTCCGCCTTTTTTGGTACAACAAAATAGCGGTGTAAAAAACCTGACTCTATAGCACTTCCCCCAGGGCTGTCTCTTCCAGCACCGACTTCCCTTCACAAACGGGGAATTCGCGGAAAGGACCTTTTCGAAACGAATGGGACCGGGAAATCGGGGCGTAAACCCTTGAAATGGGGGCAAAGTTACGGAAAAATCAGTGGTTTCAAGATTTCCCCTTTTCAACGTTTTCAACCGTAAAATGCCCCAAACCGGGCTCGCAGGCCCCCGGGGAAGCTGCTCAAGGATCCCCTTTATAACCTGAAGCGGCCCCCGCGGAATTAATCCAACAAGATGAACCTCGGCTCTGCCCCGAAAAAGCGGCGCTGTGTGAGCCAAAAGCGCCTTTGCCAGACCCTTGGACCGCCCCGGTTCTGAAGGTGAATTGGAGGTCTGAGGGGAAACCACATGGTAGCTCGATCCAATGCTGCTCGGCACCTTTTGGGGGAAGTCAATGTTTGAGCGGGGGACTGCGGAGAGGGTTGGATCCCAAAAAACGGGTCCAACAAGGGAGGGGAGGGCACAGTCCCCTGGCGGTGAGGTTAGGGGCTGCTATTGGAGCCCGAGCAGAGGCTTTGCCCGAGCTCAGGTCCAACCTTTTTCGCTGTGCTGGCGAAAGGGGGAAAACCTTGGGACCCCGTTCTAGGGGCGGTTTCGTGAGGCAGCCCCTGGCCCTGGGGGAGGTTGAACGACCGGGCTCCCTGGCCCTTCAATTCCCTGGGCCTGGGGGAATCAGCTGGGAAGGGCTGATTGCTGGTCCCAAATTTATCCACCAATGACGCCCACCAAACAAACCGGCTTTAGAAACAGGGGCCCATGAGAAAGGTTTGTCCTTTTGATATCGGGTTGAGATTAAGCCAGGGTGGCCCAACCGTAATCAACCCAGCCATGAACGCCCACTCCCGAAAGCAGTTTTTGGTAGCCGGGCCAAATTCGCCCGCTCTTTCACACCTGGGTGATACCTTCCCCCAGGCCTTTAAGAGCTCCCGGGAGGCCTGGAGGACCGCCAGGGGGGGTGGGCGCGCGCCTGGCCAGCAGCCTGGGGATTTCCGCCCAGGGGCCGGGACCGCTTTAAGGAAGAAGGGGGCAGATTCCAGCCGGGGCCCATAGGGCGGGGATGTTCGGGGGTCTCTTACAATCTATAGCCCGGTTCCATATGAAATGGTGGCAAACTGCGGTAAAGAATCTTTGGCGCCGGTAAGGTGTTTCCAGGACCTTCTTGGTGGGAGGTCCGGGGGAAAAAGGAGGCTCTGGGCTGCGAGACCACTTTAAGAACGGGCCCATTTCAAGGTTGGGCCTCGGCCTTCTCAACCTCCCCCAGTCCCAGCTTTCCCACCCAGAAACCCCATCCAACAGCTGCTGTAGGGGGCCGCCCCTGTCCGCTTGGGAGGGGGAGGGGCTGTTGTCGCCTAAGTCCCAGATCAGGCCGGGTGGATAAGCGCCATACTGCCCACAACCGGAGATACCGATGTCCGGGGGGCTGAAACCCTCCCCGGGCCCGGGCAATTTCCGCCCCTGGGAGAGCGAAGCCGGGGAAACTCCAGCCCGCGGGCCGTTTCAGGCGAAAACCCCCCCTCCTTCGCGCGGGCCCGGCAAAAAGCGGGGGGAGGGGCGACCTTGTTCTCCCCCCCAGTTTTTTCCAGGTTCCAAGGGGGAAAGAAGGGCCACAGCAGATTCCGGATCCCAAAGCCCCGCCCTTCATGAGGTCTCCCCGGTAATGTCCGGGTTCCCAAACCAAAACCCTTCCGGCCCCTGGGGGTTCACGCCAATCCGCAAACCCGGGAATTCCAGGGCAAGATTATTCTCTTCCTGAAGGAAAAAATCTGACGAAAAGTCGGACTGGTTAAACCCCAGATGGGGGCGGGCCGTTTTAATGGATTGGCGGATGGTTGGGCTTCAGACATTCCACAAGAGATGTTCCCATACGGGACGCCACCGCAGATCGGGGACCTTGAAAGGGAAACACCTGGAATAGAAACATAATGAGGAATTGCGGCGTGTCAGGGGAAAATATGTGCAAGGATTGGACCAGGAGGGAAATAAAGAAGTTGCGTTGGAGGGGCAGGAAAAAAGGACTGGGGAAGGGAAGGCACAGTGAGGAAGGAACCAGGGAGAGACTGGATTAATTTGGATAAGTGCCTGGTTTTCCTGGTCATGTTATTCATGAAGAACACCGTGACATATTTAAATTCACTACCTCTGTCGAGTCCAGTGAAGGCTTGCTGAAACCCGAAGAAAATTATCCTCCATTCTCTGTCTGAATAGTGAAGAGCCTGTTAAAGCTGTAAGTGTCGCCTCCCTTCTCTCTGTCTGAGCACAGGAAAGAGCCTGTTAAAACTGTGAAATATATGCACCCTCACTTTCTCTCTGTCTGAGTCCAGTGAAGAGCTTGCTGAAACAGAAGAATAATGAATCCTCATTCTCTGTCTGAATCAGTGAGAGCCTGTTGCTGTGAAGTGTCTTGCCTCCCTTCTCTCTGTCTGAGCACAGTGAAGGAGCCTGTTAAAACTGTGAAATATTATGCACCACTTTCTCTCTGTCTGAGTCCAGTGAAGAGCTTGCGAAACCTGAAGAATGCTGCCCCCCATTCTCCTGTCTGAATCCAGTGAAGAGCCTGTTTGCTGTGAAGTGTACTTGCCTCCCTTCTCTCTGTCTGAGCACAGTGAAGAGCCTGTTAAAACTGTGAAATATATGCACCCACTTTCTCTTGTCTGAGTCCAGTGAAGAGCTTGCTGGAAACCTGAAGAATGCTGCACCTCCATTCTCTGTCTGAATCCAGTGGAGAGCCTGCTGAAACCGTGGGTGTACTTGCCTCCCCTCTCTGTCCTGAGCACAGTGAAGAGCTTGCTGAAACCGGAAGTATACATGCACCCTCCATTCTCTGTCTGAATCCTGAAGAGCTTGCAAACCGTGAAGTGTACCCTTCTCTCTATCCCTCTGTCTGAGTCCAGCTAAAACCTGCTGAAGCGTGAAGTATAATTACCTCCTTTCTCTCTGTCTGAGCCCAGTGAAGGAGCCTGTTGCTGTGAAATATATGCACCTCACCTTCCTCTCCAACCCAGTGAGAGCCTGTTAAAGCTTGACATTATGCCCTCTCTCTCTCTGCCTGAGTTTAGTGAAAAGCCTGCAGAGTTACTGAAGTGAGTTATCTGCTGTTGTTGATCTGCTGCCATTGCAGGACCCCATGACATATGGAATTGATAATCCACTGACTCACCATTCATATTGAATTGTGTTGAAGTCCTGCAGAGCTACAGAGTCGTGCGAAGCCCTGCAGAGGTCACTGGAATTGGTGCTGAAACCCCACTGAGCCACTGAACGGAGACAGCCGCTGATGATATCCAGCCTGTGGACTCAAGAACAAGTTCCACCAAGCCCCCATCTGGTAGCCGCCTGGCTGCATTCACCTTACTGTGTTGGTAGGAGGAGGGAACTAACACACACCGCCACTCAACCTCGAGGGAGAAGCTTGTACCGCTTTTAGAGACATTTATTTTAAATAAATTAATAAGTGGTTAACTTTGAATTCTTGGCCACCTTTTCTATGGTACGGGTAGCTCCTCAAGAAGGGTGGAAGTGGGGTTGGCTGACAGGGAGTGCCTCTACACCCCCAGTCTGGACCGGACACTTACTGTCAAACAGAGCACTGTTCAGCTGGACAGCTGCAGCTGAACATTGAGCTGTACATCTCTTTTTTTTTTTTTTTTTTTTTAAAGTTTTCTTTTAGGTTTAACTTCAAAAAATAATGGTCAAAAACTTCTACATATGATCACCATGTCAAGACAATAAACCATATAAATCCACCTTTGTAGATATCAGTCAGCATTTGAACTGCTATGTGTGTGTGTGTGTGTGTGTGTGTATTTTGTAGTTTTCATATGCATTACAATATTCAATAAGCTCCAAGCCAACCTGATTAAACTTGTTATCTGACAAGGATGCAGCAAACCAGTGTAACTTACCTCCTCGGTCTTCTGCCTGAGGTACATCACCGTTCCTCCATTTGATGTAAAACATAAAACAAAAATAAGGAAGTCTAGCTCACCTATCCTGCAGGATTTTCCTCTCCCTCAGCTCCTCCTCTCACATCGCTCGCTCAAAGCGTAATCAAACAACTGGTGGCGAATTAGGAATCCCAGTTGGTGCATCTCATGCACTTTGAGGTCTTCGCATTTTGAGGCCTGGCTCAAGTCTGCATCACTTTAACCGTTCTCCTGTGTTTTTTCTTTCGCTATCTTGTTTCAGAACAACCACCACCTGAAGACTCCCTGTAAAGAGACATCACCCCCTGAGAGTCTCTTCACTGGTTTTGGCAAGCTCTCCCTGTTCTTTGTGTCTTGTGAAAAGTGCAGTTCCTATATGATTGCATCACATTTTGTTGGTGTAATCTATAGATTGCCCTCTGACTGTACAGTATATCCAGCCTCTCACAAAGACTTGATGACATCAACCCTTGAGAGGACTTCAGATGAAGTTGACTCTGAATAAACATACAAAACTGAAATTTGTTTGCATTGTAATCAACATGATTTCATTGTTTCAACACATGACCTTACTTAACTGCATGATTTGTATATCAAGCCTAATTTCAGAACATCATTTCGCCATATTGAACATTACTTGGCAAGTTAGACCTGTTAACAGAACTCTATTGTTATGTAGAAACATTAATTTTTTGTAAAGCTGATTTGAAACAACATGTATACTAAAAAGTGCTTTACAAATAAGTGTGAAATTAAAGAACTTTTTTTTTTTCTCCTCCAGATCATTGGAAACCATCTCACACTCCTTCTGTGAGTGCTGACACTCCCAAGCAGCACAGCAAACAAGACTGTTCAAGGACAACATGCTTTATAGTTCATTATATATGTAAGTGATTCTGTAAATAAGTGATAACGAAAAGCAAAATTAACATAAAAATATGATTAAATGTCTAAAATTTAATGTTTTTTTTTTTTGGTTTGTTTTTTTTGAATTTTGAACTTGACATCAAGAAAACAAAATACATATTTAATTATATTTTAATAGGGCTGAAGTTACCTTGGTAGAAGCCCGATGTGTTTTGTAGCAAACACGGACTTTTACCGGTAACTTATAAAAAATATGTTAAAAGGGTAAATAGTGACCCAAATCCTCAAAAAAGGATTTTAATTTTTAAAACCCGATATCGCGATTTAATTGGGAATATCATGTAACTTATTTTATAAAATGTAAATAAATTATTTTAGTCTCTACTAATTACCAAAAAATTCAGTTCTGTCTCTAACCAATGTATTTCAGCCCGCGAACTTCCTGGAACATTTGAGGGCCCCAAAATCGGGTGCCGAAAGCCTTTTTCCGCGACCTTTTCTGTGTTGTCCCAAACAAGTGATGGACCCGGGGCAAGCCACACGCATAACCCTCCCAAACAGAATGGCACCCGAAGCCGATTTGAAGGCGAAAGCGCATTTCCAGGATGAGTTTGGTTTTCAAATGCACCCTTCATTTCCAAATTGAATTTAGACACCCCCCAGATCCCAGAATCACTTGCGGCTATGAATTTTATATTCAGAGGGGTGAATTCGTGGAGGACTCACATTAAAATGTGTATTTGGTTTTCATTTACTCAAATACCTGAAGTGTTTAAAGGGTTTTTTTTTAATAAACCCACAAACAATAAGAAATTAAAGGAATGGCCCCTTTGTTGTGTTTTTTCGGCAGCGAGATGCCAAAAGTTTTAACCAAACTTTACACTTCAGTATTTTGTATGCATGTCCTGCTGTTCTTATTTTCTAATGAAGATTCAAACCGTCTTTTTTCATAAGTTTTCCATTTTATTTTTTTTAATCTATTCTAGAGAAAGTGAAATTTTTTTGTTGTTACCAGGCATTTTATTTGGGAAGGTCCTGGACAGGTGGGGGGGAGTGGACAGGGAGGACATCAAACCAAAAAACATTCTTATTGGAAAGGGGAAAAAAATGAGTAATTCAGTTTTTCCAATATATTTTTTAAAATGCATATTGCAATAAACAACTTAATTTGTAGTTTATTTTGTATAAAGTTAAAATGAAATGCAAAATTTATACATTTTTTTTTGTGTGTAATTTATTCATTAAATAGGTACTTTCTGTTTTGTATTTTGTTTTAACACATGTAAATAAAAGGCTTTATGTAATTTTTTTTTTGTTTTTTAATGTAGTTAAATTTTTACAAAACATTCTTTTTTTTATTTTTTTTCCTGAAATTTTTTAACATTAAAACAAATTGTTCTATATTAGAGATACTTTTCCCATTTACAACACAGTTAGGTTTCATCAGAAAAGCATCAGTTTGAGCCCGCCCTGCCTCCGTTGTTCTGGGGTCTTGGGATGCCCGGTAATGGGCACCTCCTAGGACTGGGGGATTCGGGGACAGGAACAGGGACATGTCAAACACCTGGAACCACAGATGACCACTGGCAGACAGAAGAGAAAACACCGGTCTGGATTTTCAGAAGAACCAGGTTCAGGGCCTCCTGTCAGAACAAAACCATTAAACACCTGTCCAACTGCCCATTCAGCTTTATCCTGCAGTACAGGGTCTGGTCTGATTTAGGAAGAGAAGGAAAAGAGAAATTGTTTAGAGCTATGACAACATAATTAGTAGAAGAAATATTGACATACTTTAGTAAACTACTTTTTAGTAACTACCAATACCATATTGGGAAAACTACTCATATTTACAACTTTAGCTGAAGGATAGTTCACCCAAAAAATATAAATTTCAAACCTGGTGCAACTGAAGGGTGAGTAAATGATTACAGGATTTTCATTTTTGGCTGAACTATCCTTTAAATAAAGAGTATTATCTTGCATACTCTAATATAACTTCAGGTATTGAGAGTAAAAAGTAAAGGTGTGTGCAGTATTGTCTTGAAAAAAGAATTTGTCAGGATGGTTTTACATTAATGATACTGCTGCACTTCTGTGTATGTTGCAGTTTACTTCTAAATATGTTCAAGGTTATTAAATTTAAAGTTGCTGGACATTAAGCTGTACTATGCTCTATTTTTTAAATACAGTTTTATTTTTATGGTTAACTGCCTAAAAAATATGGGTTTCAAACCTGTCTACATATGGTCAAGACAATAAACTACATAAAATTGCACCTTTGTAAGATATCAGTCAGCATTTGAACTGCTATGTGTTGTATTTTGTAGTTTTCTCATGTGTATCATTACATTATTCAAGTAAGCTCAAGCATTTAAAGTTGTAATCCGACAAAGGGCAGAGCAAACCAGTGTAACTTACCTGGCCTCGGTCTTGCTTAAGCCTGAGGTTCATCACCGTCTCCTCCATTATGAGTAAATCATAAAAACAAAAAGCGAGCAGTTCTGGCCCACCTATCCTGGCAGGATTGTCCTCTGATCAGGCTCTTCAGCATTCATTGCTAGTGGAGCAGGCTAATCGAACACCTGGTGCGGAATTAGGGAAATCCTGTGAAGGCGGAGCATCTCACGCGCAGGAGGACCCTTACGTGCACGAGTCCTGGTCTTCAAGTCCATGGCCCAGTGTGCACACTCAACTTTGGGACATAACTTATGGCTCTGGCCTAGGGCTCATCACTCAGAAAACAACAGGCCAATCAGAAGAGAGGCTCAGTGAATATTAACTAGGCTAAAATCGACTTGTTCATACTCGAAATTGGTGCTCTGCATTTAACCCATCCAAGTGCACACACAGCGTGAGTGAGTGAACACACACGTGCAGTGAACACACACCGAACAGTGGGCAGCTATATCCAGGCGCCGGGGGAGCAACTGGGGTTCAGCCATGGGTTGGAGGGGTGGAAGAGAGCCTGTTCATTCCTCCCTCCCACCTACAACTCCTGCAGCACGAGACTCGAGACCTGCGACCTTCTGGTTCAAGGTGCAAATCTCTAACCCATTGGAGCCACAGCTGCCCCCTGTTCTAAAGCAGAGCTCCTGTGTAAAATGCTGTAAAAATATATTTAGAGTGTTTTTGGTACTTATGCACTAAATTACTAATCTTAAGGACATCAAAACCTAAAATAAAACTCCAGAGAGTGTATAATATGTTACCTTTAACATTTATCGTTGTAATTAAGACCTCATCAATTAAATTGTTGACCATTTGACCTTTAAGGCTTTAATAATGTAAAATTTAAGACATTTTAAGACTTTTAAACTCAAGAAAACACAGATTTGAAAGTTGTTTCAAAGTTACCGATATAAAAGTTGGTTCGACGTTTGACATTTTGTCAGAGATTCAGCCTCGAAATCTTCAATAATTCTTTACTTGATTTAGTACGATGACATGAAACATACTGTGTTGTAATTGTTTTCAAAGAAGAGAAACACATTGTGTTTTATTGGTTTTAATCTACCTTAAGGAATTATAACTATAGACCTTATAATGTAAAAGATCAGGAAAGGGACTGTCTGCAAAGTGCAAAACAGAGGAAAAAAAGCACAATTGTTCCATCTAAATGCTTCACTTGTAGAAATGTATAAATAATAAATCTCAAATCAAATGGTGTGTTCTTATTATTTGTTCATAAAGAACATTTAGCTGTTGGTTTTATTCTAAGAACTAGCACAACAAAAGTTATTGAAATGTACTGATTGAGAAAAACTTGAAAGCTATTACAATGATTGTGCGGTTTACCTCACCTAGAGGAAGATTGACTTGTCTTGACCAAGTTTGACATTCAGAAGTTTAAATAAATTAATTTAGAATGCACTCAGTTTGATATGTAAATTTAAATGGTGATGTCTTTGTTACTTTACAAAGAACAATACTTACAGACATATTTTACTATCATATGTAAATCAGGATGCATACTATTGAATTAAATTTGAAACCAGTTAACACACTAATGTTTAAAACATACAGTATTCCATCTCAACTTCAAATGGTGTGTCTTGTTACTGGTTTCTAGAAGAACATTTTGATGGTGGTTTTAGCCACATAACTATAATAGAACGCATACTATGAAAATGAAACCAATACATTTACATTTACATTTACATTTAATCATTTAGCTGTACGCTTTTATCCAAAGTGACTTACAAATGAGAACAGTAGAAACAATCAGATCAACAAGAGAACAACAACAGTATACAAGTGCTATGACAGAGTCTCAGTTAGTCTAGTACAGAACACATAGCCAGGGTTTATTTTTTTTTTATTATTCTATATTATTTTTTTAAATGAATATGATAGACAAGAAAAAGAAAAGGTAAGTACTAGTATTAGTTAGGTTAAGTGCAGGCAAAAAAGATGAGTCTTTAGATGTTTTTTGAAAATGAGTAAAGACTCAGCTGTTCGAATTGAGATGGGAGGATCATTCCACCAGTTACCATTCCACCAATACATCATTTAGTTTCAAATAAATACAATCTTCTATATCTCAGCTACAAAGGCTGTGTCTTATTTACAGATTTCTTTGGAACATTATTGCAGTAGTTTTTCATTGTCAAAAGTGATGCAGAAGTCATGCATGACTTTCAAAAATCCAGATGCAAAAGCCTTCCAAGAGTCTTTAGTATTACTGCCCTCTAGAGGAAGATACTGCAGGGTGTTTTGACTGAGTTTGACATTCAAACGTAGGCTATACATTCATTTCAAATCAATAAAGTCTTCTATTTCAACTTACCTGGGCATAAAAGAACATTTGGGTGAAGGTTTTACTCTCATTTGTATTTCAGGATACATGCTATTGAACTAAATTCAAATCTGTTAATAAATTAATTTAAAATCGTGCAGTGTTCTTTTCTCAAATCTAAAAGATGTGTCTTGTTCACTGGTTTCTAGAAGAACATTTTGATGGTGGTTTTAGCCACAGAACTATAATAGAACACATACTATTGAATAATTAATCCAATACATCATTTGTTTCAAATAAATACAATCTTCTATCTCAGGCTACAAAGGCTGTGTCTTGTTTACAGATTTAATAAATGATATTTTGCGTAGTTTCATTGTCAAAGTATGCCGAAGTCATGCTATTGACATTCAAAATCCTTGCGCTAGCAACTTCTATAGAGTCTCCAGTATTACTGCCCCTAGAGATGTGCTCAGTTGTTCTGAACGACTTATGACATTCAAACTTATAAATTCTTTTAAAATCAGTAAATTCTTCTGTTTCAACTTCAAAATGTGTGCTTGTTTCTGATTTCTAAATGAACATTTTAGATTCAGGTTTTGCACTCATATGTAATTCAGGACACATGCTATTGAATTAAATAGTATGGTTTCTTTGAAGCATCTAGTTGTCACAGTTCTTCTGATTTATTCTCTCTCAGTTTGTATGTCATTCCAGACAAACAGATGATGATCAGATCAGATCTCTGTGTGGGAGCACTGGCTGCTGTAAAACAAAAATCTCACTGGATTATTACAATTAATGACAAAATTAATGTTTGGAAATGTAAACTGATATTTCCTACTGACACCTACAGCAAAAGATGAAATAACTGACTTAAAACCATTTTAGCTGGTGAAAATACTAGTGTTCTAATAATTTTGACCACCACTGCATACTGTATATGAAATGCTAATCAAAAGAAAAAACAGTCCATATATATTGTATATTGGTTTATTGACAAATAGTACATTAGTTTTATATAAGTATGGAACAACACAAATTACAATTTATCTATAGATCTATAAATACACATACATACACACACATATAAATCAGCATAAAATTTCTATCCATGCATTACCACCAACAACACCTAAAAAGTAGTCTTGCACTCTTTAAAGAGCTTTTTTTTTTTTAAAACAAAAGTTACTGTACTTTTGAGTAAAATATTGAGAAAAGTCCCAAATGTTATTTCAGTGACATATACAGAAAATATATTCAAACAGGGAAATTATTTTTGTTTAATGAACATTGTTTTAAATATATATAATAAATAATAAAAAAGTACAGAAAGTATTTAAAAATCATGCATAATTAAAATGTCATGTAAATACAGAAAATATCTGTCAAAGCAAAAAAAAATACAAAGGGTCCATTTGACTGAAGTTTATTCTTATAGTTCTCTGAAGATATAGTTGTGGGCAAAATGTTAATTATTTTACAAGTAAGAGGTGATTACACAAAATGCATTTAATTTTTTTAGTGCTGCCCTGAGCAAGATATGTTGCATCAAAAGATGTTTACATATAGTCCACAAGACAAAATAATAACTGAATTATGTCAGAAGCTTCGAGGAGAAACCTATATATACAATTAGTACAATTTATCCAAGAGTTTGTGAGACCTGGAGGTTTTATGAAGAATATTGGACAGTTTAACTGCTCAGGAAAATAAGGGACTCATGAACAACTATCAAAAAAAAAAGAAAAAAAAGAGAAAGAAAAAAGCAAGAAAAAAAAAGAAATTGAATGGAATGGAATTTTTTGAATTTAATTCAATAGCATGTGTTCTGGATTTACATACAGAGTGTAAAACCTGAATTGAAATGTTCATTTAGAAATCAGAAACAAGACACACATTTTGAAGTTAAAACAGAAGACTTTATTGATTTTAAAAGAATGTCATAGTCGTTCAGAACAACTGCAGCACATTCCTCTAGGGGCAGTAATACTGGAGACTCTATGGAAGGCTAGCAAAGCGATTTTGAATGTCAATAGCTGACTTCGCATCACTTTTGACAATGAAAACTACTGCAAATATCATTTATTAAATCTGTAACAAGACACAGCCTTTGTAGCTGAGATAGAAGATGTATTTATTTGAAACTAAATGATGTATTGGTTTATTTTCAATAGTATGTGTTCTATTATAGTTCTGTGCTAAAACCACCATCAAAATGTTCTTCTAGAAACCAGTAACAAGACACACCTTTTAGATTTGAGAAAGAACACTGCATGCATTTTAAATTAATTTATTAACAGATTTGAATTTAGTTCAATGCATGTATCCTGAATTACAAATGAGAGTAAAACCGCATGAAAGTGCTCGTTTAGGCCCAGTTAACAAGACTACACCCTTTGAAGTTGAAGATGGAAAACTGAATACATTTTAAATTAACTTATTAAAATATTTTCAATGTCAAACTCAGTCAAAACAACTGCAGTATCTTCCTCTAGGTGGCAGTAATACTGGAGACTCGTTGGAGGCTTTGCAAGCTTTTATTGACGTTTATAGCATAACTTCTCCATGCTTTTGACAATGAAAGTATTAGACAATGTTTGTCTAGGAATCTCTAAGAATACACAGCCTATGGTTTGAGAAAGAAAGCTGCATTCAATTTAAATGAATTTATTAACAGATTTGAATTTAATTCAATAACATGTATCCTGATTTATATATGACAGTAAAACTTGCATAGAAATGGTCTTCTAGGATACAGTAAAAAACACTTTGAAGCTGAAATAGAAGACTGTATTGAATTTAAATTAACTTATTAAAATATTTTGAATGTCAGTCTAAACATCTTCCTCTAGGGGAGCAGTAGTACTGGAGACTCTTTGGAAGGCTTCAAAATTGATTTTTGAAAGTCAATAGTGTCACTTTTGCATCACTTTTGACAATGAAAACTACTGCACAATGTTCTTAAAGAAATCTGTAACAAGACACAGCCTTTGAAGCTAAAATAGAAGACTGTTTTATTTTTTGAACTAAATTATGTATTGGTTCATTTTCAATAGTGTTCTATTATAGTTCTGTGGCTAAAACCAACATCAAAATGTTTGTCTACTCTGTAACAAGACACACCCATTGGGTTGTGTAATAAAACTGTTGTTTTTAAATTAATTTATTAAAAATGAATCTGATTTTCAAAGTTCAAGATCAAAACAACTTTGTAAAACAATACTCTTAACAGCGTATTCTTATTTGTTGAATTTCAATAGCATGTTTTTCTGTTATAGTTCTGTGACTAAAACAAATATAAAAAATCTTGTTATGAAAACAGTAACAAGCACCACCATGAGATTGATACTAGGAGGTGTATTATTTTAAATTAATTTCTTTATTGGTTTTTAATTTCAATAGCGTGTACTTATTATGGTAGTCATACTTCTGTTAATATATATAAAAAAAAAAGGACCTGGAATCAAGCCTACTGCATAACCACTGGACTTATGGACTACTAATGCTTTTATTTGTTTTTCTTCTTATGTAATATATTTATTAATAGTAATAATATAATAATAACTACTATCACATATCTTGTTTACAATATTTCTTATTTAAATTCAAGTGAGCATTATAAGTGTTTGTCTTTATATCTTTCAAAGACCTTGGGTGCACAAATTGCTCTTGTTTTGTTAATTATAAAAAACATTCCGGTGGGAAAAAATTTTGTTTTATCATTTTCATGTACTTTGTAGACGGTCCTGGCCTAAAGCTAGCGCCTTGAACTCTTTATGTGTTGCAACAAATCGAGGAGAATTAAAACAATTAAACTGCGATATGTGTTCAGTTCTACGTTCTATTACTTTTCAGATAAGCCTTTGTTTATCAATTGTACTCATCCACTAAGAATTTATTGAATTTTTTCGGGTGAATATCTGTCTAATATCAGCGTCAAACATCGAACCAACTTTATATCGGTCACAAAGTTTAACCCTTAAATGCATGGATGTTGTGGCAATCATATAGGACCTGGGGCCTCATTTATAAAACTTTGCGTAGATTTCATCCTTAAAGTGTGCGTACGCACATAAGGCAGAACCTGCGCAAAATCCCTTTAAAATCCCAGTCAGGGGAAGATTGTGCGTACGTGCATCTCCACCCCGACTCCTCCCCGAAATCACCATATATGGAGCTTACAACGCCTTGTTTTACTATGCATAACCTCATCTGCATGTCATTTTCATGCATGTGACACGATAGCTGTGTCCCAAAGTTGAGTGTGCACACTTCGAAGCCACGGACTTCGAAGATCCAGACCTCGAAAGTGCACGAAGGGTCCTCCGAAGTGCGTGAGATGCTCCGCCTTCACAGGATTTCCTAATTCCGCCACCAGGTGTTTCCGATTAGCGCTCTGTCGCAAGCAACGTGTGAGAGAAGAGCGCTGACAGGACAGTCCTGCCAGGATGGGTGGAGCCAGAATTTATCGTTTTGTTTTTATGATTTACTCATAATGGAGGAGACAGTGATGAACCTCAGGCTTAGCCAAGACCGAGGCCAGGTAAGTTACACTGGTTTACTGCGATCTTTTTTGTCGGTTTTACAACTTTAAATGTCAGGTACTGGCTTGGAGCTTACTTGAATAATGTAATGATACACATGAAAAAACTACAAAATACACACATAGCAGTTCAAATGCTGACTGATATCTTACAAAGGTGCAATTTTATGTAGTTTATTGTCTTGACCATATGTAGACAGGTTTGCAACCCTATTTTTTAGGCAGTTAACCATAAAAATAAAACTGTATTTAAAAATAGAGCATATAGCAACAATGTCCAGCAGCTTTAAATTTAATAACTGAACATATTTAGAAGTAAACTGCAACATACACAGAAGTGCAGCAGTAATATTAATGTAAAACCATCCTGACAAATTCTTTTTTTAAGACAATACTGCACACACCTTTACTTTTACTCTCAATACCTTAAGGTATAATAGGTATGCAAGATAATACTTTACTTAAGGATAGTTCAGCCAAAATGAAAATTGTGTAATCATTTACTCACCCTTCAGTTGCTCCAGGTTTGTAATTTATATTTTTGGGTTTAAAAGGTTTTAAATATGAGTAGTGGTTTTTCCCCAATATGGTATTGGTAGTTACTAAAGTAGTTTACTAAAGTATGTCAATATTTCTTGTACTAATTACGTTGTCATAGCTCTAAACAATTTCTCTTTTCCTTCTTTCCCTAAATCAGACCAGACCCCTGTACTGCAGGATAAAGCTGAATGCTGGCAGCTGGACAGGTGTTTAATGGTTTTGTTCTGGCGGGGAGACCCTGACTGTGCTGCTGGATCTACGATCCAGACCCTAGTGTTTCTCTTCTGTCTGCCAGTGGTACATCATACAGATGGTCTCCAGAGTGTTTGACATGTGCCTGCGTTCCACTGTCACCGCATTATCCCCGAGTCTCTGAGGAGGTGCTGAGCCATTCACCAAGAGACTGACCTCCTGAAGACCCCAGAACACACGGAGGCAGCTGGGCTCAAACTGATGCTGTTTTCTGATGTTAAACCTAAGCTATGTTGTAAATAGTTGTAAAAAGCACTTTCTATTATGTATAGAACAATTTGTTTTAATGTGTAAAAAGTATTTACAGGACAAACAAATAAACATATAAAGAATGTTTTGTGAAAAAAATTATAAACTACATTAAAATAAATTAATGTACATAGCACTTTCTTTTTTAAACACGTGAATATACAAAACAAAAATACAAAATGTACAGAAGAATTACTCAGGCTTATTACTGAATAAATTACACACAAAAAAATGAATAATGTATACAATTTATGCATTTCATTTTTAACTTGCATCAAAAATAAACTACAGAAATTAGGTTGTTTCATTGACAATATGACATTTAAAAAATACATTGCAAAACTGTAATGTACTCATTTTTCCCCACTGTTTTCTCTAATGAAGAATGTATTTGTTTGAGTTTGATGTCCTCCCTGTCCACTGCTCCCTCACCTGTCTCAGGACACTTCACAAATAAACCATGCCTGTTAACAACAAAACACATGCTCACTTCTCTAGAATAGATTAAAATAAAAAAAAAAATGGAAACACTTATGAAAAAGACAGGTTTGCAATCTTAACATTAGAAAATATGACACAGCAGGGACATTCATACAAAATACTGAAGTGCTAAAGTTTGGTTAAAACATTTGCAGACATCTCTTGCATGACAGCACTTCAAAACCAACAAAGGGAAAGACCATTGTCTTATATAGTGGCTGTCTTATTGTTTGTGGGCTTTATGTTAAAAAAAACCTGGCTTTAAACACTTTCGCAGGTATTTGAGTAAATGAAAACACAATACTTACATTTCAATGTGAAGTCCCTCACAGAACTCTCACCTGCCTCTGAATATAAACACCTTCGTCATATGCACGCAAGTGATTTCTGGGATATGGTAGGGGTACAGAGGTGTCCATTGCTGCCTTCAAAATCGGCCAGATGAAGAGCATCTCAGGAGACAGGAACTGAAGCTAACATTGAATTCGGACGTGCTTGATGCCTTCCTACCTTGGAATGCGTCCTTAGAAGGCAGCATTTTTCAGTTTTCGGATGCAGCCCTAAGATTCATTTTCATGGGAAATGAAGGGCGCATTGAGTCTCTTTCGAAACTCGTCAGCCTTCGCCGCGCCATCGCGTGACGCATTCGCACTTCAAATGCGGTCTTCAGTCGCATTCTGACTTTGGGACAGCTTACGTCGTGACGCTGTGACGCAATCGCACTTCACATCCGCACTTCGAGAGTACCACACACTTCAGTTTGGGACACCCTTCGTCGCGCCACTGTGACGCATTCGCACTTCAAATGCGCACTTCAGGAGTCCATGCACTTAAGTTTGGGACACAGCTGATGTTTAACACTGAGACATTAAGGAAATATGAGATGGGGACTATAATGTCATTTTGTGCCATACACATTAATTTTATTGCTAAAATTATCCAGTATCCTTGTTATGTTTAATAATATATATGAAAATATCCATAAACACAAGATGGTTTAAAGTTGTTTTCAGATATATTTTAGAATAGAGTTGATCTCATTCTTTTCCACTGGCCAAATAGTATTTCAATTGTTTTAAAAAATCAAATTAAATGTATGCAGTTTTGCTGATGAACATCTTTTAGCTTTTTTTAGTGAAACAGATAAGTCCATATTTATTGCAGTGTAAACACAATTGTCTGATTCGGATGTCACTGACAAAGTATTTTAAAAGGAAAGGTGCAAATCTTACCGTTTCTCCTAGTTATATCCTTCAAACATAGTGGTATTTTTCATTATGTTGTGGAGATGCCTTCACGACATCAACACCTCCGTGCAGCTTGGGTTTGTACAGTAAGCTATTATCATTGGTCCTATACCGGACAATGGACTGTTCGACCACTGAATCAGCAGTGTCCATCATAATATCGAAGTAAGTGGGCATCATTGATCATTGTTCTCACTAAAATATTTCTCATAACATGTGATCTGTAGTTTAGTTTAAAGATGAATTATTACTCCTCAGCTGTCATTAAAACAACATACCACAGAAATTTTTTAGCCTGTTGTTAAAAAATATGTAATTAAGTTTTTTTGTAAAATTATGTAATTTCAGTGTTTATATCCATTAATGCGATTGGAGTATTTAATGTAAATGTATCGACATGAAATCAGAGTTTAAAATCGCTGTTTGCTTAATTACTTTTCTCACTCCAGGAAAAAGAAGTGCGTACGCATCGGTCAAAACATCCTTACGGTGCGCACTTATTTATGCCAAGTTTATTTTTATAAATCCCTATATGTGCGTGGAAAAATGCGTACGCATATTTCTATGCCCATTTGTCGTCGTCTGCAACGTTTATACATCAGGCCCTGGACTTATATATAACCGAATGGACTGCTGCAATAGAGTAAAACTCTTCTGATATTTTAATAACAATTACAAGGGTTAAAAAAATTCATATCCGTTACCTTTTGAAATGATGAAGGATTCAATTTGAGCAGCGATATCTCTGTCGTGATCTCAACCATATTCTCAAAACTATCATTTTCAGCGTCTTCAAAGTAACATTTTTACCGCTATTCACCACATTCACCATCAACGACAGTGACTCTTATATTAATGCTCAGCTCTGCAGTAAAAGCCATTCAAGACCGATCTGTAATTATGTGTGAATTGTGAAACATCATATGTCATTGTCTATAAAACAGTGCCACTCTGAGGAATGAAAGAGATTGCATTTATTGAGTCATCAGATATTTAATTATTGTTGCGAGGAAAAAAAAAAACACTTACACTATTACATAGGCCTACCTCCGGTCGCTAGCAACCTTATACATTTTTACATGAGAGGGGTTCGGAAAAATCGGCAGCTGTCAGCAGGAAATGGCCACCACTGTCAGCGGAAGTGGCTGCCACTAAAACCGGACGGCAGCTGTCGCTAAAACTCAGAAATCGGAGGAGGCTGCCAGCTGCATGAGAAAATAAATAATAATATAAATTTATAATTATTTTTGATACTCATTTAAATACGATATAAAGGTCAGTATTGTATAATATTTGATTTAAAAGGTTTTCAAATATAAACAAAGAAAAAAATATATTTGGCTAAACCTTAATTTCCAGCTGAATGTTTATGTATGAATGCATGCGTGTACATCAATGTTTGTGTGAAATAAAGATATGTACACAAACACATTTATATATATATATATATATTTATGAGAGGCACATACAAGGTGTATGTTGTATATTTATTATAAAGGCTATATACACACACCTGCCTAAATGATCAAAAGAGAGGTTTTATCAATTACCTTTATTTAAAATCATATTTTTGCTGTTATTTTTTTACATTTGTAGTATTTCAAGAAACAATTTATATATATATATATATATATATATATATATATATATATATATATATATATGTATATATATATATATATATATAAATAAAATAACGTAGATTGTTAAATTTGTAACAGTCTTGGTATGTTGTCAAAGTCATAGCTATACAATGTAAACAGTATAAAATACATCCAATAAGCAAGCAGATGGAAATATCAATCAGAATCACTAACAACAATCCTGAGGTATTTACAATCTCAGATCAGAACTGATGAGTTATACAGAGTTACTCCTCCAGCATCTTGCACCAATCACTGCAAAACCCTGGATGGGTGTGCATCTCTCCTCGTTTTCCTCTTCCAACATAGTCAAGTCAAGTCAAGTCTCCTTTATTTATATAGTGCTTTAAATAAAACAGATTGTGTCAAAGCAACTGAACAGTATTAAATAGGGAAAATAGTGTGTGTCAATAATGCGAAGGACAATAGTAAAACACTCATTTTTTAGTTAAAGGCAGTTCATCACTGAATTCAGTGATGTCATCATCCAGCTCAGTTCAGTTTAAATGCGTATCTGTGCAATAATTTGCAATCAAGTCAACGATATAGCTGTAAATGAAGTGTCCCCAACTAAGCAAGCCAGAGGCGACAGCGGCAGGAGACAAAACTCCATCAGTGACAGAATGGAGAAAAACCTTGGGAGAAACCAGGCTCAGTCGGGGCCAGTTCTCCTCTGACCAAACGAAACCAGCAGTTCAATTCCAGGCTGCAGCAAAGTCAGATTGTGCAGAAGAATCATCTGTTTCCTATGGTCTTGTCCGGTGGTCGTCTGAGACAAGGTCTTTACAGGGGATCTGTCTCTGGGGCTCTAGTCCTGGTCTCCGCTGTCTTTCAGGGCTGTAGAGGTCCTTTCTTGGTGCTGATCCACCATCTGACCTGGATACGTACTGGATCTGGTGGCTACGGTGACCTCGGAATAAAAAAAGTGAAAAGTGGCGTGACATACAGCCAAGTCATGGTGACCCATACTCAGAATTAGTGCTCTGCTTTTAACCCATCCAAAGTGCACACACACGCAGTGAACACACACACACGTGAACACACACCGAGCAGTGGGCAGCCATTTATGCTGCGGCCGGGGAGCAGTTGGGGGTTCAGTGCCTTGCTCAAGGGCACCTCAGTCGTGGTATTGAGGGGTGGAGGAGCGCTGTACATTCACACCCCACCTACAATTCCTGCCGGCCCGAGACTCGAACTCACAACCCTTCAGGGCTCCAAACTGCGACTAAAACAGTCGCATTTGCGATCCATAAATATTAATTTGCGAGTGACGTTTTGCTGAGGTCGCCACTGGCAACTACCCGCCGAAAGCTCCTCAGGATTTAACGCTAAAAAGTTTTCTCAGGCGGATGATTTAATACACACAACTGCACCGAGTGTGGACCTGCAGCTTTCAGCCGAGATCGGCCCATAGAGAAAAAGCCGTCTGTCAGCCATAAGTGTTTTGTAGAGTCGGCGTTATCTTCTCACCGATGCCGAGACTGAACCGACAGAGCCGCATTTCAGCCAGAATCAGCCCGAGTGTTATCGCTATCTGGGTATATATTTACATGTTATAACTTAAAATTTTAATGTAATGCCCTTTTTCCTAATTGTTTTGCGATCAAATCTTTTGTTATGTTCACGTATTAAACAGACGATGCGCATCAAAGTTTTAGTGAAAAGATAGAGTTTCAGACAGTCCTCTTCTCTGCCGCACATCAGTGCTGACGCACCGATCTGATAAACACAGCTCCGCTCTGCAGCGAGAGAGAAATGACGGAGACGTAAGAAGGGAAAGTGCAGAAAATACAGCATCTATTTCGTGCACAACTTGAACAAACTAGAACAGGTAAAGCTGTCAGCTGTGTGAATATTGGCAATATCGTTAACAATTCTCGTTTATAATAATTATTAATATGGCTTCTTGTAAACAAGATCTTGGTCTGTGTTCTTTTTAATGCGTGAACTTCATTATTTGAAGTGCAACTGCCGTCCAGTAATCCAAAAGCTCTGTGCTTTGTCACTTTTTAATAAAAAGTACCAGCTTTAAAATTATTCCAATTCATAACGAATTTCAAACAATACAGTTTTGACGCTCCTTAATGGGGCAGGCGGGTCGCTTTAGCGGGGCAAGTGAACCCATTTAATCTTTCTCTTTACTAATATAGTACATAATGAACACGAATTAACATCAAAAGGTATGCTATTTTATAAGAGATCCTACAGTACAACTTACTGAAATGTCTCATGTAGGAGGAGCCAAGCTACACTCAGTGGCCAAGTGATGCTTATGCTCCATGATACTGGTACAGATTCTGTGTAATGAACAATTCTTTGTGACTGTAGATTTCAAACTGGAAAAGACATTTAGTTCCCACGTAATGTCATCTACAAGATGGATTAAAATGCTGATAAAGTCACAAAAAAATGAAACAAACACATGACAGTATGATTGAAATGTTGAAATGTAAATAAATAAATAAATAATAATTGTAAAATAAATAATTTAACATTTATTTATTTTATTCTGTGGCACCTAAAAAATCATTTGGCTCCTAAGTTTTTTTTCTTATAGGACCAATGGCTCTTACTCGATTTTTTTGTTTGGAGCCTGCCCTTGGATTCAAGTCGAGTCTCTAACCATTAGGCACGACTTCCCAACAGAGAGAAAGAGAAACAGATTAATATAATTTATGATTTTAAAATCTATACTGATGTTTGATAGGGAGCCAGTGCAGTGTTGACAGAACCGGGTTAATATGATCATACTTCCTGGTTCTAGTAAGAACTCTAGCTGCTGAATTTTATTATTCATAAGAAAATGGTAACATTAATACCTAAATTTCTTTATTAACAGTAGACATGAATGCACACATATTAATGATTATTCCCATTGCATTGTCATCATGTATCTAGCAGTGATCACATTTTCATGCTTAATTTGCACACCTGGTAAGCAGTTCTTGTAAACCTCATCTTGAGGGCTGCAGTGTGTACATTTTGAAGAATTCCTGGCGTGGCTCAGACTTGTTCTCCATTTTGTTACACCTGTATATTGATTGAGATGAGGAGCATGAAAACAGCATTATTACAAAGATAAACATTCAGACATGGCAACTGAGAAATTGAATGGTATAGCACCATTTTAAACCTCTAATCAAATATGTAAAGAAAATACATACTGTCAAGCCAGCAGAAGTGTGCCCTCTTTCAAATGAGTCTGTATCCACCAGACTTTTGAATTTGTAACAAACCAGAGACAGATTTAATAATGCAGCATCACCCTCCTCCAGGACCACGTGAAGAATAATGTCCGCAGGACAGCATCTAGCAACTATTGGGCATTAAAACAAAACAAAAAAACATCAATAATGTTTTCTAAGGCATGCTTATAAAAGCTACTTCAGTGTTCTATTTTAACTACGGCCTAATCCTGACTTAATCCAAGCCCTGTCTGTGAAACCAGGCCTAAAAGTTATAAGGAATGATGAACAGTTCCATTATATTTTGTATAGATTAAAATAAAAAAAATAAATAAGACAACCAAGTGTTTTGTATTCACATGCTTGGGACTTCATCTGGAACACAGAACAGTTTCTCCCCATGAAACAGAATTATACAGTATGTAAACCTGAACATAGATACAGTTCTTAAAAGAAGAATCGATAAGTTAATGGATATCAGACAATCTCCTGAAAGACTAAACTCACAGAAATATATGGTTAGTGTTGCATGTGTATCTTCTATAATTCCAGTCAAACAACATTCGTTTATATTATTCAAAAGACTCTGTTAACACGTTAACAAACGTTAATATTTAATGGTACGTTAAACGTAATATTTGAAGTTAATGGTAGCCTCTAACATACTAACAGCAACAATTATACACGATGTAACATTGTACACAAACTATGTTTCTACCACTAATTAGATTACACTGAACAATTAAACTAAAGTAGGCAAAGTTACGCTGTCGTTCACTAAGATAACAATTAAAATCAAACTTACAACGCAAAATTATTCATTCCTCCAATCACCAATTTCCGAACTTACCGCTCGATCAATCGCCGCCATTACTGAAGCATTTGGCTGCTGTTGTAGTTATATGTGATTGGTTGTGTCCACGTTGGTCGATACTGATTGGCTGCCACCGAGTGGCGGTCCCGTACCTTCCGGCTGTCAATGGCAGCCACTTCCTGCTGCCAGCTGCCAATTTTTTATCTGAACCCTTGCTGGAAAATATATTTATCAGAAAACAGACATTATTTATTTATTTTTTATTATCAATTCTTTAAAATATAATAAACAATTAAAATGTTTCACTGGCTATATATTATTATAATATTTAACATTTGAAATATTTAACATTTAATCTTTCCGGCTGTCACGGAGCAGTCCAGCGACATGATAAATAAAGTTGATCCTGATTGGTCCACTTGTGTGCATTCGAAGTGCTGAGTGGTGCACAACTTTTATCTTACTACTGTATCATTTCTAATTTTTACTTTAACTTCATGTACTAAAAGTAACTAAAACTTAAATTAAAAAGAAAACTGTATAGATATATTTAACAACAAAGACTAATAAACATGACCCCAGCCCCCAAAAAATCTCACAATCAAAATATTAACAAAAATGTAATAGTATATCAATAATAATAAAATATTACTGACTGATAACACCAGGGTTATTACAGTAAAAACATTTGTATTGATGGAAATAAAATAAAATGCATTTGAGAGATAGATAGATAGATAGATAGATAGATAGATAGATAGATAGATAGATAGATCGATCATCTACATAATCTCCCATTCTCAAATTTCTCAATTTGAAATATTGACACTTAAGACTGGTTTTATGGTCCAGGGTCATAAATCATGAATTAAAATTGGCCATTTCACATTTGTTTCCCATATCAAACTCAAAATATTTGTCATCAACAAACTCAGATATTTTTATAAAAAAAATTAAATAAAAAAGGATTACTTAAACCTGAAAAACTCTCTCCTTCTGTTTAGTGTAAGCTGTAAAAACACTTAAGGCAATAGTGTCTGCATTTATAATTTAGAATTCAAATGATTTGATATTTGTTATTGATTAAATATAGTATTTCATTGTTATTCAATAAATATGTACTGTTCTAGTAAATCCGATCTAAATCTCTCTTCAAACAAGGCAGTGGAGACCAGACTGCAGAGTTCATTCAAATAAAAGCTTTAAAGGTACTGGTCTGTTTTAGCATTCCACAGTTCTTCATCTCCCTCCTCAGAATACAGTGGACATACTCAAAAAAACAACTTGCTCGTGAGATACTCAGCATCTCTTAAATTATTACATTTCATCACCAATTCAAGTACAAAAACTACATGCTACATTTACTAATTTATTGCCTGAATGTTGTTTGACTGACTGCTTCCTTCAGTCTTTATCATTTTTTGCACATCCTGAAAAGCTCGTGTATTGCAGCATGCAGCTGTGTGCTCGTCTTGGCAGGGTATTTGTATAAGAAGATGTAAAAGATGGAACAAAACATCAGTGCACAACCGTTTACACAAGAAAAACTATCACTCATTGTTTCTGTCTGGATCCCTTCAGCAACTTAAAACAATCAGACTTATTGGAAGATGTTGTGTTTGTTAATTATTATGTCAGATTATACTAAAATAAGTGTTTTAAAAGATGAGACAGACAACAATGTTAAAAGTGAAAATCAAATGTGTATTTACAATATTCTTAACTTAAAACAACACAAAATTAGAACAACTCAGATGTTAAAAGCACAGAGTCTTTCAGTTTCAATCTATTAAAACAGTCCTTAAGAAATCCACTGTGTTGTCAGTCCCAAACTGAATGTCCAAAAAGTGTCCACCAGTGTATATACAAAGACCACTGTGGTGGTAATCAAAAGAGCTGGAAAGGTAAGTCCACAAAGATAACTCTATTCCAGTTTGCAGATGATCACCACTTAGTCGAAAGAGAGCAATGTCCACGCTTGTTTGACATGCTGCCTCTTTATGCTGTCCATTTCCTATTTCCTGTCATGTGATCAGTCACATGACCCAGACCATTTAAAGACATACACACATTAAACTGGTTTAGAGTAATAAAATGGCTAAAGACAACATAAAATAAAAAGTATTAAAACTCAAATATACATGAAATCATTATAATATATTGAGCAGTGACGTGTCCTGTGTGACAGTGTCACAAGCTTAACTCAACCTGATGTCTCACTGGTATTCACATTTCCATTACAGGACAGCTCAGCAGCAGCAGGCTTCGATCCATTGTCAGCCAGATTAACAGAGGAGTATGTACCACAAAACTGTAAAATAAAAAAAGATTCAAATGTTCAAAAGAAATCAACAAAATTGAAGTTTAAGTTACACCATACAAAAGTACAAGAGACCTGGATTTTTAAAATCTACTTTTTCATAAACTATTAACAAAAGGCCTTAAATGTAGGATATTTCTGTTAATGACCAGATTAATTACAGCTAACTAAACTAAAACCATACACAAAAATCTTGCATCTTAAAATAAATGTTACTAAAATAAAATAAGAAAAAATGTATATTTCAGGTGTAGCTTATAGGGCATTTTTAATTTTATTTACTTTAACCAGATGAACTAAAGTAACTAAAACTTAAATTATAAAAGAAAACAGTATAGACATATTTAAAAATACAAACTAATAAACATGAAAAAAAAAAAAAAATATCACACAATTAAAACTGTAAGCTATGTAATAAAACAACCAAAGCACAACTAAAATGAAAATGAAAAATAAAATAAAAATGATGGAAACAAAGATACTAAATGATACTAATAACACTGTACAACACCTCACTAATATGAAAATGTATTTATACCACTGCTCCTGATGTTACATTGAAACAGAACCAGAGCACGAGAATCTGTTGTAAATTCACAGTTTTCTGCAGACAGACAGATTGAGTTCACACAGTATCTCACCTGATCACCGAGCTAAGTCCTGGTTCCTGATCCTGTAATTCAAATAAACACACATTACTTTGGTTAGCTACAATAAAACACACATTTTCACATCTGTTAAGATTATTTTCACACAATAAATCACAATTTTGCATCTTATTAGAACATCTGTATGTAATACTCACTATATTGCCCTGCTTGAGGACCCTTGCATAGTAAATCACACCAGCTGCAGTCACTATCAGCAGAACAACACCAACACATATCCCAGCTACAGCAGCTGAAGACAGACCTGAATCAGGAACAGACAAGACAGACACTCATTATTACTTGACAGTGAATGATAATCCAACCAGTATTTAACAATATTTCTCTACATCTTTCTACTTTGGTCATCAGCATGATACTGATTTAACTGAGTAGAGTCATCTGGTAGGCATTTAAAAAAAAATTAAACAAAGGCTAAAACAGCACTGTGAGCTGAGAAAAATGTCTAATTTTATGCCTTTTATGTAGATAACCTCTACTTAATCTCCCATCACTGTCTTTACACAGATATACTGTATCTGATCTCCAGTGATTTCAGCAGTTATTAAAATACTGTTATTACTTTACCAGATTCTCCCTTCTCCTCTGATGGTCCCTTCATTTTATCTCGATCAGCAGCAGAACCAACTGAAACACAAACCAACAGCTGCTGAAGCATCTTTCTGGAGAAAACTCTACATCAAGAAAACTGATCTGCTGATCATAATACAAGAAATATAAGTGAAAAATGACTTCACATGCTCTTTCTTTATTGACTTTGTCTAAAAGTAACAATTATCTATATTTTGTACTTGCAAAACACTAATTTCAAGGAGAACTAATAATTATTCATGATAGATGCATTTAATCAGATAGGAAAAGATGATCAGTCATTAAATTATGAGAAATTGTCATCTAATAAACCTAATGAATGACCAACTAAAAATATTAGTTTAAATCATTCTGTTCTGTTCAATGATGCGTAAAGAGAAAAAAATGCCACTGCAACAATAAACACAATGAAGTGATTAACACATATAACCTGGTTTTAAACATTCATGAAATGACTCACCATGAACAGTAACAATGAAGATCTTTTCAGAGTCACTGTCAGTGTTGATGATCTCTAGATTATATTCTCCAGAGTCTGTGATTCTGGTGTTCATGATGGTCAGAGATCCAGTCTGATGATCCAGCTTCAGTCTGTCTCTGAATCTCTCTTTACACTGAACATCAGTACAGATCTTACTGAGATCTCCAGTGATATGAGCGATCTGAGTGTCATTAAAAACCATTTTATCTTTTCATGCTGGTCTGCTTTAACATCAGTGTGTAGAGTGACTGAATCTCCCTCCGTCACAGACACAGACACTTTATCTGCACCAACACTGTAAACACCTGGAGAAGAAAATGCCAAAATAATTATAATTCAAGCTGTGATAGTGGGACAAGAAGCACTGTGACCATTAGACCTTTAGATATGCAGGTCTGCACCTGACCTGACATATTCATGATGTATTTATATTAAGTAGGCCTATACCCTAGTGAAAAAAAGTATACTTTATTGTATTTGTAATATATTCCCTGTTTTAATAGAATATTGCAAATATACTAACAAATCTTTAAATATATAAAAATTATATTAACATCATGCTTTTGCTTATTTTCACTATACAACTTTTAACACACTTTTAAACAATTGTAATTTAGTATATTTTCTAAAAATGTATTTTACAAAAATATTCTTGAATTGAAAGTTCTGTTTATTTTTTGTAAGTATATTTATTTGCACTTACAGTCGTGGCCAAAAGTTGAGAATTACATAAATATTAGTTTTCAAAAGTTTGCTGCTAAACTGCTTTTAGATCTTTGTTTCAGTTGTTTCTGTGATGTACTGAAATATAATTACAAGCACTTCATACGTTTCAAAGGCTTTTATCGACAATTACATGACATTTATGCAAAGAGTCAGTATTTGCAGTGTTGGCCCTTCTTTTCAGGACCTCTGCAATTCGACTGCGCATGCTCTCAATCAACTTCTGGGCCAAATCCTGACTGATAGCAACCCAGTCTTTCATAATAACTTCTTGGAGTTTGTCAGAATTAGTGGGTTTTGTTTGTCCACCGCCTCTTGAGGATTGACCACAAGTTCTCAATGGGATTAAGATCTGGGAGTTTCCAGGCCATGGACCCAAAATTTCAACATTCTGGTCCCGAGCCACTTAGTTATCACTTTTGGCTTATGGCATGGTGCTCCATGCGTGCTGGAAAATGCATTGTTCTTCACCAAACTGTTGTTGGATTGTTGGAAGAAGTTGCTGTTGGAGGGTGTTTTGGTACCATTCTTTATTCATGGCTGTGTTTTTGGGCAGGATTGTGGTGAGCCCACTCCCTTGGATGAGAAGCAACCCACACATGAATGGTGTCAGGATGCTTTACTGTTGGCATGACACAGGACTGATGGTAGCGTCACCTTTTCTTCTCGGACAAGCCTTTTCCAGATGCCCCAAACAATGGAAGGGGCTTCATCGAGAATATGACTTGCCCCAGTCCTCAGCAGTCCATTCACTATACTTTCTGCAGAAGATCAATCTGTCCCTGATGTTTTTTTTGGAGAGAAGTGGCTTCTTTGCTGCCCTTCTTGACACCAGGCCATCTTCCAAAAGTCTTAGCCTCACTGTGCGTGCAGATCGCTCACACCTGCCTGCTGCCATTCCTGAGCAAGCTCTGCACTGGTGGCAGAAGCGATCCCAGCTGAATCCTCTTTAGGAGCGATCCTGCGCTTGCTGGACTTTCTTGGGCGCCCTGAAGCCTTCTTTACAAGAATTGAACCTCTTTCCTTGAAGTTCTTGATGAACCTATAAATTGTTGATTTAGGTGCAATCTTAGTAGCCACAATATCCTTGCCTGTGAAGCCATTTTTTATGCACCGCAATGATGGCTGCAGCGTTTCTTTACAGGTCACCATGGTTAACAATGGAAGAACAATGATTTCAAGCATCACCCTCCTTTTAACATGTCAAGTCTGCCATTCTAACCCAATCAGCCTGACATAATGATCTCCAGCCTTGTGCTGTCAACATTCTCACCTGAGTTAACAAGATGATTACTGAAATGATCTCAGCAGGTCCTTTATAGAGCAATGAAATGCAGTGGAAAGGTTTTTTTGGGATTAAGTTAATTTTCATGGCAAGAAGGACTATGCAATTCATCTGATCACTCTTCATAACATTCTGGAGTATATGCAAATTGCTATTATAAAAACTTAAGCAGCAACTTTTCCAATTTCCAATATTTATGTAATTCTCAAAAATTTTGGCACGACTGTACATATATTTTATGATTTTTTTTAACTGTGTGCTTAAAATGATCATTGTAATGCATTGAAAGTATACTTGTAGTATATTTTAAGTCACATTTTTGAGTAAATTTTAAGTTTACTTGGAATTCACTTCATTACTTGGACATACATTGTTTCAGAAGGTAATAAAACAAATAAAGTGAATGCATTATAAAGTGTAGTCAAGTAAACACTGTCTATATTGCATGGCCAAAACTGAAGTTCACTCACTCTGCATTGATATTATATCACTGCATTATTAAAACATATCATTATACATTTTATGGAGAAATAAAGCTGAAAAACAACAATTGGCATTGATATCTGTATAAAGCTGCAGTTCCCCATAATCAGTTTTAGTCTCTTTCAATATTGTTTGGAAGTGGAATGTCATACAGTTTGTCTTTAGACCTAATAATTAAACATTTCCATTTGAGTGATTGAGGATGGACAGCAAATACATTATGAGACAGTATATAAATGTTGAGGATATACTGTATTTAGCTGAACATCTCTAAAAAAAAAAAAATCCTCCACACAAGCTCTTTAGTTAAAACACAGAGTCTGTTTGTGGTGGATGCAGAAGATGGCCCATCCTCACACTTGAAAGTCACCAGGGCCATCATTTCACAGAATGTTCCATCACTTAACTGTACAACAGAATTGTTTCTCTTTTTAAGAGTGTTATTACAGGAATAATACAAAGCACTGCTCACAAAAAGAAAGAAAAAAAAAAGGTTATTATATCTAATTTAGTTATTATAACTAAGTTAAGTCTTTTATATTAAGCCTACATTAAGCTTTTTTTAATGTAATAACTTTTACTTATGGCAAAAATATATATATTTTTAGTGTATTTCCTAAAATATTTAAAAAACGCACCTGTTTTCTAGTCAGTCGTGTGACGTCAGCCCATCCAATCAGAGCTAATCTGAGGTTTACTCAAAGAGTCATGAAAATCAAGAGGTAAGCATTTCAAGCTTCTTTATTCCTATTTAATGGCTGTTTTGCTAACGTCATTTACCATTTCAGACTGATATTTACTGCCGTTTTTTTTTATTCTTACAAATACAAGGTTTAAGGTTTCTCTTGCACAGTAAAACCAAAACCCATAACACCTGAATTATTCAAGCTAGATTTAACTGATTTCCAATAGTATAAAAAAAATTGAATTCTTAAATCCACGAACCAACTACCAATTCAGTTATGAAGTTTGAAAACATATGTGACATATCTTGGAATAAAGATGGGACTATGGCCTTGATTTGCCTTTGATTACTGGATGTTGGTGTAGCGTGTGATGGAGTGAACAGTGTAGTGTGATACAGTGATGACATTTTGTTTTTATTTTTGTACAAAGCGTTGAGCCACAATAAAAGCATTTAGTAGGTCAATATGTAAAACATTTATGACTTTTCTGTTTGTTTGTTTTAAAGATTCTGGCATTTCACCACTCTTTAAATTTGAATGATCCTGAAAATTAGCCTTTGATCACGAGAATAAATTACATTCTAAAATATACAGAATATGCTGAAAATAGTTATTTATATTATTTAAAAAAAATTTAACAATACTGTGGTTAAATATTAAACCATATTTAGACCACACCTTTTTATTTAAAATACAAATTAAACAGTAAATGAATCAAAATGTATTTATTATTATAACATATTTTGTATCATACATTAAATATTAGTTTGAATAATGTTAATCTGTAAATCAACACACACATATGGCTCTCAGTTGTATGCTGTCATCTGGTCCATATACCTCAATACAAATAATAATTCAAATATAACTTCCCTCCAATTCTGAAGCCATGGCAAAACAAACACCTATGCTGAAAGTAAAAGTCTGGACCATAATAAGTGCTCAGCCATATACAGTAATCCATTAAACAAATTGTGATTTGGGGAGCATGCATTCATTTGCGCGTTGTCTCAAAACACGCCACAAAATGTGAAACAGGCTCCTCCCCAACCACTGCACAAATTCAAACGTAACACATTAAAATGATGCCATGTTCAAGACGTTCTGTATAAAGATTATTTAAACAATCTTAGTTGTCATAAACAGGCAAATCAAACTGTTGTATTATACTAAAATCATGTAAATAAGGATTTTACACTTCTACTAAAACAAAGGGGCCAGTAACAGAAAACACTTTCCGTTTCTACAATTTCACATTGTGGCAATAGCTAGACAAAAAGCTAGTAACTATTAAACACTGAATGTGTCTTTTTCTTAGTTTGTAAACAGTGATGCCATGGAAAGGCTGTTCCCTGTAGCTGTGCGTAAGTTATAACAGCCTAGTTTTGACATAAAGGGGCACTTAAAACGTCTCTAAACCCATAACAACGTGTCATCTTCACTCCTTAGTAACTTATTAGAGCAACGATTAAGAAATAATTTTAGGGTGGGGTTTTGTCAAGCGTAAAATGTTTCGAGACAAAACCGAAACGAAACAGAAAAAAAAAATGTCTTACCAGTCACGTGCAAAATTACTGTCATCCAAAGATAATTCATTTTACCGATGTCCCTATAAAATATCAATTCACTTTAAGGGGAAAAAAACATTTGTTCAAATGCCTCCAAAACATCTGGAAACCGAAAGCCTACAAATCTACACAACTGTCTGATTTCCGGAGCGCTCAGAAGCGGAAGTTAACTTTTCCTCCTTCTTCTTCTTTCAGGTTTGATGGCGGTTGGGAACTCATCTCAAAGTTGCACTACCGCCACCTACTAGACTGGAGTGTAGTATTAAAATATCAAAGGAGAGGTGGAGAGAAAAAAAATAAAATTCCATTTTGTATTAAATTCTTTCACTTAACCAGCGTTTTCAAAAATAAAATTAATAAATTGTGTATTCTCCCAGATGTTTTCCCTAATGCTAAAGTGTCATGTTTTGTTCATCCATTTGTGCCTTTAATTCTGCCCTATCTTCTTCATGTTTTTGCAGTCTAACAGTATATGCTTCTCTGTCTCTTGTACATTACAATAAGTGCATAATCCAGTGATGTTTTCCTATTCTGTGCAATGTTTTGTTTAAACCAGTGTGACTCATTCTAAGACAGAGACTAAGCTCTCCTCTCTTGGGCTTCTGTTCTTCCTCATGCTTGTGACTACTTGATTTTGTATACTGTATAAATGATGTGCTGTATCCAGCTGTGTTCCAATATTCCTGACATATTTTAAGTGAATGTTGTTTAATGATGGTTTTGACCTCTGCTCTACTTATTGTTACCTGTACATCTACTGTTTCATGCTTTGTAGAGTTTTTTGCTTGCATATCCACAACTTCATTTCCTTCTACCCTACATGCTAGGAACCAAAGGAAGTACTTTTTTTCTTTGTTTTTTTGAATAACAACTATAATTTTGCCTTATTTGCCCAATAAAATCGACGATTAAGTTTCTACGACTTTCAAACAGAGAATAAAATGTGGGGGCTGGTTAGTAAGAAGATATAGCCTGAAATAACCGTGACTCTTTCGCCGTTATATTTACTATAAAACACAAATTAGAGTATGTAGGCCTATATAAAATAAATAAATAAAAAAAAAGAAAGAAAAAGAAAGAATGAAAAACGTCCACGCGTCTCTCACAGGTAATGGGACTCCACAGCGTGACTATCTAAAGCAGATGGCGCTGTTGTGAATCTTTTCCGCTACGACCAGGGATTTATATAACATCATTTCACCAGAGCCACAGCTCTGGCCTGAAAAAAATAAAGACCAACGAAAATTGATCATTTAAAAAAAAACGCCCTTAATGCATTCACCGAATATGTCCAGGACTGACTGCTTCTTCATCAGGTCTATCAGATGACAGTTTGACTAGGTTACTTACTACAAGTTATTAATGGCAAACAGTAAAAGAGCATTATATAAGTGAGCGATCATCTACATCTGTACATCTGGATATACACTATCCTGCTTATTACATGACTCCTTGCCACATAAGTCAGTAATAAGATACAAAATATTGATGAACTGAAATGTTATTGGCTGTTTAAATGTGAAGCTTCTGTGAGCCTGTCAGTTCTTAAACTGCTTTGAGCCTTGATGAAGTTCAGGCAAGATGGACAAGGCATAATGTTACGGTCAAGTAGACAGCTTTTCCCGATGTACATAATTTTTCTAGTGGGAAGTCATGGCCTAGTGGTTGAGAGTTTGATTCCTAATCCTAAGGTTGTGGGTTCGAGTCTCGGGCTGGCAATACCATGACTAAGGTGCCCTTGAGGGAGCCCCAACTGCTCCCGGGTGCCGCAGCATAAATGGCTGCCCACTGCTTCAGGTGTGTGTTCACTACTGTGTGTGTGCACTTTGGATGGGTTAAATGCAGAGCACGAATTCTTGGCTGTATGTCACATCACTTTTTTTTCTAACAACAAGATAAACACTTCAACAATATTGCAAAGGCCTACTGTTAATACTGATGTCCTTCAGTTTCATTTTACAGTAAATACAGTCAATAAACTGAGGCACAAGATGATAGCAGTTGCGTTTGAATGAAATGACTGAGAGTATGACAGTGTGACAGGGATGTGAAATAGCCAGAAGAGTGTGATGATATTCAATGTTGCTATATGCGATCCAGTTAATTCTGACTGCTAAATAATTATACAAGTATAATGGACCTCTGTCATGTGAATCATCTTTAACTGTTATTACACAACTTTACGGACTGATTTAGTACTTTATTTCACTGTAAAGCAGTTTTAACTGAGAAAACTGTGTGACAATCAGACTGTGAGGTTCATAACCTACAAAGAAGTCCTCAAACTAAACACACAAACAAATGGCCACTTTCCTGTAAAGCTGTCTGTCCATCTAGATCAAACCACGTTTCTGAAGAAACTGAAACCACAGTGTGTTTCAGTTTGACTCAGTTGAACTGCTTCTGTCAAACATCAGATCGACTTTCAATGTGAGATATGTATGGTTTAAACTTTTTGTTTGTTTGTTTTGCAATTCATGACCATGGAATGATTATGAAACCATTTAAACCTCCATTAGTTTATTTATTTACCATTAAATTCAGATTGACTAACCGATATTCACACAATTTACCACTTTTGTACTCTTAGAGTAGTTTATTTTTAAAACCAATGGTTGAGCGATAAAATGGAAAATGTTTTCCACAATCACAAACCATTGAAATCTTAATAACAGACAGATTTATTCATTATAAAACACGCGTTCAGATTGTTTGTGTGTGTGCTGAACAAGGTGGGTCAAATTTTGTTGTGGGAGGAATCACTCACCAGATAAACAGACTAGAGTTTTTTCAGCAGATGGTCTTACTAGATAAGACATTGAAGAAAAATGTTTCACATGTTTGTTTTGTTCTGTCCTCAGGACCCAATGCTCTGCACTTTTGTATGTCTCCATTATTTACGCACCTGATTCAGATCATCAGCTCATTAGGAGGGAGATCCATGAGCTGAACTGAGTGGCTGCATCCAAAACTTAGGCAGGTGACTTGCTGCTAGGGCTGTATTACTCGAGTCCGGACATTTTTCTATCGTCTCGGACTTGTCTCGGACTCATTGGTGTTTGCACTCGGACTTGTCTCGGACTTGGTCATTGGACTCGCCAAATGTTCTCGTTGGTCTCGACCGAGTCCAGCAAAAAAATAAATAATAAATAAAAATCTTCTTCAAAACAAAACCACATTTGCATGTCAGCGACTGAAAACGTGTGAAACGCTAAGGCGCCCGCTTTCTCCTTTTTCCAGAGCACTCTGTAGCCTGCGCTCTATGCTTGCGCTGAAGTGGCTCTGCTGCTGCTAAGAAACCATGACCTGCTCTCCATGAAGACGCATAAGTTTCAGCAAAAAATAAATGGATTTCCAGCACTAAAATCCCTTGCAGTAGCTCTGCTAATCAATTCATTTTAAAATGGCTATCCTTGTACAGCTATGATCAGCTGTTTCTCCATCTTGGCTTAGCTTTCAATTCTGTTACAAGAAAAGATGTGCATGACCACGGGCGCACTTGCTCGTTCTGAAAAGTTTAGATGTTTCTAATTTAATTTTCTACCTGTTAGATTGTGTTTTATTTACGTCTACACCTAGGTAGCCTTAAACTTACCAATAATGAAATACTAATTAATGTTGTACAGTATAGGGGTTGCAAGACTACTGATTTCTACTAGTCAATTTTTATTTAAAAATACTTGAGTTACTCGACTACTGTGGTTCATTCTATTGTAAATGAAAACACATTAAATAGTTTTTTTTTTTATCAATAAGCGCTTATTAATTTATAGCCTTATGCAACAATTACATATGTAAATTAGCAAAACTTTATAATTATGACATTACAGATTAAAATTTTCATGTAACAGCCAGTATTTGTATCTGTAGCAATCACAACATTTTATATCTGCATCCGGATACAAGCGTCGATACAGTTACTTGACAAGACCGTTATGACTTTTTATCTTTTTTTCATATCACTGTAAAACCTGACAAGTCACAGTAACTCAAACCGTTTGAGTAAACAGATATCCTTAAAACCTGACAAGTTAGGTTTACTCAAACCGTTTGAGGAAACCGATTGCCTTAAACCATTTAAGTTTTAAAACTAACACACTGTAAAACCCGACAAGTAGCGTAACTCAAACCTTTTGTGTAAACAAATATCCTTAAAACATGACAAGTTGGGTTTACTCAAACCGTTTGAGGAAACCGATTGCCTTAAACCATTTAAGTTTTAAAACTTAATAGTTGTGAGTACTCTGAACTTAATTCAGTTGAGTTCACTGAAAGAAGATATACATTGCAATTAAGTAATTAAGTGATTAATTGAGTGATAATTGAGCATTAGTGATGAACACCTGCTGTTAACAAACAGAATTACTGAAGAAAAGAGAGAAAGGAACTACAACTGACTTCAGACACAGCCTCACTAAAACCTGACAAGTTATGTTAACTCAAACCGTTTGAGGAAACCGATTGCCTTAAACCATTTAAGTTTTAAAACTTAATAGTTATGAGTACTCTGAACTTAATTCAGTTGAGTTCACTGAAAGAAGATATACATTGCAATTAAATAATTAAGTGATTAATTGAGTGATAATTGTGAATTAGTGATGAACAGCTGCTGTTAACAAACAGAATCACTGAAGAAAAGAGAAACACAAGAACTACAACTGACTTCAGACACAGCCTTAGATAAAATAAACTGAAATAAAATACATTAAATCTCTCAAGATCTGATTAAACAACCCCACAAACAGCATCACCAGCTCCACTTATTAATAACCAGACTGACTTTATTTCTGTCAGATTTCTACAGAAGATCTTATTGAGAATTAACTAAGGTTTAGATGTTGATTTATGTTTTCATTTAAAGTAACCATGTTAGAGATCAGTGTTTGCTTTAGTTGGGCTCTTGACCCAATTTGTTGTAACTCAAAAGCCGGAGAAAATATCATCAGGTGTTATACACACTCACACTCTTAGAAGCTGCTTTTATCCAAAGCAACTTACAGTGCATTCAGGTTAGCATTTTTTTTATCTAACTTGTACCTAGATGTTGGTTGTTATACTGTATATTGGTGATGATTATTGAACTGTTTGGAGTCTAATCTCTGATGAAATAGATGTTGTGTAATTAGTTGGATTGATTACAGTAAAAGTGATTCTAAGAGCCAGTGGTTCTGTGATAATCAGTTAATATAAAGAATTTTCCAAACTAGTGATGTCCGATTGCTGAACAATCGTTCGATTTAACGGTTCTTCTTAGTGAACCGGTTGAACCAGTTCACCAAATCGAACTGAATCGTTTGAAGCGGTTAGCGTCTCCAATAAGCATTAATTCACAAATTACTTAAGCTGTTAACTTTTTAGCGTGGCTGACACTCCTATGGGATCAGAATCCCCAAATGTATTGCAGTCATAGATCGAAAAATAATAAGCATAAATAAAATATTTAAAACACATGTAAAATAATACGCACAAAACTGAAAAACAAATGCTTTTTTTTTTCAAAATAACAACAACCTGCGGTCATTGATCGTAAAATAATAAGCGTGAATCAAAAATGTAAACACATTTAAAATTATATTGCACAAAACTGAAACATGAATTAAAATTTTCCAAATCGCAAACAAAATCAGGTTTCCTGCTCATATGTTATTTTTTTGTGTGCTTATGGTCTTTTCCCTTGCTCTTGTTTCCACGTTCTGCACTTGCTTTTCTAAATGTTGCAGTTAGAGTTTCATGTAAATCAGGGGGCTTCAAGCGTCACCATTGGGCCACAAGTTCTAGATTGACAGCTGCTCCTCTAGCCAATCAGTCCAAGGGAGTTGGCGTCACTCCGATGCGACTCGTGCTGCTGTGGTGGCAGGGGGCAAGGAAGTCGACCGGAAGTTGAAGTCGGCGCGTGCCATCTTGTAGCAGAACTTCACTTGCGTTAGCATCCATTGACTCCCATTCATTTTTGCGTCACTTTGACAGCGAATAACTTTACATCTGAGGCGTTTAAAGACTCCATTTGTCCATTATTTATTTCTAAAGATACACGACAATGTATAAGGGCTCCATTACCTTCTATGTTACATTATGGCCCAGTAGAAACAGTTTTTTGTAAAATAGGCTAACGATTAGCGTCATAACCACTCGACTCTCTGTCGCAGTAGAGAAATTACCGTACAGACAGGAGGAGAAGCTCGCAGGCAATCGGGGAGCGTCAAGAGATATGGCGTACTGGCGTTACATTTTAAAATAGGAGTGGTGAGGAGCGGGAATCGTAATAACACTTTGATCCCCAACTTTATACAAAAGTATAGCCTACCTTTTAAATAAACTATAAACTGTAGGCTTATATTTTAATTTTGAACTCAATTCTACGCCCTGTGTCTTTATGTTCTCCTCCTGTCTGCTTTGGTGTGGCTGGTTCAGTGAATGACCTGCGCGTGAAGGACAGACCGTTAATGGCTGGTCTATGTGGTAATACAGTAGCCTAAATCGGGCAGGACATCCAAAAGCCCAGCTATCATTCATAGACCTCAAATATAGCTTATCATCTAAAAGATGTATGTAGTCATAACTTTACATGGCCGCTCAGTCTAATGTTAACCCACAGAAATGTGCGCTATTGAAGTGTGTGCGCAAACTGAACAGCAGCGCTCACAGCAGGACAGATAGGCACCGGTGCTCTCACTGGCTCTTAAAATACTCCGTAATCTTTGTTCATACAGATAAAAGTAATAAATCTTTCGAATCCGTATACGTTCATTTGTGTGCACTTAGAATAACAACGGAACGTGCTTCTGTAAAATAATTAAAAGCAAACGATGCGGTTTCTGTCGTCTCGGTCATGTGAACTTGAGCGAGAAACTTGAAACTCTGTGTATGAAAAAATAAATCTATAGACAGTGAAATGTCTAGCTCAAATGAAAAAAAAAATAAAATAGAAAACGTGTGTGTTAGCATGGATGTTTTACATTAAATTTAATGTGTGTGCAATGCACAATGTGCATTAAGATGGCTTTCAGTTCAATAAAATAACAAAAAAACTACATTCTGAATTTTTATTTAACTAAAGTGGGCATGCTGTGATCTGTACTGTATTTTATTTTTATTTTTTTGTGACAGATTCGCCAAAAGAAATACAACATAGTGGGAGGGAACGTGAGTCATTCTTCCGGTATTGAAACGGGACGGATTTTCCCCAGTATTTTTTGTGTGATTGGGACGGGATGGGATCTTTTTTTTGCGGAGTGGGACGGAGAGATTTGAAAATCCACTCCCGTGTCACCCTCTACTTCACCCAGAGCATGTGGCGAGTGGAGCGGTGAGAATCTCCGCCATCGCTCACGGAACTGTTCACCCTCCGCTCCCCGCTCAAAGCTACATCAGGCGCTCCGCTCATTATCGCTCACGCTCACGCAGTTTGCTTCAGCGCTCCACTCAAATCGCCCCTCGCTCAACAAAAAGAAAAAAATCTATATATGACTTTTAGCTTAGACCACAGCCTTACCTCCTAAACACTAATGAGCAACAACAACATTTTTCAAATAGAAATGTTTTATTTCAAATTACAAATGACAAATTAGTCACAAAATTCCTGTAAAATTAAGCGAATAAATGGGCCTAATAATATAAATAAAAATTATATAAACAAAAATATACATAAGCGTTTTAAAAGTAAATTAACTATCAGGTCAACATTCTTATAACTGAACTTTTTGTAGCATGAGGATTAAAATTTAAATTGGCTTATATCAATTGTATCGAAAAAAAAAAAACTGCTGTAAAATTAAACGAATAAATGGGCCTAATAATATAAATAAAATTATATAAACAAAATATACATAAACGTTTTAAAAGTAAATTAACTTTTAGGCCAACATTCTTATAACCGAACTTTTAGCATGCCTGGGATTAAAATTTGAATTGGCTTATATCAATTGTAGAAAAAAAAAAAAACTGCTGTAAAATTAAACGAATAAATGGGCCTAATAATATAAATAAAAATTATATAAACAAAATATACATAAGCGTTTAAAAGTAAATTAACTATTAGGCCAACATTCTTATAAATGAACTTTATGGCCTTGACGGATAAATTTTAAATTGGCTTATATCAATTGTACAAAAAAACTGCTGTAAAATTAACGAATTAATGGGCCTAATTATATAAATAAATCACTGTCAGTTGTTTTTAATAGTACACCTGTATGATTTCTGTTTTCTTTTTTGAAGTAGGCTACTTTTGAACTCCATTATTAAGCCAAATTTTGAATGAAAATAGTCTGTTGATGACAGTAAAAGACAGATGGATTCTGGGTCAGGACTTGACTGAGCATGCTTCAGACTTCGTGGTGGCCGAGGCGAAGTGGAGCTGAAATAGGAGCAGGAAATAGAGCGCAGCTCGTCCTTTTAAAATGCCGCTCTGCGCTAAGACCCGCCAGCCTCCAGCTTCGCTCCGCTCCCTCCGCTCACATGCTCTGCTTCACACACCTGCCACCACAGCAGCCACGAGTCGCATCGGGTGGCGTCAACTCCCCTTGGACTGATTGGCTAGAGGAGCAGCTGTCAATCTAGAACTTGTGGCCCAATGGTGGCCTTGAAGCCGCCCTGATTTACATGAAACTCTAACTGCAACATTTAGAAAAGCAAGTGCAGAGCGTGGAAACAAGAGCAAAGGGGAAAAGACCATAAGCACACAAAAAAATAACATATGAGCAGGAAACCTGATTTTGTTTGCGATTTGGAAAATTTTTAATTCATGTTTCAGTTTTGTGCAATATAATTTTAAATGTGTTTACATTTTTGATTCACGCTTATTATTTTACGATCAATGACCGCGTTGTTTGTTATTTTGAAAAAAAGCATTTGTTTTTCAGTTTTGTCGCGTTATTATTTTACATGTGTTTTAAATATTTTATTTATGCTTATTATTTTTCGATCTATGACTGCAATACATTTGGCGGGATTCTGATCCCATACGGTTGCATCGGTTTTCGGATCACCAGTACACTGAACCGAGAACCGTTTCCTTCGGACACGTCCGATTTGAGAACCGATGAGCTGATGATACTGCGCATGCGTGATTCAGCGTAAAGCAGACTGACACACAGCGCGTCTGAACCGAACTGGTTCTTTTGGTGATTGATTCTGAACTGATTCTGTGCTAATGTTAGGAGCGCGGGTAAACCGAGGGCTTGAATCAAGGGCAATCTGGCAAGCGTAAGTTTATTTAATAACAAATAAATCGCAATGGATTATGTATAGTAAGTGGATCATGGTTTCTGCTGATGACACCTAATTTATTTACTTTATATCTTCAAGACTTAAATCTTCGTATACACATTATTGCTGTTACTGTATTTGGAGTGCGTTGTTGCAAAACTTAATTGTAAACTTTTCATGATTATGAGGTTTTAACTGACTAAAGTTATGATTACTGACTTTTATATATTTGAATGTTTGATAGACTTGACGCCATTACGTCATCGCCAATGACGTCATTACGTCGAGCGTAAAGAACCGGTGAACGGTTTTCAATCGGTTTACTGAATCGAACCGTCCGAGAAGAACCGGTTCGGACCATGGATGGGTTTTGTACTACAATAGTACCAGCATGTATTGCAGCATGTTTTTTTTTTTTTTGTAGAACCATTGTTGAGGTTCATATTCTGATTATTGATGTCTGTGTGTGACTAATTGACACCATAGAAGACCAAACTGTTTGAAAAGTCCTTTATATTAACTGATTATGAAAGAACCACTGACTTTTTGAATGGCTTTCATTGTAATCAACTGAACTAACTATAGAACACCTATTTAGTAAGATTTTGAACTCTGAACAGCTCCATAATTGATGATTATCATCACCAATATGCTGTATAACAACCAATACTTGATCATATTTTCTCCGGGTTTTGAGTTATAACAAACATGTTTCAAAAACACATGGTTACAACGTTCAAAAAAATAAATAATCTAAGACAGAAATCAAGGGTCAAGAGCCCAACTAAAGCAAACACTGATCTCTAACATGGTTACTTCAAATGAAACAATAAATCAACATCTAAACCTTAGTTAATTCTCAATAAGATCTTCTGTAGGCGTCTGACAGAAATAAAGTCAGTCTGGTTACTAATAAGTGGAGCTGGTGATGCTGTTTGTTAACAGCAGCTGTTCATCACTAAAGCTCAATCAGCACTTAATTAATCACTTGATTACATAATTGCAAAGTTTTAAAACTTACATGGTTTAAGTAAAGGCAATCTGTTTACTCAAAGCGGTTTGAGTTACTGTGACTTGTCAGGTTTTACAGTGTAGTTATCACTGAACAAGTATGTGTGTTAAACTAAAATAATTATTAATTTCTAAAATAATATTTATCATGCAAGCAGAGAGATGTCATGACAAACGTTTAGTGATCATTTGAACTCGACTGAATCCATTCAATGCGCACATTTTCATTACGCAGAACTCTTTAAGAGAGTCTTAATGTTTAGTGAACTTCACTTAACAAATGTGCGTGTGCCGCGCAAACCAGCAAAAGACAAAGATGCAAACATGTAGGACAGGTAGAAAATATATCGTATCTACGCTGATTATTAGCCTACTTTTGAGAGAGAATTTGTTTGGTTTTTGTGAGACTGAGAAGCGCAACGCTTGATTGGTGAGCGCGCTGTGCTTGTTTCATTCATTCGTTTCATATCGTAGCCTAAGGTTTAAATCATTGCCTTTTAAATATATACAAATATATATCGTGTATGATGTATCATTATAGGTGATTACTCCTGCCAAGCTCTGATTTCTGAGAGATGCACGGAGAGGAAACACTAATGCGGTGTTTGATTTGCGCGCTTTTCGCTCATAAAGTTTACATTCATTCACTTCACACTCGTGACTTTAGAAGTCTGTGTTGCGCTGATCCCATGACTCAACTGTTATCTAGAAAACACCAGACTGTGCCAGCTTCAGCCGAATATTCGAGAAGGGTCTGTCTGCAGACTGCAAAACAGGGGCGTAACTTGAAGTGGGCGTAACTTGACGAAAGAGGCGTAACTGAAGTTGTCCAAATCACACAGAACCACGCGAGATGTCAAAACGAGATTTTGTCGGGCTGCGTTCGAAACCGCATACCTTTTAATTAGGCACTTAATTTCAATAAGAAGTAATTTAACGAGCGATAAAAGAGTACATACTCTACAGCCTGAATGCGTATTTGTGTATGAAGCATTAATGCGAGGTGGATATCATCATCCGCTATGTTGATCATGTGACCTACAACGTTAAAACGAGCGTAAAACTTAAAAGATATGAGTGACAGGTTTAATGAATGTATTTGTAAGTATCTTGATAATGAAGATTGTAGTATAGCCAATACTGTTAATTTAAGTTTTATATTTTTAACTCCACTAATGTGATTTTTTTTTTTTTATAGAATTAGAAAACCCAAAATCGTTATCTCTAGAATATTTTTTCAATTATTTTATGTGATTTTTTTTTTTTTTCTTGTATAGTATCTCATACTATGATGAACACGTTAAATTTGTATTTACTGTTTTATGAGCGTTATGATTGTTATTGTTAGATACAACCGTCTTACCATGATCTTTTATGTAATAAGTTTGGCAATAATAATAAAAAGAGGTACAGGTGCACTACCACCTCACAGCATCACTAACTCAACAGTATAGTACAGTTTCTCTCAGCGACTCTGCAATGTCTGCACATCATGAACAGCTGCTTCGAAGATCTCACCTTTGAGAAGACTGTTGATTTTATACTCTAAAATGTAAGTATTACTACTCAAAATTAACATTACCCATAATGAATTGCATCTTTTGCCCACCCAACACTTACAATAATAATGATAAATGCCAACCAATAATTATATACATTTTTTCCTTAAAATTATATTTTAGTAAAAGAAGCAAAATGTATTTTCTGTCATGACATAGCTATACATGAATATACACTAATGCAGTTGATGTGAATACATCAGTTTTCAGTCAAGCAATTAATACATGAATAGATAAAATATTTATATTTTATTTACTGACAACAAGAAACATGTCTAAATGATTAAAAGAATGTATAAATGTTAGCATCACAATAAATGCCTACATGTACAAGTCAACAACAGAAGAAACAAAGCTTCATTCAAACTTACTGTTCTAACAATCATGTATTTACAGATGGTGAGCCCCACATCCTACTATCATCTCAACACAGCTGAGACAGTTCTGCTGCTGCGCTGTGCTTCACAATCTCACTCTTCTCAAGCGGGGATGTGTTGAGCAACAGGATGAGGAAGACCATGATGTCGCTCTCTGAACCACACAACCTTGAGCGAGAGCAGAAGAACACATGCGGGACAATGTGACTGCTGCTGTGTCTGCTCCAAACAATGAGCTAGTAGTGAGCACCACTACCTGTAAAACATTTACACAGAGTTTAAAATACATGCATTGATTTATTACTTTTGTAGTGTGCTAAACCACTGAACTGGTTCAAAACCACCAGTATGTCCTTGAGCAAGGCTCTTTTCTCCAGGTTGATCAGAGGATTGTAGGCCCCTGGAATAAGAACACTGTCAATGACTTCAGATAAAAGCTCCATCACATTTTTGATGATGCTTTTGAAGCTTCTGAAAGTCAGCCTTCATTGTATAAACAGAAACCAGCAGAACAAACTTTACCAAAATCAAATCCTCAGTGTCTTTTGGTCTTTCTCTAGATGCTCTCGCTGCTCTGGGGCCACTGATGATGAAGAGACCACAGCAGCATCTGGTTCAGATGAGACAGTAAGGGCAGGTGGAGAGATGAAGCATCTCATCTGTGTCTCTGGACCATTTCGGATGCTGCAGTGGACTTCTCCATTCTCAGTGCACACACCAGTCTGCAGACATTTTCATAACCTACAGAAATACACACACACACAATACAAAAGTCATTACTTTATTCTTTTGTTTCAGGTTTTTCCTTTTTTCCCATTTCCTTGCAGGTCCTGCTCCACCACAAAGATCTGCAGCAAATGCACAGAAATCAAGAATAAGAAAAGTGCTGTAATAACTGTTTGAAATTACACTAATTAAAATGTTTCATTTATTTTTGTAGTGTACTTACACAAATCCTTTGATGGCAGCATTCCTTCATCAGTCACTCTTCAGCAGATAAACATAATCTGTTCCTGTAACATCCAGACAAGAGTCAGTCTCCTCTGGGATTTATCTGTGATATACTGCATCTGCATGTTGAGTTAGTAACTGATGTAACTTCGCTTTTATCCAACACAAATGTTCCTAAAATTATCAATATTGCAAATGGACAAATGAAATAGATAACTTGTGTTTAGTTACTGTATGTAGATTTGTTTGTTTACGTGACTTACACTCATCTAAAGCAGTGTTGACAACAGTGAGTGATTTCTACATAATAGCACACAGACATCACTCAGATGTCTGTTTCATGTCTGTTAGATGTGCTCATCTGCAATACTTATCAAAGACTATCCTGTCAGATGATAAATAGACATTTAGTAATAGTCTTCAAGATGTATATATGGTTTATGTAAATCCACTTTTGAGTCGTGTACTTAATGGAGCTCCCTGTTAGTTATTCATTATAAAGCGTGTTTTACAGCACAATCACAAATATGCTATATTATGTAAGTAACAAACAGGGTTTAGATTAAGCCAGGATTAGGCCATAGTTCAGTAAGTCTTGTCTGTGAAACCGGAGGATAGCGTCTTTACACCTTTTGCTTATATGTTGCTGACTTTACACCTTAGTTTTATAGATTATTAACTCCAAAATCAATACCACTGTATGAAAATAACTTGTACTCTTAAATTTAAATAATCATTTCAGTGAAAAATATATTCTCACCATTGTAACTCACAGCAAGCTGTCATATTCGTCTTCTTTCCAGTTTAACGGCGGTTGGCATCCAGCTTATTGGTGCAATACCGCCCTCTTCTGTCCCGGTGTGGATCAGATAATAGGTTTTCCTACTAAACGTACACATCACTCACATTGTCCCCTAACATTAATATCTACACACACCTTATGCATCAAATCCTGCCTAAAACCCCTGCTTCCCTTAAAAAGCGTAATCAATATTCTACTCTGTGCCCTGTTGAAGCGGCCATATTGCCAACAACTTATCGTTTTGACATCTCGCTGATTCTGTGAGATTTGTCAACTTCAAGTTCGCCTCCTACTTCAAGTTAGCCTCTTTCAAGTTAGCCCCTGTCTTGCAGTCTGCAGGCGTACACGCTTGGAATATTCAGGCAGAGTTATTCCTTATCCGTTATTCGTTTTGAAGCCATTATCCGTGCTCATTCGAATAAGGCTTCAGGCACACCTAATTATTACATTACATATTTTATTTTTACATGCAACATAGATAAGGTCATAGAAAGTAACAGCTCCCGCAATATTGTAATCCTAAAATTCGCGACTTGCAAACTCTTTGTATGCATTATGGTTAATACATGTTTGAGTAGTCGATTGTTTCCGACAGCTCGACTAGTCTATGCAAGCCCTGCTAGAACAGTATGACAAAAATTTTGCTGTATTTATGCGCATGCCCAGTAGAGCCAAAGCGTATCCCTTCTAGCCTTAACTTCGCGCATTTGTCATATCCTGAGCTTTGCATGTGTGTGTGCTGCTCAAGGCATCAGTCATTTTAATTTTGACCACAGACATAATGTCAGCAACAGCAGCATTATAAAGTAAATAAAGCGTAAATAAAGTACATAAAAATAATTTGACCCTACAGCTCCAAACTCGCCCTAGAGGGTCCTTTAGAGTTTAGCTCCAACCCTAATTAAACACACTTGAACCAGCTAATCAAGCTCTTACTAGACACACTAGAAACATCCAGATAGTGTTAAGGCCAGTTGGAGCTAAACTCTGCAGGGCATTGGCCCTCCAGGATCTAGTTTGGAGACCCTGTCCTACAGAGTTGTTACTTTGCACTTGCTTTTGATCATTACAAATAATAATGTAAAACTATTTTCTTAGAATAGGAAATATGCTGTCTCTCGCATCACATACATTAGTTAAGTATGTGGTCTTGAAGAGGATCCTTTTTTTCTTTCATTTGGACTCGGTCTTGACTTGGACTCGAAACTTTTGGACTTGGACTTGACTTGGACTCGAACCTCTTTGGACTCAGTCTTGACTTGGACTCGAAACTTTTGGACTTGGACTTGACTTGGACTCGACAAAGCTGGACTTGACTACAGCTCTACTTGCTGCCTAGCTGCCGTATCAAGCAATGACTTTTCAGGCAGTGTTTTTTTGCTCGAAGGAACCTCATGAAACTGATTTTAGACAGGCTTCTGAGGCAGAGTAATGGTTTAATGATGTACAGCAAAATATAGAGCACTTTGGTGATAACTAAGTGGATATTTAATTATTGCATTATTAATTTCTGCTAGAAATGACCTAAAAGTGGAAAACATTTACACACAAACTGACCACCAACTCGACTTTCAGATGCCATCTTTATTCATTTTGTAATTTAAAACCTTTATAACTGATCTTGATGCGTGATCTATAAAGTGAGATGGGGGTCACATGTTTGTTCACACTGCAGTTAAGAGAGTCCAGTCAGTCAGATTTACAACACCTGAATTAATAAATTTCAAAAATACATGTAAGTAAAGGTGCATTCATGTTAGAGTTGGGGTACTTGGACTCGAGTCGGTCTCAAGTACAATTTTAAGCAGACTTAGACTTGTCACAGACTCAGATAAATTGTTACTCTGACTCGAGCCTTTGGGACTCAGAAAATATTCTGAAAAAGTCCAACCAAATCCGAGGGACAGTTGACAGAAATGTCACTGACCACGCCATTATACGAAAAGGATATTGAGTATATTTGAATGTGTTTTAAGTCTTGTGCAGTACTTGAAAGCTGGCGAGAAGGGTCTGGCTGCAGACTTGCACTTGCATTCTCAGACTTGCATTCTCAGACTTGCACTCTCAGACACTTAGCGCTTCCGCTAGTGACATCCGTCTTTTATTTTGTTCTATTTATTGATTACTTTTTGTTTGAATCTCCATCATTTTACAACAGTAGCCAGGTGATGAAGACAGAAAAAAAACAAAATTAAGTCACTTGCACTCTCAGCTACCTGCGCGTCACTTGCAATCCACACAAATGCGTGCATGTTGCCAGTGGAGACAAGGCGCTGTAGTGATTAAGCGATTAAAACTAAATTAGTAACATCACATACAGGGGTCCTGCAAGAAAAAAAAACCCGCAAATCAGCGCCACAGAACAACAGAATATGAGCAATGCACAAAGTCTCGTTAAGCGTTTCATTTCCTCCTAGAAAAACATTATAAATAAAACACATAGCTTAATGGACAAAGACAAAGAAATAAAGAGCTGTAGACAGTTATTCTATATGGAAAAACGCTTAGCGAAACTTTGCATGCTGCATTTATTCTGGGCTCACCTGGTTGCCTGTACATATTGTTTATGTATATTTTAATAATGAAGAGGAGCATATTGAGTTTCTTCTTTATCTTCTTAGTCTATTATTATGCCACATTATGCCATGTTTTCAGCCTGTTTTGCCATGTTTTGTACATTATTAGTTATATTAATAAACTATATTGAATTTGATATTTGAATAGCATCTTAATACATTAAGCCATATTAAGTGTTTATGTTTTCTCACGGAGGAAAGCGGCAATGAGAGACTTTGCGATTGCATTCATATTCTGCTGTTTTGTGGCCCGAGTTTGCGGGTTTTTTTTCTTGCAGGACCCTGTATGTGATGTTACTAATTTAGTTTAATCGTTTAATCCCACAGCGTCTTGTCTCCACTGGCAACATGCACGATTTGTGTTGGTTGCAAGTGCGTCAGGTACTGAAGTGCAGAAGCGATTCAAGTGACTCGTAATTTAGTTTCTTTTTCTTGTCTTCACCACCTGGCTGCTGTTGAAAATGTTGAGAGATTCAAACAAAATAAATAGAACAAAATATAAAATAAAGACTGCAAGTAATGTCACTACGGAAGTGCAAGTGTCTGAGAGTGCAAGTCTGAAGTGCAAGTCTGAGAATGCAAGTCTGAGAGTGCAAGTGCAAGTCTGCAGCCAGACCCTTTTGAAGCTGCGGGTTTCTGTGTACACACCCAAAGCACACTAAAGCGTCTCTCAGTCAGCGTGTGAATGCTGAATTAAGTTCTCTTTAGCATGTTATTGCTACACACTTAAACTAAAATAATGTCAAAATGCCCGTCTTGGAGACTATTCATGTAAATGCAGTGGTTTTATCTTAAGAGAACCTGTACAGTAGGAAGAATTGGATGTGTCTAAATATTTGATTTGCGTAAGGTTTTAAAGCGACAGCAGCGTAAACCTGTTGCGCTGACTGTGTCATAAACAGGGCTGAATTGGTAATCAGGCATACCAGACATTTTCCTGGTGGGCTGATGCACTTGACCAACAAAATTTTTTTTATTTTTTTTTTGCTGAGGACCATCATGCAGGGACAGTGAGCAGCCAGTGGACCATTGGTTTGTCTCCTGTATTGACAGTGTAAACATCCAATAACAATTTGCTATAGACAGAGTTAAGTATTTTGCTCGCCTATATAAAGATAGCTTCACCCCAACTTATTCCTCATTGGCTTTTCCTATGTTTTCACAGCAGCTTTATCAAGAACAGACCAAAGCCAATAGAAGGCAAACCTGACAACCATTTAGCTGATTTATACTTGAGCAGTCCACTTTGAGTGTCGCAAACTCATTTTAGTGGCTTGTGCATGGCCTTTTGTAACTTTCGACAGCTCCACATTCAAAGATACAATTCAGGTGGACTCTAGCCAAACATGCACATCTGTGCGGCATTTGTGTTAAACAAAAGCAGTTTGATGTTAAGTTCAAACTCCACATTTTATTTTTATTGTAAAAAAATAGAAATATAAATGTTTTAGATACTATTTATACACTATTGCTTAAAGTTGTCTTGTGTGCGAAATAAACACAAAATCCTCGATTATTTTATTAAGTTTGTACATAAACAAATTATTAATTCATCAACTCATTCATCATGCGAGAAGTCATGTACCGACAAATGACTTCTCACCGGTGATTCCGATGGTTTTAGAGGACAATTACTCCTCGTTGCCCCTGTCATTTCAAAGGATAGTACAACGGCGAACCACGACAAAGTATAAAAACTCGTCCATTCGGAAGGTGCCTGCACAGTCAGTGAAGGCTCATGAAGCGAACCAGAGCGAAAGTATAAATCCGCTTTAGCCAAAAAACAATACGGCTAAAGCTAACACTTCCAGTCAGGCAGTTCATGGGAAAGGAGACCAGAGGCGGTTTTGAATGGATGTTAACTGAGGAGAGGCTTCACTATGCTGAATAAACAGCTTTTAGAGGAAACAACTTATCATTTAATGAATCAAAGGCTATCTGCTAATCTTCAACATGTTTTACACTAAACAATACTTTTTTATTTAACTATTTTTAGAGTTAACTCTGAAAAAAATTGTTTTATAAGAAAAGTCACTGAATTTTGCGACAGGTGGGATTCAGCTTACGGCATTTCTCAGTCATTCCTATGGTATCCATAAGCGGCGAATGAGGTGTAGTACAACTCTGACTAAAATTCAGTGGCGTCAAGGCTGTAATGTGATTGGTTATTAGGGCACACATGATCCAAGTTAGCTGTTATGCTTTCTCCAATAGTAGAAATACAGACCCTCTCATCTCCCTATAGTTAGCGATCTCTGAACATTCTTGCTGTGCGGTGAGTGATCGGTCAGTGAGCCAGGCAAGAGGAGAAGAAGAGAGTAGCTGAATCAGTAAAGTGCTTAATAGGAACTCGCAGCAGAGGCAGGCATCTAACCTATCCTAATGTGTGCGCCATGAGTGTTGTAGAATACGTAAACACTTTTAATAAAACATAAATTGTCCCGCTGATCTAGTCAAGTGTGGTTTCCATGGGCCAATCGAATAAAGCTAGATTTAAATTAAAAAAGACACAAAATTTTCAGACCTGCGTTTTATTCTTATCCAAAACAAGATGTGATATGAGTGTGATACACAGGCTACATACATACACTAACAGTCACATGTTTTTGAACAGTAAGAAAGATCCAATAGAAAATCAAAGATCAACATTTATCTGAAATAAAAAGATTTGTAACATTATACATATACCATTCAAAAGCTTGGAGTCAGTACACACACACACACACACACACACACACACATATATATATATATATATATATATATATATATATATATATAGGGTTATTATTATGTTGAGTTAATAACAGAATGGGTTAATGATGGGTAAAATAAACAAGTTATTATTGAGTAAATAATATCTGATTTATGAGGAGGGTTAATTTGGAATACATTAGATGGGAGTACATCATTTATGCTTAAGTACATGTGATATTTTGTTTCAGTTGAGAACTATATTTTAAAGCACTGTTTCTTTAAGAATTATGGTGATACTTAAAGTTTGTATGTAATGCACTTGCGAAAATGTGCTTTTCCTAGACAGCAAGCAGTTTGGCCCAGATCCGGCCCACATCTGGCCGCATGGATTTCCGTGGGCCAGATGTGGGCGGATCTGCAAACTGCTGCTTCTGGATGCATTAGTATTATTTGTTGCTGATAGGTTGTTGTTTTATTTGTTCCCACCCTCCGTGTGAGAGTGTGATTCTGATTGGACTAGAGGGGAGAGGGAGACAAGAGGGGCGCATGAGAGTGTTGTTGGGATGGCGGAGAAGAAATGTACATGTAAACACTGTATAAGTTGTTGAAACTTACATTTCTTCATATCTGAAGTTTAAGGACATTGATGAAAGTGTATGGCGTTACTCTGCCGCAGTATAAGCCGTTTTTTGTAGTGCTGAGTTCAGTTGTTAGTGTGAGAATCGATGGATAAATGGACATTGGGTACACTGGACTGCAGTGCGTTTATTTTGTCTAATTTGGCAGTCTTGGAGTAACAAAGACCCAGATAGCATTCTAAATCCCAAGTGATTTAGAATACCTCTGATGCCGTGGGACCGATCAGCTGCAACATCGTCATGTGAGAGAAGGCGTGTCGAGCTTCGGAGGAGTCTAAAGAGAACCGGATAATCGAGGAATTGGGTGATCTTATTTCATTTTATTTGCTCAATAGAGTGAAGTGGCCATTTGTTGTTTCCGAGCCTAGCGATCTCTAGCAGCGTCCAGGCCTCAGCGGGGAGGGTTGGGACTTGTGAGGTGTGTGTGTGTGTGTGTGCGTCTTGCGCCTATGTGAATAGCCACTCAAAAGTTATAAATGGTATTGTTTCAACTATTGGTTGTGAAAGCGAATATTTTGTATTGATATTATTTGTTTATTTGAGATATTAAGGAAGTGTTGATCTGTCATATTGATTATTTGAAGTGATTGCATATTTCCCTCAAAGGGAAAAAAACATCAGACAAGTGTATGAGTTTAATTTGAAGTTTATTGAACATTTGACATTTAAACATATATTTACAATTTATTTATTTTATTTACTTCTTTGGATTTTATTTTTTAGGTGTATGAATAAACCTAAAGGTTAATTTTGTTATACTTACCTATTTGTGTTGATTGAAGTCATTATACAGTGACATTTCCTAGCTGACATAGGGGAGGATAGCATTAGTGCATAGTCGAGAACACTTTAAGTACCGGTCTGCTGCTCTGGTTATAATCAGGGCATGAGAGACTACACAATTTGGGGCTTCGTCTGGGATCATTATTCTCTCCTTAAAATCCTCAATATTAAGATTAAGTATTCAATAGAAAATAAAGGGACTTACTGACTACTCTTTCCAAGATTCAAAATAGGCGTTCAAGAGTGATTCACTTTTGTCTGTTGAACTTTCAAACTGGTGAAAGGAAGCTGTAGTTGAGGAAAGCCAAGCTATCAAGTTAATGGGAGTACCTGCAACAACTGATGTGGCATGTTTTGAAGAGGCTGTCGAGAACTATAAAAGCTGTAGGCAGAGTGAGAGTTAGAGACTCTAAAAGGGACAAAGCACAAATACTGTGTGATATTGTGTGAATGCCAGTGAAGTAATAGATCTACTGTAACTATCCACCAACCATTTGCATAGGCTAGAGTATTTTGATAGGACCTGAGTTCTTTTACTTCTAAATGATCTTTTAACCCTGTCTTCTAATATAAATTAACCTCCAAGGAATCACTTTATGCAAGCAGTCTATTTACTCATAGTGCAGGGAATTGTTTATAAATTACTTTTAAACTGCAATAACCCACACACTCACAAATAAACATTTAAACCAATAAATGTTGTATTAAATGTCAATGAAATTGAAACTTTGTATTTAAATGAAATGAAATAAATCAAAATTTGAATTTGACAATGTAAATGAAAACAAAAACAAATAAAATATATCAAAACAACCCTCTGTGATTGCCTTACTTTTAACAGTAACTAAACACCTTTTTTACAGTATCACACCAGTATTGTCAATTTTAAGTTGCTTATTCTGAATGTATTTAACTCACTAAAGTTAACCATGAAGACATAAACCTTTTCTAATGTCTGTTTAACTTTAAGTTATAACCTACTATCAAATTAGCGTTATAACTTGAGTAAACTCTAATACCCTTTTTAGCTTTTAACACATTGAAACACACTCAAAATGGAAAAGAAAAAACAGTCACAATATCATTAGTGCACTCCAATGTTTACACATCCCACCCGTTGCAGGCCTGATCGAGACTTGAGTGCGTGGTGGCCGATAAACTGAAACTGGCCCCTTCACTCCAGAGGCAAAAAAATAAAATAAAATTGTTTAGCGTGTACCTCAATCTGGTTGCGGTGTGCGTTGAAACCGTCTGCTTTCATCACATTGAAATGGTCATGAGTCGTGTCGAAATGTCTCCATGTAACGTTACAACAGGTCGCGGTGGCTGTTTAGGCGTCAATTCTCATGAAGTTACTGGGACGATGCTCACCAACATTTTCCTCCGGAAACAATAGTCTGCGTTATATTTCTTGAAACTCCTTCGGTTTAAGCAGATGACAACAACAGTTTCCGTCTAGAAAGTATGCCAACATGCACAGCGTTCAACTCTGGCCGAGCCAAACATGCAACTGCAAACTTACATGAAACAGTCCACAGTCATAGCGAACCGCCTCCTTAGGTGAAGAAATCGAGCAGTACTTCTGATTACAGGAAAGCTTCTCGTTTTAAACACTCAAAGATATCGTTAAAACTCCGTCTTTCTCCCTCTCCTTTCTCTCGTCTTCTTGCTGTCCCTTCCTCAAACTTTTTCCTCCGTCTCCCTTCTCCTCGGAAAAATCTGATTGGCTCTACAAACTTGTCAGTCTCTTATCTGTCCAATGTACATCAATTTACAACCCAAAATGATGTTTTCCCGTTTTAGCATGTACTCCCCAACCAAACTCTAATAAAGGAAAGTAAAACAATACATATTAAACAAACATATTTCAAATGAAAAATAAATTATCATAATTTCACTCTCAGTAAATACAGACAATGAAAAATATAACATCAGAGTTACACTACCCTCATTCCAGCTGAATTGCTGAGAGCGAGGGGAAAAGGCGTGGAGGGTCATTGTAGCACCTGTTGATGTTCCTACATCCGGGTTTTCTGAGAAATTGGCAAAATTTCTGCATGAGGAAGGAAAATCCATGACTGACTTGGAATCTTTATTCCATTCATCTAGTTCCAGTGCTGGTTCACCCGAGTCCATTATACGTGCAGTTGTGGACCTTCTGGAAAAAACAAAGCCCTCTGGAGACTCTAATGCATTATAGGCGTTAGCATGTATGTTTTCTGGTACTATTCCCACCTCGTCGGGAGAAGAGAATCTTGAGAACTGGATGGAACAGGCCAGATTAATGACAGCTGAATGTGAGTGTTCAGAAAAGAAAAGCGGTGACAGATAATGGAGGTTTGAAAGGCCCTGCTCTTGACATTATGAAGGGTAAGGTTTTCAAGTTCTGAGGACTGGTGCTTCACAGTACCTTGAGGCTCTAGAAAATACCTTTGGAACCTCTGAATCAGGGGAAGACCTTTACTTTGCTTTCAGGTTACTGAGACAATTCCCTAGAGAATCTCTGTCTGACTTCCTGAGAGCGAATAGAGAAATTGTTGACAAGGTGGTGCAGAAGAGCGGGTTGATGTCTCAGATGATAGATAAGGCAAGGATTGAACAGCTAATCAGGGGTGGTGCTTTCGACTCAGACCTGATGTTATTACAGCTGAGGCTAAGAGAGCGGAAAGATCAACCTCTGACTTTCTTGGAGTTATTGAATGAGTTAAAGACAGCTGAAAAGAATGAACTTACGTCGTGTAGAATTGGAGCGTCAGTGAAATCAATAAATCTGAAGACCGATGATAATCTGGAATCGGGAAGTAGTTAAACAACTCGAGCTGAACTCCAGGAGCTAAAAGCCAAGATGAGAGATGATTCAGCTAAAGTTCCTGTAGCATTCATGAGGATAGATCCTAAAGAAAAGCTGGAAAAGCAAAGAGTGGATACTCATGGAGAGTCTGAAGTGAAAGAGTTTAAGAAACAAATTCACAAGTTGAATAAACAGTTGGAGGTGATGAGTATCAGTTCAACTGCTAAGCCTGTTCAAACTAAAACCAGGCTGGACTACAGAGCAATGCCTTAGCGACACAATGAGAAACCAATGAAGCCTAGGAGGATTTCTTCTGTTACCATTGCGGGGAAGACAGACATATAACCACTAAGTGCAGAGCACCAGAGAATACTAGCAAAGTCATACAAAGCTTGTGAGATCCCTCCGAAGGGAGCTAAAACAGAAGGGAGCAGAGTGAAGGGAGATCCTGCTGCTTCTGTGAGTCAAGATTGTTTCTCCAAGAAGGGACTAACTGATGTCAGAGAGAAGGAATGTGTGCCTATGGGTCTAGTGGGACCGGTCTCAACCATTTCAGTAGGAGTGAATGGATGTCCATGCAGTGCTTTACTGGACAGTGGATCTCAAGTTACCATTGTTTTTGACCAGTGGCATGCCAAGTACTACCACAGATTCCCATTCAACCTTTGACTGGATTGTCTATCTGGGGACTAAGTGCCTGTAACTATCCATATAAGGGATACATTCTAGTGGATGTGTCATTTACTGAGTCACTTACTGGAGTGAAAGAAACAGTACCTGTCTTAGCATTGGTGTGTCCAGAACCACAAGGTCCTCAACAGGTTCCTGTAATCATTGGAACCAATGCAAGTTTTTCAAAGACTGATTTGACTTGGCCAGGAGTCAGGGTGTGGATGCTGCACATTCCCTAAGGATTCAGTCAACTGTTTCTATACCTTGTGTCCAGCGTATGCAATGGAAGAGGAAGTGCCTGACTCGAGGTGAAGGAAGTGTTAAATGGATGGGACCTGGATCCTTAACAATACCTCAGAAGAGTGAAAAGTATGCTTAGTGTAAAGTTGAACTCAAGGAACAGGAGAGAGAATATATTCTCCTAGTGGAAGCCACTGATGAGAACTTATTACCTGCTGGAGTATTTGTCCCATCGTCTGTCCTGTATTCATCTGATATAGGCGTGGATAACTTCAAATTGCTGGTGTGCAATGAGTCTGCAAAGATGTAAGCATTCCTCCAGGGGCGGTGATGGCAAATGTTTTCCATACCGACACTGTTACAGTCACGAGGGAGATCAGACCAGCTGTCAGGAAGCTGAATCGAATATCTTTAGACTGACAATTCTCAATACGTGAGTGGGAGGAAAGATTAAGAAAGAAGCTGTCTGAGCAAGGAAGCGTGTTTTCTATATCAGAATGGGATGTGGGAAAAGCAAAAGATGTGACTCATACTATCAGGCTGAATGATTGCACACCTTTAGGGAGAGGTCTAGGTGTTTGCCCAGCAGACAACGATGATGTCCTCTGTCATCTGAAGGATTTGCTGGCTGCGGTATAATAAAGGAATCAAGGAGTCCCTATCGTCACCCATAGTCATAGCTTCGTAAGAAGAGTGGTGCTATTAGAATGTGCATTGATTATAGAACTCTGAATTCCAGAACCAGTGCGGATCAATATACAACTCCAGGATAGAGGGGCGCTCTGGACTGTTTGTTGGGGAGCAAGTGGTTTTCCGTCTTGGACTTAAGGAGTGGTTACTATCAAATTGAAATGGCTGCTGAAGATAAGGAAAAGAGCGGCATTCATTTGTCCTCTTGGATTCTACCAATTGGCGATTCCATAAGGGATATCGGGAGCTCCAGCAACGTTCACGATTGATGGAGAGGGCAGTTGGAGATATGCACTTGCTACAAGTTATAGTGTATCTAGATGATCTAATTGTTTTGGAAGAACATTAGAGGAGCATGAAGAAAGGTTGATGAAAGTGCTGGAACAATTGGAAGAGTTCAGACTAAAAGTGTCTGTTGACAAGTGTCAATTTTGTCAGCGGCTGTCAGGTATGTAGGGCATATGGTGTCTGCAGATGGCGTAACCCCAGACCAGGAAAAGGTGAAGGCTGTAAATGAATGGAAGATACCTCATGATCTAAAGTCATTGAGATGCGTTTCTTGGATTCTGTGGATTCTATTGCAGATTCATTAAGAATTACTCCAAGATAGTATGGCCATTATGGAACTGACCAAAGGGTATGCACCAGTGAGGAGTAAACAGAAAGTGGCAACTAAAGTCAAATATTACCAAGAGCTGGAACCCTTTGGAAGCGGTGGACTGAGGAGTGTACAGAAGCCTTCCATACCATTATCCATTGTCTTACCCATGGAGCAGTACTAGCATCACATGAATCCATCAAAGCAGTACATATTGCATGTGGACACCAGCTTACAAGGTTTGGGTGCGCGTGTTAAATCAGGAATACCCTGAGGGGTTAAGACCAATTGCATTACGTCAGCAGGAAGTTGAGTACAGCAGAGCAAGCGATATCCCATTCATCAGTTGGAGTTCCTGGCTCTGAAATGGGCTGTGTTGATAAATTCCATGACTACCTGTATGGAACAAAATCCACAGTGGGAGGACAACAACCCTTACATATGTTCTATCAAGTGCAAAGCTCAATGCTACTGGACATAGGTGGTTGCGTCCTAGCCACTTGTGATTTCAGCCTCCAGTATAAACCTGGTAGTCAGAATACGGATGCTGATGTACTGTCATTTTATCCTTTGGATATTGGTCAGACCGCAGAATGGATAGATATTCCTAGATCGGGGTAAAAGCTATCTGTACATGTGCTACTAGTACTTGCCTGTCTGATGAGTCGAGTGACAGACTGGTAGACCAGCTGGGTGTTGATTCTGAAAGTATTCCTGATTTATATGCTTGCCCAATAGCTTGAGGTACAGACAATCAACCTCCATTGTCTAACTTCGGATTTGAGGTTAAGCGCAAGAACAAGATCCGTCATTGGTCCAGTGATCTAGATGTGGAGAAAGGAAACTTCTCAATGCTTCAAAGAGTTCTAATGTTTTGGAGACATTATTGAGGCAACAGGGTAAGAAGTTGGCCATTTGTCATCAGCTCTTGTACAAAGTAACAAAGAACTCTTTTGGGAAAAGAAAGAGCAGTTAGTCTTGCGGACAAATACTGAAAGGAGGTCTTGAATTCTCTTCACGATGAGTCAGGTCACCTAGGGATTGAGCGAACCACTGAATTGTGTAAAGACAGATTCTATTGGCATATGACTAGGGAAGTGGAGAAATATGTGAAGAATTGTGGAAGATGTATTGTGAGGGAAAACTCTGCCACAAAAATCAGCCTACCTGAATCATATTACAAGTAGTGGGCCAATGGACCTTGTTTGCATTGACTTCCTGTCAATTGAACCAGATTCAAAGGGAGTTGCCAATGTTCTTGTAGTGACCGACCACTTTACCCGTTATGCAAGCGTATCCTGCAAGAGATCAGAAGCGTTAATGGTTGCAAAGATCTTAGTGGAGAAGTTCTTTGTACGACTTACGGTTTGCCTGCCAGAATTCATTCTGACCAGGGCCGTGATTTTGAGAGCAGACTAATCAAGGAGTTACTTGGAATCCTGGGGATCTGAAAGGCAGAGACCCTACCATCCTCAAGGAGATCCCCAAGCGGAGCAGCTTAACGCACTCTTCTATCCATGTTGGAGTGCAGCTGGATACTGCTAAGAAAGAAAGGTGGAGCCAGAGTGTGAGTCAGTTAGTACATGTATATAACTGTACTAAAAGTGAAATAGCAGGGATACTCTTTTATGTAAAAGTGAATAGCAGGATACTCTCCTTACTATCTCATGTTTGGAAGAGAAGCTGTCTCTCCGATAGATGTGCACTTTGGAAATCCTGCAGATGGAAAGAGGGAGGCAAATCATCAAAAGTATGTGGAGAGGATGAAAGAGGACTTAAGACATGCATATAAGTTATCTTTGCAAAATCGCAGAAGACACAGCAAAGGAACAAAGACTCTATGATCAGAGAGTGAAGTTTAGAGTGCTTGGAAAAGGAGATTGTGTGCTGGTCAAGAATCTTACAGCGACTGGGAAACAAAGGTTACAAGATTGATGGAACTCAGTACCTTACCTTGTCCTGGAGAGTTGCAGAATCTGCCTGTGTACAGGGTGAAGTCAAAGACAGGAACAGGAGGTGTGAGAACTCTGCACGGGATCACTTGTTGCCAATTGGAGAAGAAGTTGTTTTTTGGTGGGTGGGGTGATAGAATTAAATTAATACATTTATTTAGCAAGGATGCTTTAAATCGATCAAAAGTGATGATAAAGACATTTATAATATTACAAAAAAATTCTATTTCAGATCAATACTGTTCTTCTGAACTTTCTATTTATCAAAGAAACCTGAAAAGTTATACTCAGCTGTTTTCAACATAATAATAATAATAATAAATGCTTTTGAACAGCAAATCAGAATATTTGAATGATTTCTAAAGGATCATGTGACTGGAGTAATGATGCTAAAAAACAACTTTGAAATCCAGGGAATAAATTACATTTTAAATATATTCAAATAGAAAACAGTTATTTTAATTAGTAAAAATATTTCACAATATTACTGCTTTTGCTGTATTTTGGATCAAATAAATGCAGGCTTGGTGAGCAGAAGAGAATTCTTTAAAAACATAAAAATCTTACTGTTCAAAACTTTTGACTGTTTTATATATACAAACCCAATTCCAAAAAGTTGGGACACTGTACAAATTGTGAGTAAAAAAGGAATGGAATAATTTACAAATCTCATAAACTTATATTTTATTCACAATAGAATATAGATAACATATCAAATGTTGAAAGTGAGACCTTTTGAAATGTCATGACCAAATATTGGCTCATTTTGGATTTCATGAATTCATACACATTCCAAAAAAATTGGGACAGGTAGCAATAAGAGGCGGAAAAGTTAAATGTACATATAAGGAACAGCTGGAGGACCAATTTGCAAATATTAGGTCAATTGGCAACATGATTGGGTATAAAAAGAGCCTCTCAGAGTGGCAGTGTCTCTCAGAAGTCAAGATGGGCAGAGGATCACCAATTCTCCCAATGCTGTGAAAAATAGTGGAGCAATATCAGAAAGGAGTTTCTCAGAGAAAATTGCAAAGAGTTTGAAGTTATCATCATCTACAGTGCATAATATCATCCAAAGATTCAGAGAATCTGGAACAATCTCTGTGCGTAAGGGTCAAGGCGGAGAAACCATACGGATGCCTGTGATCTTCAGGCCCTTAGGCGGCACTGCATCACATACAGGAATGCTACTGTAATGGAAATCACAACATGGGCTCAGGAATACTTCCAGAAAACATTGCGGTGAACACAATCCACGTGCCATTCGCCGTTGCGGCTAAAACTCTATAGGTCAAAAAGAAGCCATATCTCAATTCAATTCAATTCAATTTTCAATTCAAGTTCTTTTATTCAGCCATGATGTTATTCCAAACACAAAAAAAAAAAAAAAAAAATCACATCCACAACAAAATAATAACATTCAATGCTGAATAGGAACATGAGGAAGACATAGTCTTATAATTTCATGCCCTTTTTTCAATAATCTGATCTGGCACAAAACAGATGGCTCGTCGGTTTTTTTTTTTTCTTTTTTTTCTTTTTTCTTGTTTTCCCTATGTCAAGGTACAATATTACTTCACATCTAAATAATTGACAGTTTCAAATTTGTCAAAACATTGGTTCTTATGTTTCACTGCCTTCAGTATTTTCCAAATACATTTTTTATACATTTTTTTTAATTGAACAATTGTGTTACATGATTTTGCACAATGTCCAAAGAGTTCCATAAACTGATCCCAATTACAAGAAACCCTTTTTGTTTTTGTGAGATGCGTGAATATGAATGTACACAAAATTGCCTTTTCTTCTGTTGTTACTGCCTGTGATTAAATTTGTTTTGGATATGTATTGGCACAAATTATTTTCACTCTCCACATAATTTGTAATATTTTAAATTTGACCAACTCATTAAATTTCAAGGTCTGCAATTTTATAAACAGTTTGTTTGTGTGGTCTAGTAAACCTTTGTGAGTCCTAATTCTTATTGCTTTCTTCTGAAGTAAGAACAGCCTTTCTGTATAACTGGTGCATGCATTACCCCACACTTCAGTACAGTATGTTAAATATGGAACAATTAAAGTTGAGTATAGAAGCTGTAATGAAGCTTCATCCAATATGTGTTTAACGTTATAAAGAATACCAATATTTTTACTAACTTTACCTTTGATATAATCGATATAAGGCTTCCATCTAAAGCCTCATATCGATCTAAACATGATCCAGAAGGCATCGTTTTCTCTGAGCCAAGGCTCATTTAAAATGGACTGTGGCAAAGTGGAAAACTGTTCTGTGGTCAGGCGAATCAAAATTCGAGTTCTTTTGGAAAACTGGGACCATGTCATCCGGACTAAAGAGGACAAGGACAACTCAAGTTGTTACCAGCTCAGTTCAAAAGCCTGCATCTCTGATGGTATGGGGTTGCATGAGCGTGTGGCATGGGCAGCTTACACATCTGGAAAGGCACCATCAATGCTGAAAGGTACATCCAAGTTCTAGAACAACATATGCTCCCATCCAGGCGTCGTCTCTTTCAGGGAAGACCTTGCATTTTCCAACATGACAATGCCAGACCAAATAGTGCATCAATTACAACATCATGGCTGCGTGAAGGAGGATCTGGGTACTGAAATGGCCAGCCTGCAGTCCAGATCTTTCACCCATAGAAAACATTTGGTGCATCATAAAGAGGAAGATCGACAAAGAAGACCTAAGACAGTTGAGCAACTAGAAGCCTGTATTAGACAAGAATGGGAAAACATTCCGATTCCTAAACTTGAGCAACTTGTCTCCTCAGTCCCCAGACATTTGCAGACTGTTATAAAAGGAAGAGGGATGCCACACAGTGGTAAACATGGCCTTGTCCCAACTTTTCTGAGATGTGTTGATGCCATGAAATTTAAAATCAACTAATTTTTACCTTAAAATGATACATTTTCTCAGTTTAAACAATTTGATATGTCATCTATGTTGTATTCTGAATAAAATATTGAAATTTGAAACTTCCACATCATTGCATTCTGTTTTATTCACAATTTGTACAGTGTACCAAATTTTTGGAATCGGTTTGTACCTTCAAGGATAACTTATGAAAAATAACTATAGTGTTACACAGTCAACATAGTAGTAATTTATTCCTGATGAAATGCTGAATTTTCAGCATCATTACTCCTACATTACATGATCCTTCAGAAATCATTCTCATATGAGAATTGTTTTCAAAAATATTGAATTATGTTCTGTTACTTTTTTTTTTACTACATTTAATACATGTCTACTTTAATAATATACTACAATTCGATCACGGATACCCATATTTCTGACACAATACCACGTTTCAGAAAGTGTTAAGAGTGATGAAAAGATGAATAGGTGCACCTTTTCAACTATAAGATCAGTAATGTGCTCACCCACAGATTCAGACACTGCTATGTTTTACACAACACATTTCCCATTATGGGTTATGATTCTTGATGGTAGAAATTAAGCTTTTGAAACTTTGAATCAGTTGTTTCAGACAATGTTTCACATCACATGCTGGTGACATCTGCTGGTCAAAACTTTAGATTCGACACAATCTCAGGTCAAACATGCAAATAAAGCACATTTTACAAACCTAAACTGCAAATGTTTTATTAGAAGAATAATCTACTAAATGCTGTTTATGAATCATTAAATACCATATCCTAAATGAACTGAACAATGGAAGAAAACTGCTGTGGGGATACTGTTACCTGATTGGTCTCCATCTCTAAAGCCCAGCCCACACCTGATCAAAATCTCACCCCTCATAGGAGAAGCAGGCCAGACATGAGAAGTCTAGTTTTGATAGTCTACTGCACTTGTAAATGAATTCAAACTGGACATATTTAAATCTAAAATGTTTTACAGACAGTGAAATATGTCTGAAACATGTTGACAGTGCTAAGGTGTTGTGTAATTGTTAGGATTATATCATGATCTCTATCAGATATTTCTGTGAGTTTGCCTCTTTTGCAATTCCTCCTCCCTTCTTATCCGCTCCTTTCCACAGATGTTTCCTATTATTGTTGGAGTGTGAGTGATTTTTATCTTCTCTCTTACTCCTGCCCTCCCTTTCTTTAGCCTTTGTTTTCTCCCTCCTCCCATCTTTGTTCTCTCTCTCTCTATTCTCTATTCCTATATCTCTTTACCTCAATGTATCTGGCATGGATGATACCTAGAGTTTAATCAGTGAAGAATGGTGGGAGACCTCTGTGAGCCCAGGTTACTGGGTTTAGTTTGTCCTTTACTGAAAGTTGAAGTGTTCTACTGCCAATATTATTCCTTATATGTCCAGTAATTGCTGACTATATGCTTACCTCATCTTACTTGTTGTTTTGGCTCATATTCAACACATATGTAATCCATATCTCATTGGATAAACTAAAACACCACCCCTTGCAATGCAACTATATAATGTGGAATGTAATAATAAACTTTGAAGAAGTTTGTAGAGCAGAACTAAATGGCTTAATGTTAATTTACTTCTTTCCATGGGCCCATGCAATACTGAGAAGCGGTCAGGCGGCAGTGAAGATAAAGACAAAGAAACAAATGTTATTTAACAGTAATTTAGTCCCACTATCACAGATTGAATTAAATGTTCATTTGTTCTCCTCAGGTGTGTCTGGTGTTGGTGCAGATGAAGAGTCAGTGTTTGTGAAAGAGGAGATTCAGTCACTCTGTCCACTAATATTGAAGCAAATCAACAAGAAAGCGATGATGTGGTATTTTAATGACATCCAAATCACTAAAATCATTGGAGAAAAGAGAAATCTGTACAGATGGTGAGGTGTAAAGAGAGACTCAGGGACAGACTGAAGCTGGATCATCAGACTGGATCTCTGACCATCACAAACACCAGAACCACAGACTCTGGACTTTATCAACCAAAGGTCATCAAGCAGTGGCAGTGACAGTGACAAGATCTTCAATGTGTCTCTTCATGAATATTTAGAAACACATTATATATGTTTATTATAACAGTGACATTCAGAGCTCTTCTTTTATCAATAAACAGAACAGAATTATTTCCATTTCTAATCTCTGAAATTAGAAATTTAGCATTTTAGTCAAAAGTCTAGAAAGAGTATGTGAAGTACTTGTTTTTACTACTTGTATTTCTTATGATTAATCAGTTATCTTTTTGATTTTTTTTCCTCCAGAAAGATCCTCCAGTCATCTGTTGGTTTTGTGTTTCAGGTGTTTCTGCTGCTGAGCGAGATAAAAGCGAGACAAAGTCAGTAAGGAGGAGAATCAATCACTTTAGATCCTGGAGTAGTAAAAAACCGAATGGTGTGATAGCGTGGTATTTTAATGACATTCCCATCAGCTGAAATCACTGGAGATCAGAGTAAGATCTGTGAAGATGAACAGTGTAAAGAGAGGATTCAAAAACAGACTGAAGCTGGACAATCAGACTGGATCTCTGACCATCATGAACACTAGAACCACAGACTCTGGGTTTATCATCTACAGATCAGGAGCAGCAGCTTCAGTATTAGCAAGAATATCAACTGTATTAGCGGTCAATTGTGAGTATAAATTAGTTATTCAATGCCTTTGCCCTCTAACTTTAGAATACAGACCAAAATTATTGTCAAGTTAATGGTATTTTAATTATTTAAGAAAAAATTTAGTTAAAATAAATGTATTTAATATTATTGTTAGCCTGTTTGAAAGTGAGCTGTGACTCACTGTGTTAAATATAATTTTTGTATGTTGTCTGTATCATCTTCACATGAAGTGACAGTTTTGAAGCTGTAAGTCAGAGACACACTGAAACTTGCTGCTGTTTCTAGTTGAGCTCACAGTGCTGTGATGCTGCTTTAGTTGCTGTTCATAACAAAAACACACCAGAAGGTGCCCTTTATCAGCTAAATCAATATCATTCTTTCAGATATCTCCCAAATAAACCAAACAACAATAATATAAAACCACAAAGTACAACTTTGTTCTGAGAACAATACTGACTCAGTACTCACCAACATGAGATATATTTTAATCACAATAATTCACTCCCTATGACATACAAACCTTTTCTATTACTGCGAGTACAAAATATAACAGTGAGAGCGGAGACTGAAGATTCAAGAGAAACATTTAAGAAGTGTTCAGTATTTAGGAAAAGGAAACTACCGTGTATTCTGCAAACATCAGAAAAAACAACACTGTTTGTTGAGTGTTTTTTGTGTAAATGAATCAGTTATCCTGTTTATTTCTTTGACTTTCTGTGAATGTGTGTTCTCTTACAGGAGAATAATTTGCAAGTCTTGTCTCCTGATCAGAGTATGTCTCTATTTATACCTCGGAGGTCAGCGCTTCTTCACGCGTCAAAAGTCTTCTCATGAGACTGCTAATGAAAATCATGTGACTCGTTAAAGGTAAATGTTCAGTCTTGCACATCATCTGTCCATTACAGGTGTTTTCTCCTTTCGTCTCTCTTAGTTTTGTTCATGAAGCATGTTCAGCTGTGATGCATTTGTCAAGTCAGTGTGATTTGTTTTCATGTAATATTTGTGTTCTTTGTGTTTGTAGAATAGTGTCACAGCCAGCGAGGGAGACTGGGAGTGTGAATCCATTACATGAGTGAAGTTCACATGGTCTGAAATGTCAAAGCGTGATTTAAGAGAACCATTGATGTGTCCAGATGCACAAGAATTTTTAGCAGCCTATAGCAGGATAAAAACATGGACCTGTCTGTGATTCGGTGTCTCAGCAGTGTGAAATCTGTTTTAACATGAAATGACATCACAATGGCATTCTAGCCAATGAGAGAGCATGATACAGGACAAGAGAGGTTCTCAGTCTCACACGGAGTCCAGCTCACATGTGATCTTACATTTCATCATATCACTTCTCACTCATGGCTTTTCTGCATGAGATCAGGATTTGTGGAGGTTTCTTCCTAGTGAAATATTGTAATGTGTTACACCAGTCACCAACACATGTAGTGTAAACTGCAATAACTTTAAGAAACCAAAACTGTTGTGTAGTGTAAAGGGACAGATGATCTGACAGCTTAAATTGTGTAGTGTATGGGTGGCATTATTCCCTTTTTCTACATGCAACCCTCAATGGGCCTTATGCATGGTGTATTTATAATGTATTTAGTCACCAGTCTAAATATATTTTTGTTTGTATATATTTGTGTGTGTGTGTGTGTGTGTATATATATATATATTTATCCCTATCAATATTTAGAAGTTTTTTTTATTGATGGAGTTTGTCCATATATCTTTCCCCAGTACATTGTGGAAATGTTCTATTTTTTATTTTTATTTTTTTTACATTTATTTATTGCAGTTGACAATTTCTGATTGATGAAGAGAAATCCAAAATCCCTCTTTAAAAACCTTTAAAATGTCAACAAAATGAAACAGTAATTTTTACATTTTGAACCTGTTTGATCCAGTGTTCAGTTTTCTGAGTTGAAAATATATGTAAATTGAAGCTTTTATACTTGGATGATGTTATATTTGAATATTTAAACAACAGTTTAGAAAAAAATGGTCTTGAAGTACTGTGATTGATCATCTGAAAAATATTTTGATATAATTTTTACTCTATTCTCCTGTATTGTCGTTCCTTAATTCGTTTTAATCCCACCAGACACAATAGTGACCATGAAGAATGTTTTCATTTATTAAGCTCTAAAACTGTTAGTGACTGGTGTTTTAGTGCATTACCTGCATTTTATTGATGTTGCATTACTGGTTCACTTATATAACAATTTTATTATGTTACATTAAAGTAATTTTGAAATATGTTGATGGTTGTATTTTTTGTCTTTTTTCTCAGTATTCCTATCAGGTGTTGTATAAGGGGTTTTATGTGTAAAAGTAACCCTAGAATCTGATCAAACAGAGTTTAAAGTAGCTGGCATGTATATATCACAATTTTGTGCACACTTTTTCCAACAAAAAAAAAAAAAAAAATTATTACTGATTATTGCAAAGGGTTACTAATGACACATAATTTGGATATTTTAATTTCTGGGAAATATATATATATATATATATATATATATATATATATATATATATATATATATATATATTATATTATATATATTATATATATATATATATATAAAATGGGATTAAACATTAATTTTCCTTTAAATTACTCTGTATAATTTATAAAGACAAAACATTCTTTGCTGGAATCTGGGACTTTATCATAACTTGCATTTTTTGAGTTATTATCAGAAATGCATTAAACCTCAACCTTTGCAGTTTAGGATTCAGCCTTTGACCTTCAAACAAGATATAAATACAGCACCTAACCAACTAATTTTAAAGCTTAATTATTTAAGATAAATAGTAACTTAACACTAAATGGGCTTGTGAGTACGGTTTAGCTACACAAACACACTGTAGATTATATCAGGGCACACCATTGAGATGCTGTCGTTATTACAGAATATTAGCAGTGTTATTATTACATTCTGTTATTGAGTTATGATAGTGTAGTGTTTACTACAGCAAAACTGCTAATGTGGTATCGAGTGGCTATCATAGGTTTACAGAAAGATCAACCCCAACCAGAGAATCACTGACATTTTGAAACTGTTGTGGCTTGATTAAGCTTTGTTTATTGAAAACTATGTGACTTTGGCAGTTTGATACATGCTCCAAACCACTTGTTTGAAACAAACAATTACAAAAAGCAATGCTTGAAAGCATCAATCGCTAATTCTCTATTGGATTGAGATCTGGTGACTGAGGGCGTCTGACTATAATTGTGATCTCAATGTAATGTTCAAGAAACCAGTTTGAGATGATTGGAGTTTTGTGACATGTTAAGTTATCCTGCTAAAAGGAGCCATCACATGAGCAACACTGTGGTCATAAAAGGAATGGACATAGTCAACAATACTCAGGTAAGATGTGGCATTTAAACAATGCTCAGTTGGTACTGTGGGATTGCAAATTTATAAAATGTTAAAATCTAGGTTCCAGTGTAATAGTATGTACATTGTGTTTTTACATTTTGAGGGTTAGGATGATGACATTCTGAGATGATCAAGTCAAGCAGCCCAGGTTTCTGAGACATTGATCTTTTGTTTTTTATGCTCTTCCTGACCATCTGGCTTTTTTTAAGCTCAAGGCACAGCTGTGCCTTTGTTTCTATGATAATGTGAAGGTATGGAGCGATACTGTCAGGCACCTCTGTATTTAAATGACACAGTTATACTGATAAGATCAAAGATGGGAAAATGTTCAGCATCAGGCGATCCCTGTATTCCATTTGCTTGTTTTTGTTAAAATTGTCTCCACCTCTATGTATCCCTCCCCTTGAAATGTATATAAACTCAAAGTATCACTGCTTTGGTTAGACTTTTGATGACTGTAGCCTAAGCAGAAGCGTTCTCAATAAAGAATTCTGCTGAAGATTACCCTAGAGTCTCCTGGTCTTAGCTTCTGAGTTTCCAACAGTTTTGGTGCCTTGACCGGTTTGCTTCTCACCTGAATCCAGATTGAAACTTCAAGCTCAACAAAGATCTGACTTAGTTCCAGACTGAATTTTTCTGTACAGCCAAGGGTTGGTGAGTGTAACTCTATCCAAAGAACCTTTAAGACCAGTATCCTCTGCACGCCAGAGAAGAGTTAACAGATAGCTGCAGGGGTTTGGTTAACTAAGTTACCCTCTAAAAAAATTATTTTACAGATGAAAATATCCTCTGTTTAGGCAGGGAAGATTAGCATCCGCGTGCTAATATTGTGTTACCCTCTGTCTCGACAGGGAAGTTTAGCTAAAGTGCTAGAAGTTTGTGTTACCCTTAGAGAATTGTTTATTCTCACATGCTAATATTTGGTACCCTCTGTTGATCAGAGAAGTTTTAGTGTTTTGATTGTGTGGTAACAAAAACTCACAAAATGTTGATAAGGAATGCTAAGCTGATTCCAACAACTAAGAAAGTTGGACTAGCTACTCCTTTATGGACAGACAGTGAGTTCAAATCATTGTTAGGAGAGCACATGGACTCAATAGTGACAGAGTCAGTCCAGATTGGATTTGACAAAGAAATTTGGTATTGATCCAGAAAAAGTATGGTCAGTTGAAGAATGTAAAAGGTACTAGGATCATGTATTACGCAAGAACAATATGAAAGGCATTATCTGCTGCCACAGAGAATTTGGTTTAGCTTTAGCTTCACAAGCATTCTCAAGCGTAACTCAGAGCTAGAGAAACAGAAAAAAGAGCTCAGAGCTAATGTATCCTCTTTGACTAAGAATTGAACCGCTAACAAAGCTGCAGCAAAAGCTGATGTGGAAGAAGTTAGTCAGCCTGATAACAATTATCCTGACTTACAAGCTTTTTCTAAAAACAGATGTAGCCATCCAGTCAGTAACTGATGTGTCTGTACATTCAGTGAAGGTATGTGGAGCTAGGAGAAGATCTCAGAGAGGTGAGGGAACTGAAAGTGTTGCTTCCAACTCTTCTGTTGTCCAAGTACAAACTGTTTGCCAAAGTTCTAGAACCTAAGATATAGAGGACTATCCCAGAGCTTACCCCTCAGCATGCACAAATTTTACTGAATTTAGAAGAGCACTGATCAGCAAAATCGTGTCTCTATGACATGTGTTAGCAGAGTCACACAGCTGATGTCACAAATTCTAACTGAATCTGAATTAAACAGTTTTGAGTCTGCTGTTACTTCTGAACTACAACATGCCAGTAAAGATGAATTGAGAGAGGGAGTTCTGAGAGAGTTAAAGAACATTGTTGGACCAAAAGTGAATTGGTCAAAGGCAGAGCTGGGTAGATTACTTATGAATTGTAATCAGTTACTGATTACAGATTACATCACAAAATTTGTAGTCCAGTAATATAATCTCTTACATTACACATTTTGGTAACATAATCTGATTACTTTTGGATTACATTTAGATTACATTTTGTGCTTAACCCTTATTTGATATCATATATATTGAATTAGTCTAATCTTGTACTATTTTGACAGATACAAAGAAAAATATATTCCACAAAATATATTTAATTCACCAACAAGAACCACAATGGCTTCTTTTTCAAGTGCAATGTATGGACAGTTAATACTTAAAAAATACTAACACTAATGTACCTTGCTGTTGAGTGTTTGCTAGTAACACTGAATAAAACAAAATCACATCTTATGATTTTAAAGCATATTTACTTATAATTAAGTAAATTTAGAAACTGACTACATTACAAAAACCAATTTGAAAACATGAAATTCACAGCAATATTACTGCCAGGTCAAATATTTAATCTAATAAAACACTAGAAGTGTATATAAAATGTATCAATGAAACATAAAAAAAATAGGCTACATTGCAAACATGAATTTTGAAAAAGACTAAATTCACACAGCAATGGAATTTCTATCCATCTCAAAACATTTTAAGTGCATCAGTAACAATGAGGGAAAAGACAAACAATATTAAAAAAATTAATATTAAAAGATGTGAAACTCACAACAATAATATAAGCTAATATATATATATATTATATATATATATATATATATATATATATATATATATATATATATATATATATATTATTATATATATATTAAAGACCATATCTAAGTTAAATATTTTTATCTCAAAACACTTGAAGTGCATAAGGTGAGTAACAATAAAGAAAAATCAACATTACAAAAAAATATATTAAAGAACATATCAAAGGCTGTGTTCCCCTCCATTTTCCGTTATCTTGTTGCTGATTTCTTCTGGCTGATTCTGACACCTCCTCCCCTCTCGACTGGAAAAACTTCGAAGAATCACGAGCATTATATATGTGGCAGGTTTAATAGGAAAAATATAAGCGTTAAAAAAAATTAAATTTAGGAGAATCAGTGAATTGTGAACAACTTATTACCATTGTGTAAATTAAATGTAATCATGTAATCCATAGAAAAGTAACTGTAGTCTGATTACGAGTATTTTAAAAGTAGTTTACTCTAATTACAAGTACTTGAGTTTTGGAATCTGATTACGTAATCCAGATTACATGTAATCCGTTACTACCAGCTCTGGTCAAAGGTCACTAGCTTGTGTACAGAAGAAGGATGAAACTGTAAGTGAATACACTGAAAGGTTTTGTCAGTCAGCTGCAGCTTACAGTGGAATAGCTGACACTCAGAGAAGGTAATGAATCTAAAGGACAACTAGTTTGAACATGGTTTGATGGCCTTTTAGCGAGTACAGATCTGTTATACCATTCTTAGATCTTACATGGTCCACTGGAAGCTTGCAAAACAACTTGGACAGGTTAGCTACTTGGGAAAGAGCTGATGTCAAAGCCAGAGTAAAGATTGCAGCAGCATCTTTTCAGGTCAACACAGAGAACCGACAGAAGCGATTAAAGTCCTAAGAAGGAGGGCATTTGTCGTTACTGTGGTAAATCTGGACACTGGATGAAAGAGTGTAGGAAAAGCAAGAAGACATTAAGAGAAATGAACAGCTTTACTCAGCTCCTACTCAGTCTACTTTCCTCTCGAAGCAGCCCTCCCCACTTCACCTAACTGTTGGAGCAGCTTGCTCAGGTGTTAACTGTTAGGGCTGTGAGTCTTAACTTCCCCAGTAATGTACAACAAAGATGAAAGATCCTTTAGAAAATAAAACTACAGGAAGGTGACTGTCACTTCCTTTCATTGAGAGAACATATTACATATTACAGCACACTCCAGTCACTCCTATTCTCTTTGGGTTATGATGTTTTTGTTGACTGATGTTCCATTGGAAGATGGAGATGTCACACAGTAAAGTTTGACACACCAACTACAGGGACAGACTAGGCACACACAGACCAGTGGGGAGCCAGGGAAGAACCGATGTGCAACAGGCCTCGGGGGCCAACCCTGTGGCAAAGACTTCCTCACAGGGTTTCCCCTTTCAGTAGTTTATCCCCACCTCACTGGTTAATAGGTTTCAAATTACTTAAAACTAGATTGAGAAAAACACTATCGATCACCAGACTTAAAACCACTATCACGATCAACAGAAGTCTAAAAATGTCTATGCATGAATACTGCTGGTCTGCTGTTTCTTTGTTTTCTTGTGTTGCAGGTATGTGTGCATAAGATGTCATCTCCTTAAGCAGCACCCTGGTGTAAAGCATCACCTCAGACATCCATGAACAAGCTTCATGAGGAACAAGAGTCATCTGCGTGCAGAGCTGGGTAGATTACTTATGAATTGTAATCAGTTACTGATTACAGATTACATGACAAATTTGTAGTCAGTAATATAATCTCTTAGATTACACATTTTTGGTAGCGTAATCTGATTACTTTTGGATTACATTTAGATTACATTTGTGCTAACCTAATTTGATATCACATATATTGAATTAACCTAATCTTATACTATTTTGACAGATACAAAGAAAGAATATATTCCAAAAAATATATTTCATTCACCAACAAAGCCATAATAGCTTCTTTTTTCAAGTGCAATGTATGGACAGTTAATACTAAAAAATACTAGCACTATATACCTTGCTGTTAGTGTTTTGCTAGTAACACTGAATAAAACAAAATCACATCTTATGATTTTAAAGCATATTTTAAAATATTAAAATATTTTAAATTTAGAAAACAACTACATTACAAAAACAATATTGAAAAACATGAAATTCACAGCAATATCACTGCTAGGTCAAATATTAAAATCTAAAACATTAGAAGTGTATATGACTGTATCAATGAAAAACATCAAACAATAGCTACATTGCAAACATGATTTTGAAAATGACTAAATTCACACAGCAATGACATTTCTATCCATCTCAAAACATTTTAAGTTACATAGGTAACAATGAGAAAAGACAAACAATACAAAAATGAATATTAAAGAACATGAAACTCACAACAATAATGCACTGCTGATATATATATTAAGACCATTTCTGGGTCAAATCTTTCACCTCAAACAGCTTTCCTATCGATCTTTTTTTTTCGTCTCAAGAAATATCCTGAAACCACAAAACCAACACAAGCGATGTGAGTATACAAGCCAGACCAGCATGTGGCTGTAATTCTGCCACAGGGATACACTAAAAACGGAGAAGATGAGACTGTGCGCATAAACCTTGGCGTGGTATACAAACAAACATGGAACAATACATTTATTAATCAGTGTGTTAATGTTAGTTAATAAAAGACAATTGTTCAGTGTTTGTTCATGTTTTTGTTGCTGTTATGCTGGCGTAAGCGGTGTCTAGGGCGAGACGTGGGCTGATGATGTCATCGTTTCAGAAAATAAACAGATTTGCTGTCCACACAGAAACGCACAGGCTGACGTTTTCAATTGTCTCACTCTGGGACCGGTTTCAAAAATATCGGTTTCACAGCAAATTAGTCATTGGTAGGCAGAGCTTACACTGAACAGTGACATTTTCCGTGTCTTTCTTTAAAATGAAATGATGTCAGTCATCCAGTGATTAAAGGCTGCGTTCCCTCCATTTTCCGTTATCTTGTTGCTGATTTCTTCTGGCGATTCTAACACCCTCCCTCTCCAGCGGAAAAACTTCGAAGAATCCACTGAGCGATATATAAGCGGCAGGTTTAACAGGGAAAAATATAAGCGTTAAAAAAAGAAACTTAGGCGAATCATTGAATTGTGAAGCGACTTATTACCATTGTGTAAATAAGATGTAATCATGTAATCCATAAAAAGTAACTGTAGTCTGATTACGAGTATTTTAAAAGTAGTTTACTCTAATTACAAGTACTTGAGTTTTGGAATCTGATTACGTAATCCAGATTACATGTCAATCGTTACTACCCAGCTCTGTCATGCGTGAATCTATGTGGGAAATGGACTACAGAAAGCGGACTTCCCAGCTATTGAGCCATGGACTTCAAGACTTCCACTCTATGCTACATGGTTTCTGTGTTGCATCATGTAGTTTCCACCATGTCATGTGTGTCCACGTTATGGTTCTCAAAATAACTATTACACCTAAGTAAATCTAGGACAGACACAGAATATGTTATGTGCCTGTAACCTTTTCAGGTTACATGACTGCAAGATGGGCTTATGTTAACAAACATAGGCCATAGAATGGACTTATGAAGGTTTAAATTTGTATTATGTGAGAGTTATTAGAACTCTCAGCTGGAGGACTAATGGGATTACAAATTTATAAAATGTTAAATCTAGGTTCCAGTGTAATAGTATGTACATTGTGTTTTTACATTTTGAGGTTAGGATGATGACATTCTGAGATGATCAGGTCAAGCAGCCCAGGTTTCTGAGACATTGACCTTTTGTTTTTATGCTCTTCCTGACCATCTGGCTTTTTAGCTCAAGGCACAGCTGTGCCTTTGTTTCTATGATAATGTGAAGGTATGAGCAATACTGTCAGGCACCTCTGTATTTAAATGACACAGTTATACTGATAAGATCAAAGATGGGAAAATGCCAGCATCAGGCCGATTCCTGTATTCCATTTGCTTGTTTTGTTAAAATTGTCTCCCACCTCTATGTATCCCTCCCTTGAGAAATGTATATAAACTCCAAAGTATCACTGCTTTGGTTCAAACTTTTGATGACTGTGCAGCTAAGCGAGGGTTCTCAATAAAGAATTCTGCTGAAGATTACCCAGAGTCTCCTGGTCTTAGCTTCGAGTTTCCAACAGTACCAAGGGCCCAAAGTGTGCAAAGAATATATTCTCCTCACCATTACACCAACAGCAGTCTGAACCATGAAACAGGGCAGGATAGATCCATGCTTTCACACTGTTTGTCAAATCCTGACCCTATATCTGAATGTTGCAGCAGAGATAGAGAGACCTATCAGACCAAGCTACATTTTTCCAGTCTTCTCTGTAAAACCAAGAGAGATGGTTGTGCGTGAATATCCCAGTAGATCAGCAGTTTCAGAAATACTCATGACCAGTTGTGTCTAGCACCAAGAGCGTCATGTTCAAAGTCACTAAAATCACCTTTCTTCCTCATTAGGATGTATACAGTATTACTCCCCTTGTTGTTTTGCTCCCTTGTCCAGATGGCAGCTGCAGGTTGGAGCGCGGTGCATATCTTCACATGATATGTATAAAACACAATAGATACTGACATAAAATAGCGAGAGCTGGAAATAACTACTGAATCTAGCACTCAGTATATGAGGTCATGATATCTAGAGAGATGCTTATGCCAAAAAAATTTATTCTTGAAGATAAAGAGTCATCAGGGATCCTTTACAATAAACAAAACAAATAGAATGCATCCTGAATGTATTTTTTTAAGATATGTATCATAGATACATATTTTGGTTCCCTACAAATACATAGTATATGACATTTTGTACTCAGATGTTGGATTATTTATCTGTCAGAGATCATTGATGGGTTCAGTATTTAGTGAAGCTGTTTTGTGTAGAGCCAAAGTCAAACTGTGAGCATCAGATGGGCAGGAATGGAAAAACACCTTTTAACCACTCGCCTTACAGACACATCAAGACAAACACACATAAACTGACATCAGCCACAAACATCCAGAAATAGCATTTGTCCACCCAGCAGGTAGAAACCACATCTCTGTACACTTAGATGAGACAAAAGCATGGTTCATTTTGACTACATTTTTATGATTACAGCTAAATTCAAAAAACTTGCTTAAAAGATCATCTTTGACTGTGTACAAAATGTTTTGACAGAATTAGTGCCACATGTGGTGATTCTCACCGTTCCCAAAACTCAACCTGGAACTGGATTAAGAGTTTGATCATCTTCTCATGATGATGGGAGCATATTCCACATTATCTTCATCTTTAACTTTCTGTAAAACACATAATCTAAGATGTAATATATACTTAATCTGTATCAGCTGTTAATAATGACACAACATTGTTAATTTTTCAGAACTAAACAAAACAAAATCTGAACTGCATTTGCCTAACTACATGTGAAAAAATATATTAACAAATGATAAAAGCTGAATAGGAAAACTTTCCCTTGTAAGAAACTAACAATGAAATATCAGAGAATTTGAATGCTTTCACTCTACAAGCGTTACAATCCATCAGCTGTTAACCATTAAAACCATCACCTAATGTTTTCCAGTAACAGGGTTGCCAAAGTCACAGTTTTCAATGGAATTGGGTTTCTTATAAGCGGTTCTATAAACTTCTTGTGAAACCCCATTCCAAGGGTTTATATGTAAAATATTTTACATAGGTACCAATGATAAAGCTGGGTCACTGGACTTGTTTTGGAGGTATTTGATTGACCTTTGGGCTGGTTTTATTTACACAGAACTGGCAACCCTGTACAGTGTGTTTTGGGAAATATTCCATTAAAACCATTCAACAGAAGACAACTAAACACCAGTACAGACCCACAGGGACCATTTAGTTTCCATTAAAACCAATACATTTCTTGTAAAACCATTATAAATTCTATGAGGGGTTTCTTTTTCTTCTTCTTCTTCTTTTGAACAAACCTGTTACAATCTGTAACAACGCGTGACAATCTGACTTAATTACATGAATAATTTCACATGAAATCTAGCCTTTTAGTTCAAGCAAGCGCAGTGTTATATGACATCAGTGATTAAGCTCCTTCGAGTGTGACATGTCATATATTACTCATATAGATTACTACATTTAAACATGCAAAAACAAATTATATTACATTAGATGCAACTGACATAACATTTAAAAAGATGAAACTACTGATTCAAGATTTTTAACAGTTTATTTGAAAGTAAAATCTTATAAACTTACTGATTTCTGTGCTTTTCTTTTGATGAGCGTCGGCTCAGCGTAAGTGATCTCTTCTTCATGAGTCTCAACTGTTTCAGTGATAATATATACATTAAAACAACATAATCTTTCAAATAAAAGTATTATCAAGGTTCTCAATGCACACAATTAACTACTCAATTAAAACACTTTTTCACATCAATTTTGACATTATAACCGTTTTCACATTTAAAAAAATAAAAATATCAATTAAGGTTATGTATGGTCTTTTGCTCTTAAATTTCATTGAAGCCAACAAGTGAAACATCATCATTCACTGAAATACCCAGTAACTTGTGCCACATTATTCTGGTGTCCTTCCATAAAAGGTGCTTCCTGCTTCTCAGACTGTGAGAATAGCGTTGCTTAAATAGTAGGACTAGTTACCAATTAAAACATTCAAAGGAAAAATTTGAAAATATTTTTAAAAGCAGCAGGTAACACTTGCCTTCTTGATCAGTTTTCTACATTTCCTGCAGATGCAGCACATCACGACTGCAGCTACAATCAACAGAGATCCAGCAGCAGCAGCAGAAATCAACACCATGTTAAATGAAGGGTGACCCTGATCTATAATCAACAGAGTTCTTTCAGTGATGGTTTGGTTTTGTCAAAGTCAATAAATAATCACTAATATTCACCACTATCATACCTGAATGTGACTGACAGAGTTGAGTGATGTCCAGATGTGTGGTCTGGTTGCTGACAGGATTGTTCACTACACAGCTGTAGGTGTTTTTATCCTGATATTCCACCTCCAGAGGTAGAGAGAGACTGATGCTGAGATCAGACACACTGATGCTGGACAATAAACTGTTTCCTTTGTGTACCAGGAGAGAGTCACATGACTCACATTCAGCACTGAACACACCAACGAACAATTTGATGATGATGATGATGATAATGATGATGAAGAATTTTGTGAAAATCTCCTGGTAATGTTAGGAGCGGGCAGATGGGCTGAAAAAATAGGATAACAAGCAGTAATATAGATGAATCTAAGCATCAGTCTTTTTTCAGTGAAGTGTGTTGATGGTCACAGAGTGTTTCTTTCATCTCAAACTTTGTAAAAGCTTACACAATTTGTGCACTTGAGGTAGTTAAAAGAATAATCTAGGTTCACTAAAGTTAAGCTCAATCAACAGGTTTTTGGAAATAATGTTGATATTTACATTTTCTTTCTTTTCTTTTTCTTTCTTTCTTTCTTTCTTTCTTTCTTTCTTTCTTTCTTTCTTTCTTTCTTTCTATTTTTTATTTATTTATTTATATAACCTTGGTTACTGAAAGGCATCACAAAGAGTGACTGGAGGGCTTATGGAGCTAGAATTGTGTCTTTATTACATGCGAGAAAAAAAAGATCTGAGAGAAAAAAAAAGTTTGAGAGATATATTTGTTATATAATATATATATATATATATATATATATATATATATATATAAATATATATAATATATTATATATTTTTTTATGTTCTATGAGAAAATACTTTCTCTCAAAACTTTTTTTAGTCTCAAATATTATTATTTTTCTATTGGTATGAAAACCTTTTCTCTCAAATATTCTTTTCTTCTCATGAAATGCTTTTTTGCTATCAGTGTGATAACTTTTTTCTCTCAAACTTTTTTTTTTCTCTCAGATCTTTTATTTTCTACATGTAAAGACACAATTCTAGCTCCATAGAGGCTGATCTGCAAATGTTCATCTATTTAGTCTTTCAGTACATAAGTCACAAGGCTTTAACAATATGACTCTTAACATGAGTTTAATTTAAAATAAAAATCAATTAATTTATTGTGTAAAGTTAAATTCAAATTTACAGTATCATTGCGTAATATAATGCTGTAAACCCTAAAATTAATGTAAAAAATTATGGTTTAAACAGTTTACATCTCAACAATGTACACACAGAAGAGTTAATGTTTTTTTTTTAAACTTCCAAATATAAATGGACAAATGATAAATGATCTTTACTCACCATAGACAGAAAGCATTGAATGTTTTTTGTTGACCGTTTTGTTCCACTGATCTTTACTTCTAGAGTCCAGCGTGTTGAGTTCTGATGTTTGTGATGGTCAGAGATCCAGTCTGTCTGTCCAGCTTCAGTCTGTCTCTGAATCTCTCATCAGGGAAGATTTGGTTCCTCTCTTGATTTTAGCTATCAGAGATTTTTCAGCTCAAATTTCCACAGTATGTTATGCGTCTTCATGTATTGCAGTAACATCAGTGCGTAGAAGCACAGAATCTCCCTCCATCACTGACACCATCTCAACACAACACACACCTGGATAGCGTAAAGGCGTTTTACACAAATTAAGACTCTTAATGGTTTACAAAGATGAATTTCTTTGCCATTTTGTAACTTTTACATGTAAACTGAAGAACATCAGAACAGCAGAAACACAAAATCAAATATAAGGTGAGATATACAAACACACAGATGTGTGTCAACCAAATATTTAATCTTTAATGAGTTTGAATGCTATCTGCTGTACAGCAAAATCAATATGTAAAGGACATAATTCATTTTAAATATAAGTGCACAATGATAATTGCAGCTAATTTATACAAGGTAAATTCTGCCTGATATTTTCAAAACCCTTTTTTATTATTAAACATTATTAGATAAAAACACCTTAAACACATACTTGAATTAAGATATTTACACATTTTAGGCATCTTTAAAAAATAAAGAAAGAAAGAAAGAAACGAGGGTTGAATGCAGTTCAGTGGAGTATTTGTCTTTCTGAGCCAGAGATGTTGGCATTACCTGTATTACTATAGCAATTTCCTTAATTCCAATGAGTTTTAACATTATGATTTTCATTACTTTTTCCAGGCCTGGAAATTTTGATTTAAAATTCAGAGCGGACACCTGAATTTAAAGTAGATGTCGCAAGAATAATTAATCTAAAAAGCCATAAAATGCTGTTATAACTTACCAGTCAGGTGACAGCAGCACAAACAGAGCAAAACAAACATATGAAACATTTTTCTTCAGTTGTTCAGAGTCTGATCTAATAAGACTATCTGCTGAAAACACTGAACCTGATGTGAATCCTCCCCTGACAGAGTTTGACCCTCCTAGTTCCTAGCATTTTGCATATGATATAATGTTATAGTTCTTCTGACCCTAAATAAAGACTTTAACTGTTTTAATGGATTAAAATAGTCTTTATTTTTAATCGATTGAGCCTATGTTTTGTAAGATAATTATGTGTAAATATGGGACTGGGTTTGTTAAATGTATATAAATATTGTGTAAATTGTGGATGAACATTTCATGGTGAAAGCGGAACCTAACCATCATGATTTTTAAAATGTATATATTTATTCAGTTTTTACTTTTTTGTGTATGGAAAAAAAAAAAAAAAAAAAGTTGAAACTGCATATGATCTCCGCGGTTCCAGTTTTACCAACGTTCATCTGAGTCAAACTGAAACCTGCTGTGGTCTGATTTCTATAGAAATGTCTTCTGATCTGTTGGTGGACAAACCTCATGTAGGTGAGAGTGGATATTCAGACACGTGTGTTCAGTTTGTAGCTGAAGAGTGTCTTCCTGCTTATGTGAGCTTTTTAGACCCTTTAATCTACAGAAACAAAAAACATGAAAAACTGTGTCTGACACAGAGAAGCAAACAATAACAACTAAAAATCATATTAAGAAGTTTAGAATCACTTTTTTGAATTTTTCATCCATTGCCCAGAATACATATTTGATGTCAAACTTTTCAACATTCCACTGACTGTAATGACACTGATATATTCACATAATCCTGGGATATCCGCTGTAAATTTGAAAATGCATGCAATATTTTTGAACAAAACCTAATAGTGTTAAATTAATTCTCTCCCCTTTGTTCAGTAAATATAGTGAACACTATTGTGTGTAAATAAGAAGGAGGGTGTATATGAATCAGGATGTGGTTTGTGTGACATTCTTTTAAGATGTACAAGATCATCCTTGAGACCTAAAGTAGGTTTGTTTGATTAGTGAATGTTTAAATCAAATATGTTCTTCTGCTGTTTGTTTTGTATTATTTGTGTCTTGATGAGCTCAGGCACTAAAGAGTGTCATGTTGTGATCGAAGCGTTTAAATGTTTTTCACCTCTTATAGTGTAAGGGGCATAGTGTATGAGTGGCTTACATACTTAAATAGTTTCCTGTTGTGTATATATTTGTTGTATCCAATACATGATTGATAAATAACTAATGTTATTAACATTGAAAAAAGTGTAAAACTAGCGTTTCCCTGTGTACACTGTTTCCTGTTGCATAGTGCTGTGATGCTATCATAGAAATGCCTAAACATGAGTCAAAGATGTTGGTAAAATAAATTGTCATTCAATCTCTAGTAATAATACCTGTCTGTCTTTTACAGTTTCAGGTCCTTATAGCAGGAATACACTGATCAACATTAAAACCTGCCTAATATCTTGTAGATTCCCTTTGCTGCCAAAACAGCTGTAATGCATTCAACTTGAGCTTGGGCTCCACAAGACATCTGAACCTGTCCTGTGGTCTTTGGCACCAAGATATTAACAGCAGATCCTGCAGTGAGTTCTGTAAGTTGCAAGGTAGGTCTTCCATGGATTGGATTGGTCCAGCTTGAGATCTGGGGAATTTGGAGGCAAGGCAACACACTGAACTGTTGCATACTGTCCCTCAAATCATTCCAGAACAGTTTTGCAGTGTGGCAGGGTGCATTATCCTGCTGAAAGAGGCCACTGTCACAATTGGAAACACAAGTGTTAAACCAAACTTCCAGTCCAGTTTTGACACTTATATGTCCTTTGTAGGTACTTTCAGTGTTGCACTGGGCTTTTAATCTGCTGGAATGTGACTACAGAGCATAAAGGTACAAACTTTAACATCATGATTTGTGTAGCCTGTTGTAAAAGTGCAATAAAATAGCCTAAATTTGACTTGGCTTTTATGGATGGCTATGTCAACTTATCATTGTGATGGTGATGTTCTTTTTATAGACAATATTCAGAAGATTCAGTGGATTTAATAAGATTTAGTGTGTGCTGTGCAGTGATCAGGTACAATGTCATTATTGAGTCATTAGGTGATTCCTCTATGAGAACAGCAGCATGTGTTTATAGCGCTCTCCATCAGTGTAAGTAGCACTATTATTAGAGATGTGATCTCTGCTTTGGACACTAGAGAGCGATGATGTTGCTTGTGCTGATTTTGAAAATGTCCAACAGAGTTTTGTGTGATGTTTGTAAACACGGTGCAATGCACTAGATATTCAGTAAATTTCTACAAAGAATAAAACAAAAGCAGTAACTGACAGACAAAAAAGTGCACGCAGTGTGGGATCAAGCGTTAAATAATGACAGTTATGTACATTTCTATATGAGTATTTTTGTAATACAAATAGTGAAAACAAAACAAAGACATGGCAGGGAATAAATGTGAACAAAACCAAAGGGTGTGAGAGTATTGTCCAGTATGAACTCTAATATCAGTTCTAGATATGATGTTTGATCATCATTTTTGGGGGACATTTTCATACACAGTATCAGTCTTTGATTTCTGCAAGGAAACACAAACACAATCAAAACCATGGTGAATATGACAGAAAATGACTTACAGACCAACTTAGGTTTCTGAATTTCTAGGTCTTTACATTTACAACAAAATTTATTTATAAGTTTATAAAAATAGATTCAGCTTTGCACTAAAAAAAAGATAGAAACATTTAAATGCTTCTATCTTTTTTTTTTTTTTGTAAGTGCATAGCTGAATCTATTTTTCTTCTTTTTAACCGCTACTGCAGGGATGGCCAGTCCTGCTCAAAAAGGCCAGTATCCTGCAGTTTAGTCTCAACCAGCTTCAACACACTTGCCTAGAAGTTTCTTGTGAGGTCCAAAGACCTTCATTGTCTAGTTCAAGTGCATTTAATTAGAAATGGAGCTAAACTCTGTGGTAGGTCCTCCTAGGAACTGCTAATGTCGTTCAGATTTTCACATGACTTTTAATGCACTGTAAAAATCTAATGAGCTATTTACTTAAAAAATAAATAAGGTAACAATATTACACAGAATTCTTTTGAGTAGTTTTTCAGGCTTGATCTTACAATGGAATCTACCTGAATAAATCATGTGTCATTTACTTTAAGTTTATTCTCAAAAGTCTGTGATTTTAAATGAGATCTATTTGTATTTTGTTATTTTATACATTTACAAGACTGTATACAGCCAATCAGCTCAAGTAGAAAACTACTTGAGAAATGCTGGAAAGTACAACACTAGCACTAGCAAAGCTACTGCTCATTAAACAAGGCATAATGCCTTAGAGGAGTGGTATCCATAACCACAAGCTCTACTCTTCTGCACAGTGGTAAGCTTGATTGCACATGCAATGGAAACTTCAATGTAACATAAACTCTTACAAATGTCAAACACTGAACATAAAACATTAATAGATGCTTCCCTTCACTCAAAAACATAAAGTAGCATTTAATTTAAAATTTACTCTCCATTTCCAGCCATACATGCAAAGCATGCTAGGAACTAACAATAACCTCTAAAATAAAACTGCAAAATTAAAGCTAAATCTCTTAAAATAAATAGGCAGCCTTCTTTCCTTAATTATTTTAGTTTAATCAGTTCCCAATTCAAGACCAAACTGAAAAAGTCTCTTTAAAAACTCCTTAAAAAAACTTATCTCTTGGATTTATTAGTAAAATTCCTCATTATTTTCTATGCAACACTGAATCACAATTTCTTTAATGAAATCTACACATTATTTTAATTATCACCTTAATTTCTTTAATGAAAATTACAAGACCCATGATTCATTTTTTACAGTGATGTAAATAATCAAACTTATTATGTTCTAAAGGTTTGTCATGACAATTTCTGCACTAAGAATGGTTGTCTTTCACACAAAAGCAACAGCAAAGATTGTTGCAGCTTGTCATATATGTGTGTGTGTGTGTGTGTGTGTGTGTGTGTGTGTGTGTGTGTACATGTTACAAATGCATTAATTGTCAATGTTAAGTAGTTAATAATTGTAATAATTGAATCCCTGAGCTGTTTTTCTACATTTTCCTGCAGCACATCACAACTGCAGTTACAATCAACAGAGATCCAGCAGCACAAATCAGCAAAATGTAAAACAAGGGTAGGCTCTGATCTGTAATGAACAAAATGAGTCTGTTAATTTGACATCAAGACTGAGATCTTAAAGGGAAAGTTCATTTAAAAATGAAAATGACCCCATGATTTATCCTCAAGCCAGTATGATGACAAGCCATAAGCGTAAGCGTAAGCTCTGGTGAGAAGTTACAAGTGCAGAAGTGCAGTGGAGAGAAAAAGCAAAACACTGGTCACGATTTATAAGACAAAATGAGGATTGTAAAGAGAAAAATGTGGAGGATTTGATATAAGCCAAGAGGAGCCTGGTTTTCCTTTGTTTTAAACAAAACTTGGTTCTCATGAGATTAGCATATTATTCTCACCAGAGCATAAGCTACATCTACATCATCCACTGGAACAGTTAGTGGAATGAGAAATGACAGTTTATAAAGTTTCAAATATGGATGTTTATCTTACACAAACACATTCATTCAGAAGGCCTTTATTAAACCCAGAGCCTATGTGGAGTACTATTTATGATGGATGGATGTACTTAATTTAAACTATATCATCTCGACCACCATTCACTGTCATTATAAAAAGATTGAGGAGAGCAAGGGACTTGGTCTGAAGAAGAAGGTGATGGATTGAGCGAGTAAATCATGGGCTAATTTTCATTTTTGGGTGAACTATCCCTTTAATGATTGTATATTTTAATGTTAAAGCAGAGATCAGCTTAATAAATAATCATTACTATCACCAATATTGTACCTGAAAAGAATATGACAGAGTTGAGTGATGTCCAGATGTGTAGTCTGGTTTCTGATGTGATTGTTGATCACACAGCTGTAGCTGTTTTATCCTGATATTCCACCTCAGGGTAGAGAGACTGATGCTGAGATCAGACACACTGATGCTGGACATAAACTGTTCCTTTTGTACCAGGGAGAGAGTCACATGATCCACATTCACCACAGGAACACAACAATGAACAATTCTGCTGTGATGATAAAGGATGCTGGGTAATTTTTTGGTGTGGGCAGGCGAGCTGAAAAACATGAGAATAAACTGGAAATATGGGTAAATCTATCAACAATCTTCTTTTTCAGTGCAGTGTGATGGCCAGTGAGTGTTTCCATCATCTCAAACTATAAAATGATTAAACATTTCAATATGTAAGTTAAAGAAATTTTAGAGGTTCAGTTTCAAGTTATACTCAGTTTAGCATTTAATCCCTTAAACCCGAACCCCTGCGAAAAAAATTCATAATCAAATTACTAAGCAACCCCTGAATGTAATAACACAATACAGGTATCATTTTAAAGCTTAGATTTTTTAATGCATTTTTCAATGCATTTTATTCAACTCCTACTGGCTGGTGATTCCTCTAAAAGCGAGGTGTACCCGCCGGCGGGGCCATCTGATGTAGAAAAGATTAATTGTGTATTTTTTCAAAACTACTGCATTGATCAACCTAAAATAGGTATCATTTGAAACTTAGAGTCTAACGTTTACATTGAATGTAGCCATTATGATTATCTCAAAGTGGTGCTGAGGTTATTTGCTTGATAAAATGAAAATAAAAAATCATGAATTTATGAGGGGGAAAATTACTATGTACTGTATGTGTCAAAACATCATACAGCTCAGTTAGACTGTGTCATATGTCATATGAAAGGATCTCACAGAGTAGAACACAACAAACCTAATTGTTTTGGGCTTTTGACTAAACCTGTGCTGAGTTTTTGTACAGTTAAGCCCTGCAAGACCTATATGTAAAATAATATACTGATGTGGCATTCAGTTGAGTCCGCATAACTTCATGAAACATGGAAAATGGCACTCCTTATTTAAAAGCAGATTCTCACGATTAAAAGAGGACCAAAGACTCGTTATAACACACAAAAAACCGCTAGATGCACCGTGAGTAAAAAGCACATAAGCTAACCGAGTAAACAAAAGTAGCTTCAAAGTGACGTGTGAGGCTTATAACTTTATGAAACAATGCTCGATCGTTGAAAATTAAAAAAAAAAAATGCCTTCAGGGTTTAAGGGGTTAAACTTCATTCCTGCATTATGATTACCAGAAGAAGAGGAAAAATCAATTTGCAAAAATGTGACACTTTCGAGTGAAATAAATGATTTATTTATTTTGTATAAACATTATGCTGTTGATTGAGCTTGAGAATTTATAGTTAACCTGATATAGGCCCTATTGCGTTTATAAAATAAGAACAAAATAAGCTTTTACTCACCATAGACAGACACATTGAATGATTTTTGTTTTTAGTTTCACTCCACTAATCTTTACTTCATAGAGTCCAGCGTGTTGAGTTGTGATGTTCATGATGGTCAGAATCCAGTCTGTCTGTCCAGCTTCAGTCTGTCTCTGAATCTCTCATCAGGGAAGATTTGGTTCTCTCTCTTGATTTGAGCGATCAGAGACTTTTCAGCTCCAAATTTCCACAGTATGTCTTCATCTTCTTGTATTTTTGTAACATCAGTGTGTAGGGTGACAGAATCTCCCTCCATCACTGACACTGACTCACCAAACACACCTGATGAAAAAACTGGAACAAATTAAGACTTTTGTTGGTTTACAGAACCAGAAACCAGTTCTAGCTTTGTATCTAAATGTGAACTCACACCTCAATCTGGTACAGATTAATAAAGATTTGATTGTGTCTGAGAGAACAGCTAATCACAATCAAATTTGAACAGTAGCAGCAGCTTTATTTCTCTAAAACAGGAATAAATAAAGCCATAAACATGATTTTATAACTTACCAGTCAAGCGCCACCAACACAAAGAGAACAAAACAAAAGTGCAAACCATTTTCTTGAGTTGTTTCAGTGAAATCTAGAGAGTCTCTTTGTGTGGTGTGTGAATCCCCGATACAGCTTGACACTCCTACTGTATCAAATGCACACCTCTTTTTCACAAGATATATAATTTATAAATGATCTTCTGGTACCTTATTCAGACTTTAATTGGTTTTAGTAGTGAAAAAACATTCTTCAGTTTATCTGTAACAAATATCAAATATAAAATTATATTTAGTTTTCTTACAATTTAATATTTTAAGAAGGAGTGTGGAAAATTGTTAAATTAGGTTAGTCAATGTAAAATGAAAAATAAATCTCATGTTTTTAAAATGGTTTTTATAATTTAATTGTTGCAAATGTTAACAAAAAGGGGAAAAAGAAAAGAAAAAAGTCATCTCTCTTTATTGTTGTGAGGTGTGACACAAATAGCTCAGTCGAGTCAGCGGAAACCTGGGTCTGAAGTCTGAATTGATCCGTGGACAAACATCTTCCTGTTGTGTAACTATGAACCTCACAGTTGATGCCCTCACAGATTAATACATTATTACCAATTATAATTAAGAAACTACACAGATTGACAGCTGAACATCTCTCAACATAAATATATAACACACCAATGAACTGAACAAAATACTTTGTTGGGATCCATATGCAGCTTTTATTAAAAGTATAAGCAGTATACAAACAGACGGAGTCAATCACCAGCAATATAATAGCTAAGGCAAAACAGAGACATGGTCACAAAACAGGCATAATGTAGACATCAGCAATCATTAATGTTATTATTTGGTAGAGATGCTATTGAAGATCACACCCAAAATTTATTGAGAAATAATTGTATGTTGTGTAGCCCCCACTACATTCACTTTCCACAGTCCATTCAAGAATTCATACTTCTTTAATCTATGGTTTGCCCATAACCCGATTTTGGCAACTTTGTGACTGTAGGGTTATGGGTACTTTATTGTCTGTTTACATTCGTGTTCCACCCTGTTTTTAGGAGGTCTATGTTTCCACCATGATGACATCATAGTAAAGTACCGCGAGAGCGATTAGAGAGACGGAGTCATATACGGAAGCGCTGCGCTTTACTTTCGTTTTGTAGATATAGGCGTGCTTTTCGTTCGATTTAATTAATTTTCTTTCGTTTTTCCAGAAAAGTGATGAAAATGAATTCTGTCGTTTTTGGAAGTTGTGTGTTTTTGGTCGTGCTTATTGGTAAGACATTTTACGATCTCTTTTTCTTTGTGTCAGTTTTTGTGATCTTACGCTCAACAGTCCATTTGTTTTTGTTTTTTAACTGACGTTGAAGACGTTATAGTTTTAGATGAGCAAATCACGGATTGATTTTGGACTAGACCAGCGCCCATGTTAAGGTTTAAAGCAGGTTACCACACTTTTACTACAGTAAAACCATGGATAGTTTTCGTAAGGGTCAACCCGCAGATTTTTGATGGAAGTCAGGATTTTGTGACAATGCGCAGCTGGCTGAATCGATGAAATATGCCCTTATTAACCTGTTACCTTTCTTTTCCTATTATGAAAATGAACTATGGATTTGATTATATGAAAGTAGATTACATACTGTTACTATAGTGAAAGCATGTGGCCTACATTTTTTTCAGAGACTAGCTGATGTCTTATTTGATGAATGTTGCCTAATAACATTATTTCCCCATTGTTTTTTATCATTATTGTCTCAGTAGACTTTGGAAACATGTGATTTGATTTCTTATTTGATTTTAATAGTGAAAGAAATGTAAGCGTTATATTCTAGTCGAAATGCAGTAGGCCTACTTCATATAAATACATCATGAATATGTCAGGTCAGGTGCAGACCTGATTCTCTAAAGCAAAACACAAACATGTTCCGCGTGCTTCTTGTCCCACTACCACAGCTTGAATTATAATTATTGTGGTATTTTCTTCTCAAGGTGTTTACAGTGTTGGTGCAGACAGAGTGTCAGTGAATGTGGCCGGAGGGAGATTCAGTCTCTCTCCACTGATGTTCCAACAATCCAACATGAAAGCTGATAAAATGGTATTTTAATGACACTTTCAATTGCACAAATCACTGGAGATCTTGGTTTTATCTGTACAGATGTTCAGTGTAATGAAGGTACTGAGAGATTCAGAGACAGACTGAAGCTGAACAATCAGACTGGATCTCTGACCATCAGAGACACCAGAATCACAGACTCTGGACTTTATCAACTAGAGATCATCAACACTGGCAGTGACTCTGAAAAGATCTTCATTGTTACTGTTCATGGTGAGTCATTTCAAGAATGTTTAAACCAGGTTAATGTGTTAATCACTTCATTGTGATTATTGTTGCAGTGGCATTTTTTCTCTTTCGTGCATCACTGAACAGAACAGAATAATTTAAACTAATATTTTTTAGTTGGTCATTCATTAGGTTTATTAGATGACAATTTCTCATAATTTAATGCCTGATCATCTTTTCTTATCTGATTAAATGTATCCATCATGAAGAATTAATAGTTCTCCTAGAAGTTTAGCAAGTACAAAATATAGATAAATGTTACTTTTTTAGACAAAGTCAAGAAAGAAAGAGCATGTGATGTTATTTCTCACTTATCTATTTTGTATTGTGATCAACAGATCAGTTATCTCGATGTAGTTTTCTCTCCAGAAAGATGCTTCAGCAGCTGTTGGTTTGTGTTTCAGTTGGTTCTGCTGGTGAGCGAGATAAAATGAAGGGAGCGTCAGAGAAGGAGGAGAATCTGGTAAAAGTATTAACATGGTATTTTAATAACTGCTGAAAATCACTGGAGATCAGATACAGTGTATCTGTGTAAAGACAGCGATGGGAGATTAAGTAGATGTTATCTATATAAAAGGCATAAAATTAGACATTTTCTCAGCTCACAGTGCTGTTTTAGCCTTTGTTTAAAAAATAAAAATACCTACCAGGTGACACCATTTAGTTAAATCATTATCATAAAACTGATGACCAAAGTAGAAAGATGTAAGAAATATTGTTAAATACTGGTTGGATTATCATTCACTGTCTAGTGATAATGAGTGTCTGTCTTCGTCTGTTTCAGATTCAGGTCTGTCTTCAGCTGCTGTAGCTGGGATATGTGTTGGTGTTGTTCTGCTGATAGTGACTGCTGCTGTGATTTACTATATGCAGCGTCCTCAAAGCAGGGCAAAGTGAGGTATTACATACAGATGTTTTAATAAGATGCAAAATTGTGATTTATTGTGGAAAATAATCTTAACAGATGTGAAAATTTGTGTTTTATTGTAGTTAACTAGCGTAATGTGTGTTTATTTGAATTACGGGAATCAGGACTCAGAGCAGTGATCAGGTGAGATACTCAGGTGAACTCAATCTGTCTGTCTGCAAAAACAGTGATATTACAGCAGATTCTCAGTGCTCTGGTTTCTGTTTCAAATGTAACATCAGGAACAGTGGTATAAATACATTTTTCATATTAGTGGCGTGTTGTACAGTGTTATTAGTATCATTTATTATATTTGTTTCCATCATTTTTCTTTTCATTTTACTTTTAGTTGTGCTTTTTTGTTGTTTTTATCATATAGCTTAGAGTTTTGATTGTGTGATTGTTTTGAGGGGTATCATGTTTATTAGTTTTTGTTTTTTAAATGTGTATACCGTTTTCTTTTAATTTAAGTTTTAGTTACTTTAGTTCATCCAGTTAAAGTAAATAAAAAATGAAAAAATGTTGAGCCTATAAGCTACTACCAAATATATATTTTTCTGTTTTATTTTAGTAACATTTAATTTAAGTTGCAATTTTTTTTTTAGCTGTAATTAACAGAAACATCATACATTTAAGGCCTTTTGTTAATAGTTTATGAAAAAGTAGATTTAAAAAATCCAGGTCTCTTGTACTTTTGTGTTGTGTAACTTAAAATGTAATCTTGTTCATTTCTTTTTGAACTTTTGAATCTGTTTTTTTTTTTTTTACTGGTGAATAGTGATACATACACCTCTGTTAATCTTGATGACAATGGATCGGAGCCTGCAGCTACTGAGGCCGTCCCAGAAATGTGAATCCAGTGCGACATTAGTTTGATGTTGAGTTAAGATGACAAGGAAATAGGAAATGGCAGCATAAAGAAGCAGCATGTCAAACAAGCATGGACATTGCTCTCATTACGACTAAGTGGTGTTCACCTGCAAACTGGAATAATGAAAAAAGTTGTTCTAGTTTTATTGTGTTGTTTTAAGTCTCTTGTGAATATTGTAAATACACATTTGATTTTCACTTTGAACATTGTTGTCTGTCTCATCTTTTAAACACTTATTTTGTATAATCTGCCCATTTTTTATAAACATACAGTCAGGCAGTCAGTCAAACAACATTCAGGCATTAAATTAGTTAGTAAATGTAGCATTTAGTTTTTTGTACCTGAATTGGTGATGAAATGTAATAATTTAAGAGATGCTGAGTATCTCACGAGCAAGGTTGTTTTTTAGTGTGTGCACTGTATTCTGAGGAGGCAGATGAAGAACTGTGGAATGCTAAAACAGATCAGTACCTTTAAAGCTTTTATTTGAATGAACTCTGCAGTCTGGTCTCCACTGCTCTTTTGAAAGAGATTTAGATCAGGATTTACTATAACATTACATATTTATTGAATAACAATGAAATAATATATTTAATCAATAACAAATATCAAATCATTTGAATTCTAAATTATAAATGCAGACACTTTATTGCCTTAAGTGTTTTTACAGCTTACACTAAACAGAAAGGAGAGAGTTTTTCATGTTTAAATAATCCTTTTTTTTATATAAAAATATCTGTGAGTTTGTTCATGACAAATATTTTTAAGTTTGATATGGGGAACAAATGTGAAATGGCCAATTTTAATTCATGATTTGTGACCCTGGACCACAAAACCAGTCTTAAGTGTCAGTTTTTCCAAATTGATATTTATACATCATCTGAAAGCTGAATAAAGCTTCCAATTGATGTGTGGTTTGTTAGGATCTGACAATATTTGAGTGCAGAGATACAACTATTTGAAAATCTAGAATCTGAGGGTGCAAAAAAAATCGCCTTTAAAGTTGTCCAAATGAGAGTCCTTAGCAATGCATATTACTAATAAAAAATTACGTTTTTATATATTTACAGTAGGAAATTTACAAAGTACTTAATATCCTAATGATTTCTGGCATAAAGAATAATTGATAATTTTGACCCATACAATGTTTTTTTGGGCTATTGCAACAAATATACTCAGCGACTTAAGACTGGTTTTGTGCTCCAGGGTCACATTTGAGTTATCATTATGTCTCTATACTTCCTGTGAATTTAACACTAAGTGAGATTTAATCACTTATTTTTTATATGAACTAGAGACGAGATAAAATAAGGGAACATCAGTGAAGGAGGAGAATCTGGTAAAGTAATACTGTATTTTAATAACTGCTGAAATCACTGAGGATACCAGATACAGTAAATCTATGTAAAGACAGTGATGGGAGATTATGTAGAGGTTATCTATAAAAAAAGGCATAAAATATACATTTTCCTCTATCTAATCTTTAAAAATAAATATTGATTTTTAAAATGTATTTTATTTTATTTTATTTTATTTTATTTCCATCAATACAAATGGTTTTAACTGTAATAACCCTGGTGTTATCAGTCAGTAATATTTTAGTATTATTGATATACTATTTAATTTTTATTTGAATTTTTTATTTACATCATTTATAAAATAATGTATACATGTATACGTAGTATACATATGTCAGTTATATCAATGTTGTTTTTAAAATATAAAATCCGCTGATATTTGAGGATTAATGCGGTCACTATCCTTACCTGCCTTGTCAACATATTTTAGGCTGAAGTTACCATGGTAAAATCCGTGTTTGCTATAGAAGCTTGACATTGTGGTTTTCTACCAAGGTACTTCAAGCCTCTATATAAATATAATTAAATATGTATGTTTGTCTTGCATGTAAGTCAAGTTCAAAATTTAAAAAAAAAAAAAACTTTAGACATTTAATCATATATTTTATGTATGTTGACTTTCGTTATGCACTTATTTACAGCAATCACTTCTACATATATAATGAACTATAAAGCATGTTGTCCTTGAACAGTCTTCACTATAGTTTGCTGTGCTTCATGGGAGTGCTCCAGTCACTCACAGAAAGGAGTGTGAGCGTATGGTTTCCCTACTGATCTGGAGAGGAAAAAAAATGCATCAAGTTTTGTTAATTTCACACTTATTTGTAAAGCACTTTTTAGTATACACCGTTGTTTCAAAGCAGCTTTACAGAAAATGAATTTTCTACATTACAAATAAGAGTTCAGGTTAACAGGTGTAACTGTGCCAAAGTAACCCAAGCCGGCATTTCAAGCGCTGAAACAAGCGTCAGGTACCAGGGTTGAATCAGCGTTGAATAACCTTTGGATTTTGCAAATTGGATCAACGTTAATATTGGCGTTGATTCACCGTTGAAATCGGCAGCTGTTTGTATTGTTAAAAACATGTAGAAGAACTATCAAATACAATAATATTTAAAGGTTTTGTCAAATAATTTGGCATATTTTTTGCATATAAATGCAAAAAATATATAAATATATTTTGTGCTGCACTTGCAAGAGAAACCCTTACCTTTATGACTGAAACCAGTTGATCTTTTATTTTGGTGGAAAACTACAGTTTCTGTAAAACATGTTTTAGTAATGTGTCTCATTACAAGAGATGTGTACATTTGTGCTGTGAAAATGTGTTCCGCAGGTTAGAAGGGAACCTTCAACCAGGGGCACTGTAAGGGCAGGGAAGGTTAGGACAATTCAAGGGCCCAGCGTTAGAGGGCCCCAGGGGAGGGGTGGCAATTCTAACGGAGAATCCCCGGACTGTGTCTTTTTTTACTCGGGGAATGCGGAATGTGATTTCTACCGAGGGAACTCTAAATTGTTAGAACCAACAGCCTTGTGCATATAGCGTGGTTGTGCTTCTGGTGATCCTTGAAAGAGTCCCAGCTTTAGGGTCCTTTCTGATGCCGTCCCCTCCACTCTCTCCCACTTGATGCGCTTTCTATACTGTCCTGTGTAAACAAAACACCAAAATAAATCCTCATAAAATATCAACTTTGATATTGTGAAATATATTTAACTGAAAACTAATGCAACATAAATCAACAGTATTTTCACTTTACAATTCAGTAACAGTGGGGCTGTAAACAAAGTGCACAACACTATTCATTAAACACTTATTTAATGTATTGGATGAAAGTTTACAATATTAACAAATTATTCACAAGCAGTGTTTTCAGAGCCCCCAGTTACACTGTTTTAATCAGAACACTAGCAATACAGTGAAGTACATTTTTATTAAACTAAGTAAAATCAAAACCTATCACAAAAGCTCAATGAATCTCTACCAGAAGTGACAGTGCAAGCAGCAGATGAACAATTTCTTATCAATGTGCCAATAATAAGCTGGATCCTTGATGACTCACAAGGGAAAGAAGAAATGGTTTACTGAATAGTTCTTAAAAAGCAGGATTTCATTTTATACCATTTCTTTAAACCAGTGGTTCTCAAACTTTTTATACCAACCACTTCAGAAAACATTTGTCTCTCTAAGTTCCACCATAATGACCAACATTAAATTTCAGCAGCGTAGTAGGCCTAACTATTCAGCTACAGCTCTACAGTTCAAAAATGAGGCAGTTTATTCCTAATGAGAATATTTATTGTTGTCAGCCACTTTAACATTGTAAATCAAAGTTTGAACATTAACACTGCACTGTGCTTACATACGGGTAAATGAAAACTTAAAGTTTAAATTAAAATGTGTTATAACAAAAGTTACATAACTGTACTATACTTAAAGGGTAACTAAACCCCTGGTCAGAGCCTGACTCCACCCACTGGCAATTTGAAAAATGCTGAAAAGTGGGCAGAGCACAGCGGAGATAGAGGAGACGAACCGAGGCGGGCTGAGCGGCTGGCACGCGTGAACCTGAGACCCGCAGTGTGGATTCATTGACAGCTGCTGTCAGAGTCGCTCAAAATGGAGAGTGACTGTAGTGGCCGCAAGTAGCTTTGCAACAGGCGTTCATTTGAAGTAGAGGACTTTTCTCCCCACCTTCACCTGAAGTGGAGGATGTCGAGGTGTCTGTGGACCGGGCCAGGTCCTGAGCCATATCAATTCGAGCCGCTGGCTCAAACTGCGGTCTTAACTCCGCATCGCGTCGGGCATCCGCGATGCTGAGTGAACAGCCGCTACAGTGATTTTGCGGAACAAGATAGTTTTATACTGCCAAGGCGTGGTAGCTCGTACCAAGGGCGTGGTGAGCTGGTAACTGCTTACGTCACCTGCCACCGCTTACGTCCGCATTCACCCGCAAACATCCAATGGGAAAAATCAACTGCAATAGCTAACCGTTCAACCTGAAGAGGGCAGCACTCAGGCGTTTTACACCATATATTGTAGAATTAAAACACTTTATGCTCAAATGTCAAAAGTTACTCGAATCAATGGACAGTGTAGTGATGTGATCAACCATTTTTTGGCTAAGTGGTAATTTCCACGGTATAAAGGGGATGTGATTGACATCCAGGTAGCGTGTCATTTGGGGTCTCGGACGTGGCGTCATTCTTTGTCGCGCCGTGTTTATGTCCAGCAGTGTGGCTGAGGAGAGATTTTAGATCGCGGATAAGCGTTTATCTCTGCAAACCTCCAACTCATGCGCCAGTGAGTGCTGGGTCAGTCGAGTCTTTATCTGCAGGTATGTCACATGTGTATGTCTCATAGGTGTACATGTGGGGTTTGCTAGGGGATCTTGAGGCTGTAAATTATATTTCTGCATTTAACACGTTTTGTGTTTTTTAGTGACAGGGGGCCAGGAGGTGTTGCAGCAGGCTTTTGGTGATCTATTTGAAAATACGAGTATCTGCATGTGTTTGAGTCTCGGCACGGAGAGCTTTGGTGAGCGGATTGTCTTTCATTGTGCCTGCTAATTCTTTCGACTACTCTTCTGCCATTTACGGATGGTGAATGTTGTTGTTGCACCGCATACTCTGATTTAATTGACCGACTTCCTTGTAGTGTGCGTGGATTAATTTGTGATCGAAGCGATCGCGTTCCGTCTGAAGCGAGCGATTGCCCTCAAATATTTATTGACTAAAACTTGTGGTGGGGTAATTACAGTGACGAATCACTAAGTGTTTGACACGACCATTGTGTTTGACTGTTTCTTTGTCAGAGGATTTCCTATTGAACTGCTTCATTGACGGTTGTATTTTATTTTTGTATATGCATACTGTTGACACTTCACAAGATGTTATGCTGCCCACAGTTTGTGAGTACCAGTGAGTGAGGATTGCCAGTAACCTGGTGTCCTTGGTTCCGTCAGGCAGCAAGTGATAAGTGTTTCTGACAAACTATACTTTGATGTGCATATGTGACTGTGTGTATGTGTGTGAATGCATGTATTTGTCTCTTATCCTGTTCTGTTTCTTTTCCCTTCAGAATTGGGGGTACCAGTCCTAGCCAGTGTCCTGTGTGTGGGGTGTGTGCGGCTGTGGATTTGCAGTGTTCTACAAGCGTGGGTGTTGGTGCTGTGTTGTGAGGGCACGCAGTGGTTGCTGTGTTCACTGGATAAGTAACTTGAATCTCCGGTTGGAAGTTGGAAAAATGTGTTTGCATTTCATGTTTTTATGATCAAGCGCTTATTTTTTTACTGTTTATGAATTTCAGTATGTATTAAATAGTGATTTGAATAAATTTGTTGAATCCTTTATACTGTTGTCTGATATCTGTCTCAGCCACCATATCTGTGTGCTGGTGGTACATTGTATACCGGTAGGTCCCGCGATTTCGGGTGGCTAGTCTATTTCTTGCCATTGTTGGCTGGGTTAAATTCCGACGGTAGCTTGCCACATTAGCACTAATAAAGCCCCATTCTTACAGATCATTAACTAAAAAAAGTTGGTTTAGGGTTTAGTTACTCTTTAAATGTTAAAAAAAACCTTACTCAAAGATTAAATTAAAAGGATTAACATTAATTTATGTTTAATTTAGTGATTCCCCTGGATACTACCACGACAAAATTAACAACTGTTGTGAGCTGGGACACTCTTCAAAACCTTCTCTTCTCTTCTTAATCCGCCTCCACCTCCTCCTCCATCATCTTACAGCTGACGACTTTGCAGTTTTCTTCACAAATAAGACAAGAACCATCAGTGACCAATTCCTCCACACCGAGACTGAGGATAGCGTCCACAGCGACTAATCGCACTCTTTCTCCTCCTTCTCTCCACTCTCAGAGCGGATGTTTCCAAACTTATCCTGTCCAGTCATCCTACTACTTTCCCACTGGATGGATCCCCACTCACCTCCTTCAAGCGATTTCTTCTTCAGTCATACCTTCACTTACTCACATTATCAACTCCTCTCTTCACTCTGGAACATTTCCCTCAGCATTTAAGCAGGCTCGGGTAAGCCCACTGCTGGAAGAAACTATCTCTAAATCCAGCACTTCTAGAAAACTACAGACCGGTATCCCTTCTTCCATTCATTGCAAAGACACTGGAACGAGCTGTGTTCAACCAGCTCTCTATGTTTCTTGTACAGAACAACCTCCTGGACAGCAACCAATCTGGCTTCAAAGTGGCCACTCAACTGAGACTGCCCTGCTCCGGTTACTGAAGCCCCTGCGACTGGCAAGAGTAGCTTCAAAATCCTCAGTACTCATTTTGCTGGACCTGTCTGCTGCTTTTGACACCGTTAATCACCAGATTCTCCTGTCCACCCCTCAGAAAGATGGGCATCTCTGGAACCGCACTCCAGTGGTTTAACTCTACCTTTCTGATAGATCCTTCATGGTGTCTTGAGGGGTGAAGTTTCTAAGTCACAACAACTTGCTACTGGGGTTCCTCAAGGCTCAGTACTTGGACGCTCCTCTTCTCCATCTACATGCGTCATTAGGATCTGTCATTTCAGAAGCATGGCTTTTCCTATCACTGCTACGCTGATGACACTCAACTCTACTTCTCATTCCAACCAGATGACCCGGTAGTTGCTTGCATTTCAGCCTGTCTGAGTGACATTTCTAGCTGGATGAATGACCATCACCTTCAGCTCAACCTTACTAAGACTGAACTGCTGGTGGTTCCAGCTAACCCATCGTTTCATCACAACTTCTCTATACAGCTGGGTTCGCAACCATAACTCCTTCCAGGACAGTCAGAAACCTAGGAGTTGTGATGGATCATCAGTTAAGCTTTACAGACCATATTGCTACAATGACCCGGTCCTGCAGATTTGCCTTATACAACATTAGACCCTTCCTGTCAGAGCAAGCCACCCAACTTCTTGTCCAAGCTCTTGTTCTCTCAGACTGGACTATTGTAATGCTCTCCTGGCGGGCCTTCCTGCATGTACTATCAAGCCTCTGCAACTGATCCAGAATGCAGCAGCAGGGTTGTCTTCAATCAGCCAAAAACAGCTCGCGTTACTCCCTCCTCATCAGGTTACACTGGCTACCAGTAGCCGCGATCAAATTCAAGGTACTGATGCTTGCCTACAAGGCGACCACTGGCACAGCCAACATACCTAAGCTCATTAGTTCAATCTTATGCCCTCCAGAAGTTTGCGCCTGCAAGTGACGACGCTGTGGTGCCATCCCAAAGAGGTTCAAAATCACTCTCACGGACTTTTTTCCTGGACTGCCCAGCTGGTGGAATGACCTCCCGATCTCAATTAACAGCTGAGTCTTTACTCATTTTCAAAAAACATCTAAAGACTCATTTTTTGCCTGCACTTAACCAACTAATACTAGTACTTATCTTTTTTTTCTTGTCTATCATATTCTTAAAAAAAAAAAAAACAACCCTGCTCGTGTCTGTACTAGACTAACTGAGACTTGTCATAGCACTTGTATACCGTTGTTGTTCTCTTGTTGATCTGATTGCTTCTATTGTTCTCATTTTGTAATGCTTTGGATAAAAGCGTCTGCTAAATGATTAAATGTAAATGTAAATGTAAATGTAAATGTAACCACTAGAGGGAGCCTGACACTTTGAGGAACCACTGCTTTAAACAATCCTAATTCATTTTAAATTTATTTTCATTAATTCATTTAAATTTTACTGACAAAAAGTGCTCTGGTATATGTTTCAATGTAAACAGGAGCAGTGGTATAAATACATTTTCATATTAGTGACGTGTTGTACAGTGTTATTAGTATAATTTAGGATCTTTGTTTCCATCATTTTTATTTTATTTTTCATTTTACTTTTAGTTGTGCTTTTGTTGTTTATATAGCTTACGTTTTGACTGTGTGTTTTTTTTAATTACAGGTGAATAGTGTTACATACACCTCTGTTAATCTTGATGACAATGGATCGGAGCCTGCTGCTGCTGAGCGCTCCCGTGATGGAAATGTGAATACCAGTGAGACATCAGGTTGATGTTGACCTATGATGGCAAGTTCAGTTTGTAGAAGTTTATTAAAGTTTGTGACACTGTCACACAGGACACGTGTCACTGCTCAATATATTATAATGATTTTATGTATATTTGAATGTATATTCCAAATGGAAGTGATCATCCCTAACCCTTGGAGTGTGGACTTTGGAGTGATCAGAGCATGTGTGTGCCATTATGAGTCGTTTGGAATGCACTTGGCAAAGGGGTGATGTAATTTCCTCATTATCTTCAGCTGGGATGTTTCCATGACAACACAGCACAGTGTCGTCAGCAGATTTGTCCTGACATTTTATCCTACCCGTCAGATTTTCCTACATGTGTTCCTACAATATTGCGTCCTTTTTCTCATGATAAACAACTATATTTAATGTATTTGCATCACTTTAAGAGTAGGTTTAGGGTTGGGGTAGGTATAGACTTTAATAAAACAATCTAATAGGTAGAAAAAATATATTTATTGTTGGTTTCCTGTAAATGTATCCCTTCTAGCTTCAACCGCGAATATAACACATAATTACTGTATTTGCATTACTTTAAGGGTCGGTTTAGGGTTATGATAAGTGTAGATGTTAATAAACCATCATTTTATCGACAGCATTTTCGTTGTCGAATTGTACTACCCACTGTTTTAATGGGAGGTAGGAAAATCTGACAGCGTGGGACAAATCGACAGAACACGGCATAAAAAAAAGATAAATGTTATTTTTTTTTAGTTTTATATATATATTATTTTTATATATTATATAGCATATTTTAAAAACTTTGTAAAATAAAATTGCATGTATTTTTGCAACAGTTATTCTAACAACAATAAAAATACATTTCTGACATTGAAACAGCGACATCTGCTGATGGACACCGTGGTGCGCTGTTACGGGTGTTAATCATGCAGACGGTGGATTTGCAAGTGAAGTTTGACATGTGTGACGAACCATAAATGTTCCACCCCTTCCATACCCATATCTGGATAGGAAACAAATAAGTGAAAATTATAAAGAGAGATAAAATATGGAAGAGGAGTGTGAATTACCTGAATACGGGACACAGTTCTGTGACGAGCTGCAGATCAGTGGTGTTTTCCTGCTGAAGAGTCCTGTCACGTTCAGGTATTTCTTCTCGATGCTGCATTTTAAAAATATATTCCCTGAACTTCATCCAGTCTTGTTATTGGTTGTGATTTAAAGGGTTCTAATTTTTTATTTTTTAATATTATGTAACTGGTGGAATCATTTATACCTGTTGATATGTGTAAACCTACCTAGCATCCAATTTATTGTAATTAGCTAAAATGTGAAAAATATTTTGGGTTGGGCCACCACTTTTAAAACGGCTTATAATGTAGGTGTTGTTACTGGTATCATTGCAGTTACTTTACAGGACTGTTACACATATGTTTCCAGTGTCTATAGCTTTCCAAACTATTTTTTTTGTATGGCTTTTCCTCAAGAAAGACTGTTGGTTGAATATGAACAGCATAGCTTTTTACATTTACAACAGCATCAAACTAGAATTAACCATTCATTGATTTATTTAATATTAGTTAACGGAACACTTTCCTGAGAGAACAGTTATGTTTCACACATGTAACTGTACACATAAATTAAACAGACTGTGTTGAATGTTGAATCGGCCTTGGAAGAAGAGCCACAAAATCCCTTAGGACTCCACACACACGGCGCTCTCTCTTCAAACCGTTGACTCCTGGTCGGCATTACAGAGCACCGAACAGTTTTTTTCTTCCCTCACAGGCTATATAAATAATAATAAAACAATAAAACGTTCATAACTAGCATTTATACATAGTATCTGAACATTGTACATTGTAAACTGAACACTTGTAAATACTTGTAAATAACATATCTGTACATTAACAACTGCACGTTGTTTTTTTTCCCTGTATATCTCTGCTTATGTATATAGTGCATTATTTAATTTCCTGTTTTCTTATATTAGTGTTATATACCATCTCTACTGTGTAATTCCTATGTATGTCTGCACTATCATTTATGTTTGCACTATGTTCAGTACTTTCTTCTGCACTGGAAATCAAATTCAAGTACACAACTAGTTTACATCAATGTTTTTAGTTTGTACTGAAATTATGCTAGAGTGAACTTATAGGTATACTGATAATTTACTAATTAAATACTTGTAGTAGTATTTTTAATACACTTTGAAGTATAGTCTCAGTAAACTCTAGTTTAGTAGTTTTATACTGAAAGTATACTCTTTTTTTTTTTAGTGAACTTAAAGCATACTTCAGGTATACTATAATGTCCCTATTAGGTATTATTTGTATATATTTTGTTATATGAATGTATGAACATAAAAAAAAAAAAAACATCAAAAGAAAAGAACAGATATCTGCTTGTAAACAGAAAATTTTATTCTAGATTCATGCATTCTTTTTTAAACACTTGAATGTGGGTAAGTTTCATAAATAAAAATAAAGAAATAATATTTTGAACAAAAGCTGAAATAAAGACTATGAATTGGATTCAGAATGATAATCAAAGCGTGATGCAGTCAATCAGCACCTCAAAGCTTGACTGTAATTATTACCTCTTCATTGGTGACATTCTATTCCATAACATTTCACAGTTTTGATGCTGTTTTATGTCTGATGATTGTGTTAGATTACAGCTGTGTCCCAAAGTTAAGTGCGACACTTTGAAGGCCACGAGACTTCAGGGCCAGGCCTCAAAGTGCAGAAGGTACCTCAAAGTGCGTGAGATGCACCAACTTCACAGGATTTCCTAATTCCGCCACCAGTTGTTGCTGATTACGCTTTGTCGAACATAGCGATCAGAGGAGAGCTGAGGAGGAAAATCCTGCCAGGATAGGTGGAGCTAGAATTGCTTATTTTTGTTTTATGTTTTACATCATAATGGAGGAGCGGTGATGTACCTCGAGCTTTAGCCAAGACCGAGGCCAGGTAAACTACACTGGTTTGTTGCATCCTTTGTCAGATAACAAGTTTAAATGCAGGTATTGGCTTGGAGCTTACTTGAATATTGTAATGATGCATATGAAAACTACAAAATACACACACACACACATAGCAGTTCAAATGCAGACTGATATCTTACAAAGGTGCGATTTTATATAGTTTATTGTCTTGACCATGGTGATCATATGTAGACAGTTTTGCAACCAGATTTTTTTGGAAGTTAAGCATAAAAAGAAGACTGAATTAAAAAAACAAAGAGTATAGTACAGCTCAATGTTCAGCAGCAGCTGTCACAGCTGAACAGTGCTCTGTTTGACCAGTCCGTGTCCTTCAGATGCAGTCTTTGATATACAGTAGTTAACAAAATGTGTTAATATTCTGACAAAATGTTGATACTTCAATTTTCTAAATAATCAGTAGACTAAGTTTTTTTTTTTTTTTTCTTCTTAATTTTGCTATGTCACACAGGACAAGTTTACACACTAGGACAAATTTATGGTACAGTTCAGAAAAAATGTTTAAAAATGCAGTGTAAGAACTGAGGAAGTTAGTGACCCTTTATATTTTCTCTCAGAGATCAGACTTCTCACTACATAAATATATGCATTTCTTTTTCGAAAAAAGGTATTTTACAAAAAAAAAAAAGTTTACTGCCTATATGTCAACTAGCCATATAAATAAGTGGTTTTCAGTCTTGTCCTGGGGATCCACTGCTCTGTAAATTTGGTATGTCTCCTTCATCTGACACACTCATTGCAGTGCATGGAACCTCTCCTAATGAACTGATGATCTGAATTAGGTGTGTTAAAGGATACAAATGTGCAGATCACTGCTTCCCCAGGAACAGGATGGAAAACCACTGCACTAGATCTAGCTGAATTTTTAGATATACAGACTATAAACATAAAGATGACACTTTATTCAGATTTATATATGGTTCAAAGGATCAGAAACAGGATCTGCAGTTATCATTTCAAATGTCAAAGCTGCAGGATCCACTTGAAGGCCTGAATCAGATTACTTTTGGATTAATTTTAGTCACATATGTAAATAAAGTCAAAAGCAATATCTAAGACATTTATTTGACTATGACTTTAAAATTAAAGCTAATTTTAACTATAGAATAAACTATTTGAAACTATTAAAATTGTGTCTTGTTTCACCATCTAGATATTACAGCTGGTATATATAGCCTATATAAAAGGCTATGCAGACATCTAGTGGCTATACAGTTTGGTATTGCAGTTTTATTTTTTTTCTTTAACATGTAGCGAAAAATAAAATATAGTTTATACAAACATTAAAAATTTCCAACATATTAGTCTATTTTAAAATAAGCCTACATGTTGAAATGTGTATGAAATGCTATGATCTTTATTTCATTGACTGATCCAGGGTGTGGGATCTCGTGTTAATTTCTACATTTCCCCGCTCATTTGCCCCTAGAAAACGTACAACTGCAGTCATGCACCATGGAATTTTAAATCACTAACAAACACTACATTTTAGCTAAAATGATGATTTCCATGCTAGTTGTACCTGCAAATGTTCAAGTTGGTTGAGTAGCCTTTGTTAAAGCAAGAGTCTTCATGCATATCTTACACTGTACAACTATTTTATTTCCTTTATCCTTTTTGAAGACAAAATAAATGAAAACGTTATTTCCAGCTGGAAGCATCGTAATTAATTAACTGTAGTAGTGTCTCATCCCGCATTTGAGGAGAATAACTGTAGACGGGTGTTATTTGCGCATGCACCAGCAGGTGGCTCATTTGAGTCAACATGTGGGACAGATGCTGAACCACTGCCCCAGTGTGTCATATGTGCAGATCTGCTGGCAAATGACAGCATGAAGCCATCAAGCCGAAGCGCCATTTGGAAATGAAACACCTGATACTCAAACACAAACCCTTCGATTTTTTTTTTTTTTTTTTTATTAAAGTTATCTGGCCTTGAACAGCTGAAATGCAGTATCAGCAAACACACATCAGTGTCCAACAGGTGTCTGGAAGCATCCTACTTCGTCTCCAATCGAATTGCTAAAGTAGGAAAACCTCTCACAATTTCCGAGGTGCTACTCTTACCATTTTCTCTTTTACTTTTGTTGTTTGATTAACATTTATGACCAGGGCTGGACTTAGACAAAAAATCAGCCCTGACATTTTTTTGGTCCAGGCAGCCCCTACCAATTCGATATAATATATATAATAACAATTTATCTGAGTCTGTGACAAGTCTGAGTCTGCTTAAAATTGTACTCGAGACGGACTTCGAGTCCAAGTACCAACTCTAGCATGAATGCACCTTTACTTACATGTATTTTGTGAGAAATTGATTAATTCAGGTGCTGTAAATCTGAATGACTGGTCACTCTGAACTGCAGTGTGAACAAACATGTGACACCCATCTCAATTCATAGATCATGATCAGATCAGTTATAAAGGTTTTAAATGACAAAATACACTCACATATATTTGTGAATCAGAATATCAGATAGGTGATAACATGGTAAGCAAGTGTGTGAATATTTTGAATAAAAGGAAAAACTAAATAAAAGCAATACATCTGTCATACAATGTATTTGTAGCTGTAATGTAACATGTGACAAGCATGACCGATGCCATGGAAACAATAAGGAGAAACGTTCTAAAATAATGGTGCCCAAAAAAACTTACTCTGGGGTGTCAGGTAGAATATTTTAAACTTACCAGTAAAAGGGTTAAAGGCTTAAGTCATTCATTTTTGTCTGCTTTTTTTTTTTTTGGGGTGGTAAAAGTACATAGTAATAGGCAAGGGGCCTCAAACGTTTCTTTTACCTATGTCACAATAACAAGTAGGCTAATGATGTCAGAGGAGGGAATTTAGGAACAGGCGTTTTCTCTTTTAATTTGCTGTTAAATCTCTCTTCTGTTAATGTTTCTTTTTTAGTTCAACTGTTTGGCCTTCCTACACATCAAATGGGCAAGGAATGGAAAAACACCCTTTAACCACATTCTACTGACAGACACATTGACACCTCAGACAAACTCTGACATCAACTACAAACTTCCTTTAGAACAACATGTTCATGCTGAAGCTGTTTGTCCACCAACAGATCAAACCACATCTCTGTACAAATGTAAATAAATGAGACAACAGACAGGGTTCATTTTGAAGCATTTTTTGACCATTAAAACTAGAACAAAATCGAAAACCATCATCTAATTTATATCATGCCATCTGTGTACAAAACATTTTGACAAAATTAGTATAACACATAGTGATTCTCACCATTGCCAAAACTCAACCATAGATTCTGACTCTGAGATTGCTGCTGGAGGTTCTGGGTCTCAGAAAAGATGAAAGTTTGATCATCTTCTCTTTGTGATAGGTGCATACACCACATTATCTTCCTCTTTAACTTTCTGTGAAAATAAATAAAATCAAATTTGGCATCCTGAAGACTGATTCAGTCAAATATGTGAAATCTTGTTCTTTTTATGGTGATCAGCAGTTTTATATGAACATGAAACAGCTTGAGGGCACCCCATCAAACATCTACATCTGTAGTTTCCCAGTGGTTTTGCTTCAGGGCCCAAATGTTACTTTGGACAAATTCAGCTATATATATATATATATATATATATATATATATATATATATATATATATATATATATGACAGGTTCTGCTCCCCACTCGAGCAGGATTCAAACCCCATTCTCTGGCGTGGGAGTCAGGCACTAACAAGGAGACTAAAGAGTGCAGCCACTAGCATCAGTCACTAATGCACCTCTTGAGATCAGGGGTGAGGTTTACTTACACAGCACCTACTTGCTGGCAGAGCTGGGTGAGATTACTTATGAATTGTAATCAGTTACTGATTACAGATTACATGACAAAATTTGTAGTCAGTAATATAATCTCTTAGATTACACATTTTTGTAACGTAATCTGATTACTTTTGGATTACATTTAGATTACATTTGTGCTAACCCTAATTTGATATCACATATATTGAATTAGCCTAATCTTATACTATTTTGACAGATACAAAGAAAGAATATATTCCAAAAATATATTTCATTCACCAACAAGAGCCATAATAGCTTCTTTTTCAAGTTGCAATGTATGGACAGTTAATACTTAAAAAAATACTAGCACTAATATACCTTGCTGTTAGTGTTTGCTAGTAACACTGAATAAAACAAAATCACATCTTATGATTTTAAAGCATATTTTAAAATATTAAAATATTTTAAATTTAGAAAACAGCTACATTACAAAAACAATATTGAAAACATGAAATTCACAGCAATATCACTGCTAGGTCAAATATTAAATCTAAAAACATTAGAAGTGTATATGACTGTATCAATGAAAAACATCAAACAATAGCTACATTGCAAACATGAATTTTGAAAATGACTAAATTCACACAGCAATGACATTTCTATCCATCTCAAAACATTTTAAGTGCATAGTAACAATGAGGAAAAGACAAACAATACAAAATGAATATTAAAGAACATGAAACTCACAACAATAACACTGCTGATATATATATTAAAGACCATTTCTGGGTCAAATCTTTCACCTCAAACAGCTTTCCCTATCGATCTTTTTTTTCTGTCTCAAGAAATATCTCTGAAACCACAAAACCAACACAAAGCGATGTAGTATACAAGCCAGACCAGCATGTGGCGCTGTAATTCTGCCACAGGGATACACTAAAAGCGGAGAAGATGGAGACTTGCGCATAAACCTTGCTGCGTGGTATACAAACAAACATGGAACAATACATTTATTAATCAGTGTGTTAATGTTAGTTAATAAAAGACAATTGTTCAGTGTTTGTTCATGTTTTTGTTGCTGTTACAGTGGACGAGCGTGTCTAGAGGCGAGGCGTGGGCTGATGATGTCATCGTTTCAGAAAATAAACAGATTTGTGTCCCACAAGCCTAGGCGGCGTTTTCAAATTTATTCACTCTGGGACCGGTTTCAAAAAATATCGGTTTCACAGCAAATTAGTCATTGGTAGGCAGAGCTTACACTGAACAGTGACATTTTTCCGTGTCTTTCTTTAAAAATGAAATGATGTCAGTACATCCAGTGATTAAAGGCTGCGTTCCCCTCCATTTTCCGTTATCTTGTTGCTGATTTCTTCTGAGCGATTCTAACACCTCCCCTCTCCAGGGAAAAACTTCGAAGAATCACGACGTATATAAGGCAGGTTTAATAGGAAAAATATAAGCGTTAAAAAAAAGGAAACTTAGGCAATCATTGAATTGTGAGACGACTTATTACCATTGTGTAAATAAGATGTAATCATGTAATCCATAAAAAAAGTAACTGTAGTCTGATTACAGTATTTTAAAAAGTAGTTTACTCTAATTACAAGTACTTGAGGTTTTGGAATCTGATTACGTAATCCAGATTACATGTAATCCGTTACTACCCAGCTCTGCTTGCTGGCCTCCGTTACATTCACCCCCTAAGCCTCACTCCCATCCGGTCCAGCACCAATGCAATGGGCTCTACTCACCCCACTCTAGTGCTTTAAAAGACCTGTGACTCATTTATTTGGCATGCATTTCACATTAGATCTAGCCTATGCAAGTAATAATGTCAGTATTACATTTCTGTCAGGATCACTATCAAACACTCCCTGCCCATCCATGCAGCCTAGCATGAATAAGAGCAGGGAGAGCATAAATACACCCTAGGGTAAACATAACAGAACATTAATGATTAATGTAGCATATATCATTAATGTTTGAAGTAATTATTTTTATTTATTTATTTTATTTTTTTGTAACAACATAATTCAGTGGTCTGACTCAGAAATATTCAATGCCAAGTCCTGACTGGATGAGGAGGGAGTTGGGGATGGAGAGCAAAGTGATAGCTGCTGAATAAGTACTGAAAGGATTGATTGAGCGTCGTATTTCTATGGTAGATGTGGATCAGTTGAGTGTCAACTGATGTGAGCTTGACTAACGCTGACCTCCCAGAACTAACACTATGCTCCATGTGTCACGAACCCTAGCTGAAGTGCCCACGAGCTCCGATAGAGGCACCTCATCCTGTACCCTTACCATTCACCCCAGGCTCCATTTCACAAAATATTTTGCCTAAACTCATCATCAATTGCAATCACCTGTCTCTCATCACCTCATCAGTCTCACCAGTATAAGAATGGCACACACACTCTTACATGCTGGTGACTGAATGTTAGTATCGTTTTCTAGTTTGTGTGTTTCAGCCCATGTTTTATTGTTTTGCCTTGTCTTACCTTCATGTTTTTGGATCTTGGACTGTTTATCTGGTTTTTACGATTATTTGCTGCCTGCCCAGACTATTGACTATTGCCCTGATTAATTATGTTGATTACTCTTTTGCCTGTGCCTTGGATATTATTGTTTGCTCGTGTTTTGACCCTGCATGTTCTGACCACACTCTTTATAATAAAGCCTTGCATTTGGATCCAACTCTATCACCACGACTCCCTGTTACAACATGAAATCAGTGATTAAGCCCATTGTAGCACAATGTGTTTTCGACATATTATCGCTCAACCCTCTACATTGTGAGTATAGGCTAAATAAAAATAAATAATTTTTGTCTCTAAATAATGTCTGTTGTTGGCCATTGGCTAATAAATTGTTGATTGACTGTTAGATGGGTTTAAATGATGTCTGACTTGCTCTGATGTCATGCTAACATATGCCAAAATCTTTTGTGGCAATGAGGCCTAGAAGTAGAGTGCGTTGCTCTCCCCACTGCACTGACCAAAAGTATGATGGGAAAGCGACTTGGTGACAACCCAGATTAATGCTCATACACCCATAATGTTGCATTCTCTTTAAAATGTATGATTTTTGTAATGCATGAATATTTCCAGACACAATAATAGTGTGATCTCTGTGTGGGATCTGTAATTATTGTGATATTTCTAAATAAAAGCCTACATAAAATATGTGTCTTTATTAAACTAAAATGGATAGAAAGATTACATCATATATTTACATATAAATGCAACAAATTTAAGTTACATTCAATTTATTAACAACAAAGTACAAAAGAGTAAATCAGGCAATATCTGCCTTTAATCTTGTACTGTAAGTGTCCTTTTTCCCCTTACATACCACATAGAATTGACCGCTACACAAATTATTTTCTTGTTAAAGTTTGAAATTATTCAGCCTTTAAGCAGGCGTCACTGATGGTTAGTTTTGAGGTGAATGCTAGTCAATGAACAAAAATTGAGCAAGCTATTTATTTATTTATTTTATCTAAATATATATGTATATGATGTTCACTGACTGAAGATTTTAGCAGATATTTAAAAGTGAAATCTATATTGACTTACCAGTTTCTGTTTTTTTATTTTGTAGAATGTTGGATCAGCGTAAGTGATCTCCTCACAAGACTCAACTGTTTGAACAGTAATGACAGATGGTTTAAAACTACAGAACAAAAAAGTTAACATGCATTTTAACATAATTTATTCATTTTGAATTACCTGTTTCACACATGTAAAAAGGCCCTAGCGAGTAAGTAAGGTTATATTTAAAATACAGTCCATGCTTATCATTTTACTGAAGCTTAAAGTGAAATATCACTAATCATTGAAATGACCAAATAACTACACTCATTATTACCTTCCATAAAAATAAACTTTAGTACAGAAATTATGTGAATAACTGTCATGGCAATTTTCTATTTCAATAACGGTCTTTTGAAAAAAATCTTTTGAGAAAAAAGTCTTTTGAAGATTTATTTTCTTGCAAGAAAAGTTGACAGTCATACAGTCATGGCTGTAATGTATGAAAAAGAGAAACAAATTGAGTCTGCCTTTATTCACTAATCGAGTCCAAATCATGACAAATGTTCAACATATATGTCCATGGTATCTAACTATGTCCCCTGGATGAGTTTCTAAGTATTTTATACAAATCATATTCTTTTCAAGCTAAGATAGGGTCTCTAAAATAACATTTTTTGATTCACATTTGTCTACACACACACACACACACACACCTCATTTCCTGTTGGTCTTTTAGCACATCAAAATAACTCAAGCATACTGATGAAGCATTTAGACAGTCTAAACAACAGCTTTTGTAAAGTAAAGCATAATACCTATCACAATAAATTTCCCTCACATGATTAAATGATATTTAGGATTATTTATAAATTTAAATTCAGAGAAAGTTTGAAAAATAGTTTTTTAAAAGGTGTAGGAAATACTTGCCTTGTTTTTCACTTTTTCTTTGTTTCCTGCAGATGCAGAAGATCCGAGTGCAACTGCAATCAATAGAAGCTCCTGCAGCAGCAGCAGAGATCAACACTATGTACACCTAAAGGTAGGCCATTATCTGTAATAACAAAAATAGTCTGTCAGTCAGACCTCAGACAAGACTGAGAGATATCGGTGAGGGTTAAGTTTTGTGGGGTGTAGCAGTAAATAATCAGGAATTGCACTGTTATTGTACCTCAAATGTTTCTGACAAAGTTGAGTGATGTCCAGATGTGTGGTCTGGTTGCTGATGTGATTGTTGATCACACAGCTGTAGGTGTTTTATCCTGATATTCCACCCTCAGAGGTAGAGAGAGACTGATGCTGAGATCAGACACACTGATGCTGGACAATAAACTGTTTCCTTTGTACCAGGAGAGAGTCACATGACTCACATTCACCACTGAACACAACAATGAACAATTCTGCTGTGATGATGATGATGATGTTTGTGAAGAGTTACTGATGATGACAGGAACAGGCAGATGAGCTGAAAACATGAGAGAATAATAATAAAATATTAGTAAATAATAAAATAAGGTTAAACCTACACAGTGATCTTATTTTCAGCATTGTATGTTGACTGTCAGTGAGTGTTTCTGTCATCTCAAACTATGAAATTATAATTTTAATCAATTTTATTACATTTTAACTTGTATTGTTAATTAATGTTTACATTTTCACCCATTCCTCAAAAAAAAACAAAAAAAAAAAAAATACAGGTTAAAGTGAGACACTAAAGTGTGAATAGGGCTGATTCATAAAGATGAAAGTTTCCAGTGTTTTAATACTAAGGCCATAAGACATGAACAATATGGTTTTCATATCTTATATGTTTAAGGATTTTATTAACACACCATAAACCCTACAACCTTGGAAAAATGATGGTTTGAACATGTGTTCAACTCAAATAATGAACACATTTTAACTGAAAAATGCTGTTAAAAATAATGACAGGACAAGTGATTTTCTACTCACCAAAGACAGAAACATTGAATGATTTTGGTGACCGTCTTCCTCCACTAATCTTTACTTCATAGAGTCCAGCGTGTTGAGTTGTGATGTTTGTGATGGTCAGAGATCCAGTCAGATTATCCAGCTTCAGTCTGTCTCTGCATCTCCCATAAAAAAAATGTTTCTCTCCTTTGATTATAGTTATGAGAGACTTTTCAGCTCCAAATCTCCACACTATTTCTTCATGTTTATGTATTTCAGTAAGATCAGTGTTAAGAGTGACAGAATCTCCCTCCATCACTGACACTGAATCACCAAACACACCTGATGAACATCAACAGGTTTTAGCACAGATAAAGACTCTTGATGGTTTATAAGGCCTAAAATCAGTTAGTTGATATTTTTTTAAAATATGAACTGAGAGGCGTCAGAACAGCAGCAGGCACTGCGAAGCAAATGAAAGATGAAATATATGAACAGACAGATATGTGTGAACCAAACATTTAATCTTTTATTTGTTTGAAGGTTATCTGCTGGTCCAAAATCAATGTGTAAAATGCATGATTTATTTTTAAAAATACATGCTAAAATTTTCAACCTCATATATTTTTATTTTTTATTTTTTTATTAGATAAAGCGCTAACTGAATCTCACTATTTGTATTCACACATTTTGGTCATTGTTACTGAAGATTGATTGATTTATGGATTGGTTGATTGATTGAAAACTTTAGCTGTGGTAGATTTGTATCCAAATTAACAAAAGATTTATCTGAGATAAAGTATATACATTTATTATAATAATGTTTTCCAAGACTTTTCCAGATTTTATTTTCATGACATTTCTATGCCTGGAAATTTCTATTTTGAATTCAGAACGGAGACCTGAATTCAAAATAAATAGATCTCAAAATGATAAAAATGAACCTGGAAAATGAAACAAAGCCATAAAAATGCTTTTGTTACTTACCAATTTGAGCCAGCAACAAAAACAAAACAAAGCAAGTGTGCGAAACATTTTTACAAGTTCAGTGTCTGATTTATAAAGACTGTCTGCTAAAACAGCTCTGTGTATCCTCCCCAACAGAGTTTGACCCTCTAGTTCACACACCACATTTCATACGATACAGTGTTATAGTTCTTCTGACACTTTTTAAGACTTTAACTGTTCTTGATGGGTGAAATATTCTTTATTTGGATCATTTAACTTCCTTTTGAAATGTAACTATGTAAATATTTGACTGTGTTGGCTAAGCGTTTTTACAGATTGTGTGAATTGTGGATGAACTATATTTCATGGTAAAATAGAGTCTAACCCTCATGATTTTAAAAATGTTGTGTGTGTGTGTGTATGTGTAGTATATATATATATATATATATATATATATATATATATATATATATATATATATATATATATATATTCAGTTTTCAGTTTTGTGTATGAAAAAAAATAAAACAATGGTTAAGTTAACACCATGTATGATCACCCGGTACAAGCTTGATGTTCATCTGAGTCAAACTGAAACCTGCTGCGGTCTGATTTCTATAGAAATGTGTTTTGATCTGTTGATGGACAAACCTCATGTAGGTGAGAGTGGGCATTCAGAGCATGTGTGATCAGTTTGTATGTGAAGTGTGTCTTCCTGTCCAGCCTCTATGAACAGCTTTTCATGACCCTATAATCTACAAAAAAATTAATAAAATAAAAATAAAAACATAATGAGAAAGTGTGTCTGACACAGAAGCAGAGAAACAATAACACAATTATCACATTCACAAGTTTAGAATCATTTTTTAAAACTACCACCCATTGTCCAAAACATATGTGGTGTTTTATTCTTTATGTTTTCTTAATGTTTTAATAAGTTCACAGTGGGGTGACTGACTTCATATAGTTCAGATTTGACCAAACCTCTGAAAAGAGCCAAACTATTATCATGAGTGTATCTGCTAAACACATGATAAACACACTGATATCATTCACATTATCCTGCAGTCAAACTGTAGAATTGAAAATGCATGCAATAATTTGAACATTTCAAACATGTAATAGCATTAAACTACTTTCCCACACCTTTGATCAGAAAATATGTAGTTAGCACTGTTTGGTTGTGTGTTTATAAGGAGGGTGTATATGAATCAGGATGTGGTTTGTATGATGTTGTTTAAAAGATCATCATGACACTCTTGTAGGTTTGTGTGATGAGTGAATGTTTAAATCAGAGATGTTCTTCTGCTGTTTGTTCATATTATTAGTATCTTGATGAGTACAGGAACTGAAGAGAGTAATATCGTGACCAAAATGTTTGCTCTTTCTAAATAAAGATGTTCCAATCTTTTGAATGTCTTTTTTACTCCTATATTGTAAGTTTTTTTTGTTGTTGTTTTTTGCAACTTTTACCAGTTTTATTTATTTCTCCTATATTGTGTCTTACATATTTACACTTTGTAGACTTTTATTTCAGACATCTCTATGAACAGACACCAACAGTACTTTCCTGTCTATATATCTGTAGTACTATCCCAGGTACGATATATAAAAACTGTTAACTTGAATGTGTCAGACACAAGAGCGGGAACACAGAGGTAGGTGAACGTGTAGCAGTATGTATTGTGACAGAGGTTTCAGACACAGGTGAAGCAACAGGAATAGTCTTGACACGAAGAAGGTTGGAACTTAGCTCTGGTTGTGATGGAAGTAGTTGACGGAATCGGAAGGCGCACAGAGGAACTGACGAGGAAGGAACAACGGGTATCCAGGGGAACAACAATGGTAGCGAGGGTTCAGGTAAGTCGTGGGAAGTCGTGGCTAATGGTTAGAGAAGTCGGACTCCCAATCGAAGGGTTGTGAGTTCGAGTCTCGGGCCAGCAGGAATTGTGGGTGGGGAGTGCATGTACAGTTCTCTCTCCACCTTCAATACCATGACTTAGGTGCCCTTGAGCAAGGCATCGAACCCCAACTGCTCCCGGCCGCAGCATAAAATGGCTGCCCACTGCTCCAGGTGTGTGTTCACAGTGTGTGTGTGTTCACTGCTCTGTGTGTGTGCACTCGGATGGGTTAAATGCAGAGCACGAATTCTGAGTATGGGTCACCATACTTGGCTGAATGTCACGCCACTGTCACTGTCACATGTGGGTCAATGCTAGATCAGAGCGAGGAGTGAGGAAGTGATAGTCCTATATGAGAGACCTGGTGATGATGGACAGGTGCTCAGAATTCTGGTGATTGTGAACGTAGGCGTGGCATGTGGAGAGGGTGTAGGCTGTGACTCGTGACAGTACCCCTCCTCCACGGGCGCTCCACGGCGGCGGGATGTTGGCGCGGGTCTGCCACGACCCGAGGAACTGGGCGATCTGGGTGTTCCTGATGGAATTGGGTAAGTAGAGTAGGGTCCAGGATGTCGTTGCGGTTCACCCAGCATCGTTCCTCGGGGCGTAGTCTTCCCAGTCCACAGGTATTCCAGCTGTGGACCCCGTGCGTCTGGAGTCGAGGGATGGCCTACCGGTAGATGTTTTGAGTCTCATCGGATGGCAGGAGGAGGAGGTACCGCATCATCACCAGACTCTGTGGAGGGAGGAGATAAAGGGTCAGTGTGAGGTTTCAGTACGAGACATGGAATGAAGGTGAGATCAGGTAGTGAGCAGGGAGGTTGAGTCTGTAGGTTACCGTTCAGCTGCCTCTGATGGTAAATGGACCAATCATCGGGGACTCAGCTTACGGCAAGGCAGCCAGAGGCGGATGTCCCAGTGGATAGCCAAACCTTCTGGCCAGGTTGGTATTGCAGTGGGACCTCTTGGGCCCGGCTTGTTCCTTGTGTCTCCGGACTGCCTGTTGGAGGTGCACGTGAGCCGAGTCCCAGACCCTCTGCTTTGCTGGAACCAGTGGTTGACAGCTGGAACCTCGGAGGGCTCACCTGACCAGGGGAAGAGGGGTGGCTGATAGCCCAGGACACATTGAAGCGGGTGAGCCCAGTGGTGGTTTGCGGAGTGAATTTTGTGGATTCAGCCCAGGGTAGGTATTGGCTCCAGCTGTCCTGGTTCTGGTGCAATACAGTCTCAGGAATCTCCCGACTTCCTGGATCTTCAGCTCAGTCTGGCCGTTGGTTTGAGGATGGTATCCGGAGGAGAGACTGATGGACACCCCTAGGAGGCGGAAGAAGGCGTTCCAGGCAGCGTGAGATGAATGGGGACCTCTATCCGAGACAATGTCCTCTGGGAGTCCAAGTGGCGGAAAACTTGATGGAAGAGTGCTTCTGCGTCTGTAGAGCAGTAGGTAGACCCTTGAAGGGAATGAGTTTGCAAGATATAGAGAATCGATCAACCCGACCAGGGCGCTTGTGTAACCTTGGGATGGAGGAAGATCGGTCATAAAGTCTACTCCAATGTCGTCCAGGGTCGCTCGGGGATGGGCAGAGACGCAGTTTCCCTTCTGGTAGCTTCCTAGGGGTGTCTGCAGCGGCACAGACTGAGCATCCTTGCACATATCGAGAGCGTCCCGAGACATGGAGTGCCACCAGTAGCGTTGTTTCAGGAGGCGAGAGGGTCCTTCTCCTGCCTGGGTGTCCAGAGCCGGGATGTATGGAGTTAAGTCCAAGAGGGGCTGGCGATGGGTTGGGGAGCGTGAGAGCGCCCTCTGGACCTCCCGGCGAGCTGGGTTTTGTAGATTCTCATTAGTAATCTGTTGGTTGATGGTCCACTGAATCGGGTTAACAAGCACGGCTGGAGGGAGAATGGGTTCAGGGAGCGGATGGTTCAGGATCGGCTTGGTAAAGGCGAGAAAGGGCATCCGCTCTACAGTTCTTGTCACCTGATCTATAGGTGACCTGGAAGTAAATCGGGTGAAGAAGAGAGCCCATCGGGCCTGGCGATGATTCAAGCGTTTGGCTTCTCTGAGATACTCAAGATTGCGATGATCTGTAATGACTTGGAAAGGTTGCTTGGCTCCCTCCAGCCAGTGTCTCCATTCCTCGAGAACTGATTTTATGGCTAGGAGCTCCGGTTTCCCACGTCGTAATTCTGCTCAGCTGGGGATAACTTTTTGAATAGAAGGCACATGGATGGAGCGTGGGGGTCACCCTGCGCTGAGAGAGGACAGCTCCGATCCCGGTTGCTGAGGCATCAACCTCCACTATGAAGGGCAGATCTGGATTGGGGTGAACCAGGACCGAGGCTGATAGGAAGGCCTGTTGCAGTAGGGAGAAGGCTTCTCGGGCAGGTGTTGTCCATGAGAGAGACTTGGGCGGTTCTTTAGCATAGAAGTGAGAGGAGCACTAAGCATACTGTACTGGTTAATGAAGCGTCGGTAGAAATTGGCAAATCCCAAGAAGCGTTGAAGTTCTTTCACGGTGTTGGGTAATGGCCACTGCTGGATGGTTTCCACCTTCCTCTGGTCCATCTTGATACCATGTTGGTTGATGATGTAGCCTAAGAATTGGGACGGTGGAGGTATGGAACTCACACTTCTCTAATTTTAGAAACAGTTGATGTTCTCGTAGTTTTTGAAGGATTTGGAGTACATGCTTCTCATGTTCTTTCATGTCACTGGAGTATATCAGGATATCGTCTATATAGATGATGACAAAGTCGATTCAGGTACTCACGGAAGATCTCATTCATATAGTTCTGGAAGAGCGGAAGGGGAGTTGGACAGGCCATCGGCATAACCCGGTATTCGTAGTGTCCTGGACGGGTTATGAAGGCAGTCTTCCATTTATCGCTCTTCTAATGCGGATGAGATTGTAGGCTTTGGAGATCGAGCTTAGAGAACATATGGGCACCTCGTAGCTGTTCCAAAGCTGCTGGGACCAGAGGAAGGGGATAACTGAATTTCACTGTTTGGGAGTTCAGGTGACGGTAGTCTATGCGACCTCAAGCCTCCATCCTTTTGGCCACGAAGAAGAAACTTCGAGCGGCAGGGGACGTAGATGGACGAATGAATCCCTGACGAGGGCGTCTGAACGTCTCCTCCATGGCCTTCTGTTCCGGGATGGTCAGTGGTAGATCCGACCCTTTGGGAGGGTCGCTCCAGGCAGGAGGTCGATGGCACAGTCCCATGGCGATGAGGTGGTAAAGCGTGTAGCCAACCGCTTGCTGAATACATCCTGGAATGCCCGTACGCTGGTGGGATTTCCACTATCACATTAGTCGCCGGGCTCTCCACAGAGGTGGACAGGACAGGAAGATGATCAGGAGTTTGGGAGATTTCGGTTGGGGCTTTCTTGGGCTTAATACACTTCTCAAAACATTCATCACTCCATTTGAGAATCTCACCGGTTGCCCATTGGATATGTGGCTGGTGGGCGTTTAACCAGGGCGTCCCAGGATGATGTCCAGGGTTGACTCCTCCAGCACCATGAATGTGATTTCCTCCATATGCAGGCTGCCAAGCGAGGAATAGTGTGGGGAGTAATGGCGGACACGACCTCACTGGCGCTTTCCTTGGATGGTGAGTATTCTCAGGTCGACTGGGCATTTCTTCTGAAGAACATTTAATTCTTGGAGGATTTTGGTGCTAATGAAGTTCCCAGCCGACCCAGAGTCGATGAGGGCTTGGCTGAAACACAGGAATGAGAATTACCGACATGGACCAGAGTCTTAATGAGTTGAGAGGTTTGAGGTGGAATGGAGTGTACTCACCGCTGGGTGTGGAGGTCGGACGGGCAGTTGGAAATCACATGTCCGTCTCCCCACAATAAAGACACAGGCGATTATTCATCCGTCGAAGACGCTCCAGCTTGGTCAGATGGTTTGAATCAACCTGCATTGGTTCAGGTGCTGGGGCGGTGACAGATGTTGAAGCAGGCAGAGGATTGACAGCGGAGTATTCATGTGGGAGGCATATAACGTTGTGACACTCTGATAGTCTTCTGAATAAGATTCTCAAGTCCCATGGTGTCGTCATAGACGACTATTAGCTCTGAACCTCCCTTCGCAGACCATGGACTAAAAGCAGTTATCAAAGCAGTTTCGTTCCAACCACTCATTGAAGCCAGAGTGCGAATCGGAGAGCATACATGCTGGCGGACTCCTCTCCTTGATGAATATGATATAACTGATCATGGACGGACAGTTCAGCGGTATGATGACCAAAACATCTTTCATGTGAGCAAAGAAGGTGGATAGTGAAGTCGTACGGAGCATTTGTTTCCCAGAGAGGTTGAGCCCATTGTAGTGCTCGTCCCATAGAAGCGAGATGCTAATGCAAGCGTGACGCGTTCATTCTGGAACAGGTGAGTGTTGGCCTCGATGTAGAGCAGCACTGAAGCAAAACCGCTGCAATCCTCCGCCAGGCTGTATGTCGCTGGTCGGGCCAGGACTGGCAGAGGCAGCTGAGCAGTAGTCGTTGTTGCAGGTGGCTGCTGGAGTGCTTGCTGTACAGCCGTGATGATCTCGGGAGAAACATGGGTTAGGCTCATCATGGGTTGTGGTAGTGAGGGCCTGCAAGCGTGAACCAGTGCAGCAAATGGATCAGCGGTCGGTCCCGCCTGTGTCCGGAGAGCTCTGCATAGGGTCTGATCTTCTGTCAGACACAAGAGCGGAACACAGAGGTAGGTGAAGCGTGTAGCAGTATTTATTGTGACAGAGGTTTCAGACACAGGTGAAGCAACAGGAATAGTCTTGACACGAAGAAGGTTGGAACTTAGCTCTGGTTGTGATGGACATAGGTGCGGAATCGGAAGCGCACAGAGGAACTGCGAGGAAGGAACAAGGGTATCCAGGGAACAACAATGGTAGCTGAGGGTTCAGGTAAGTACATGTGGGTCAATGCTAGATCAGGCGAGAGTGAGGGAAGTGATAGTCCTTATATGAGAGCCTGGTGATGATGGACAGGTGCTCAGAATTCTGGTGATTGTGAAGCAGTAGGCTGGCATGTGGAGAGGGTGTAGGCTGTGACTCCGTGACAGAATGTTATTAACCTGAAAAATGTGTAAAACTAATCAGTTCTCCTCTGAACACTGATGTTTTCTGTTGCATATATGCGCAGTCCGATGAAACCACGTATGTCCATTTTGCCGATTTTGAGATTTTTTACGGATTGAATGTCCAGGTTCATTTCCAGTATACAGTATGCTTCACATATCTAAATGGCCAATGAAAAGTTGTGAAATCATGTCATCTGATTTTCATGTATATCCATTTGGTGTCAAAGCTGTCAATCACGCGCGTATCTCCGCCCTGTGGAAGCATCTCGCCGGTCTCGTGAAGTTTCACTTTTCTTTTCTGCAATACATTGCCAAATAAACATAGCCTGGTGAGACAATGACTTTCCTTCATCGAGTAGCGTTTCCCCTGGCAGGCGATACGTCTAGGAGTGACAAAATTACGGTAGGACTGTGCAAACAAAGTATCTGTCTAGCATTACCATGTCAGTGTATTGATTCATTGTCCCTTCATAGTTTGCAAGAGACATTTAATAAATTTATAATTAATATTAAATAAACTAAGCGTATTTAATAAACTAAGGCGTAGGCTATTTAATAAACTGAGCGTATTCATCTGTCAATATGAAAGCGACTTGGCCATTCTAATTAATGATCGGAAGAGCGCGTATCGACCACCGTTACTGTAAAATATGCGTATGTCCATTTAAACTCAATTTTGGTCAAATGTGGATTATATCATTACACTGGCAAGAATATGGTTACATGTAAAGATGCCGTTACCAAGTATGACAACGCTACATGCAACTGCTTTTGAAATACGGTGTTTTTTCACTTCCTGAAAATAAGCGTTAACCGTTTTGGACATATGTGAGTTTCATCGGCAGCGACGATATGCTGCTGTGATGCTATTATTCAGAACACCAGATGCAATATCATGCAATATCATAAGCGTTTGTTGACAGAATTGTTAATCAATCTCTAGTAATAAAACTCTCTCTTTACAGATTCGGTCTTTATAACAGCCACAATATTAAAAGCACCTGCCTAATGTTGTGTAGATGCCCTCGTGCTGCCAAAATAAAACCTAAAGACTGGAATTTTGTTTTGAGGAATTGAGGTTTGTTTCCTTTTCCTGAATATTTGACAGTGTTGTAAATGTGTGAAAATCCTGATGTAAGATAAACTGAATCACACTGTCATTTACAGTACTACAGAGTATAACATGATCAAATAATGTCTGGTTCTTTAAGATTAAAATTATATTAAAATATTCAGGAAGAATGTATGTTTTTTTTAATTAGTCTAAATAAATAAATCTGCATCATCTGACATTTTGTATATGATTTCAAACGCTGAACTGTATTAGCAGCATACTAGTAAGACACTTGCTCTCTAAATTAAGTTGCACTTGTTTTTCTATTATTATTTTATTATCATTTTATTTGTGAGTTGTTTTTTTTACACTGATTCATCTATCAAGATTTGTGAAAATAAGGACAAAAGGAATTTATTATTATTATTATTTTTTTACATTTATATTACATTCTCACCTAAAACAGAATAACATAAATTAATGTAAAATATTATAAAATTATTAGAATGATTTAATCGCATAATTATTCCCTCTCCTCTGTCTGTTCAGGCAAAATCACGCTTCATGAGTTTCGAAAACAGCCCCATCTGGTGGTTACTAAAATAAATTAATTGGCGGGAAAAAACTATGAAAGAAGCGCAGTCCATATGTTTCAGTGTTATGTGCACACATAAAATTGTGTGTGTGTGTTAATGTTCTCCTTAATTAAAAGTAATTTACCCATCAAAGTGTAGTGATGAATGCCAGTACTAATACAATTCATTATAATGTAAGCTAATAGTAGAATTATGTGCACATATTGCATGTGGAAAGCATTTTACCTGAAATAATGTGTACTGTTCATGTTACTTGTGTGACTAGGTATTTAAAAATATAAATAAGTTTAAATGAAAACTTAAGCACAGGTATTGTGATTGTACACTTTTTTATTGCTGAAAACAAGAACATACACAACAGTACAAAATACAAAATATCAACAGTAGTGACACTTGAAAAGCCAACAACAAAAAGTAAAACAAACAAATAAAAATAAATAAATACAATAAAGGGTCATTAAGCTAATTTACATAAGATCCCTTACACAAAGACCTTAAATGTGGAGCAAATTCTAAGACTCTCATGCTTTCTTATTAGTAGACTCTGAAATTATATTTAAATAATTTCCCATCTCTCTTAAGAAGACCAAAGACAGGTTTACAGTTTGAGAATTTGTATTTGTGAATGTAAATTTGCTCAAGAAAGAGTAAATTTATAACAAAACAAATATAGTCTTTTCTAGGGTCTCAAAATACAACCTGGATTCGAAATGTTGGAAAGTTTTTTTTTTTTTTTTTTAAATTTGAATAAAGTGAAAACTAAAAGATTTTCAAATCACATGAGCCAATATTTTTGTCATGATCCGGGTTCCTCCTTTCTCTGTCTCCCTCTTGTGGTCACACTACACACTCATTCACTACACCATCACTTTAGCCTCATCAGTCCCAGCTGTTTCCATTTACATTTATCTCCACTCTGTCCTCTCACCTGTTTCCCCTTTTCCCCTGATTCTTCCTACTATTTCTAACCCTCTCTTTCTCTGTCTTTTGTCAGTTTATTCTAAGCTATCATGCCGATGGCGATCTCTTACCTCTCCTGTCAAGTCAGGCAGTCCTGTTCTGCTGCAGTCTCCACTGGGACCTTCAACTCGCCTGCAGCTGCCTATCGTGTGTTCCAGTAATTAGTTACCTGCTACCTTCAGGTTATGCTCTGTGTCTCTGAGCGAAGATTTCTGTTTGACTGTTACCTTAGTTTCTGGAGAAGATTTATGTTCTCGCTTTGATCCTCTATCTCTCACGCTATAACAGAATAAACTGACCACTCATGGACCAGCGAGCAGCAATCCCTTTCAAGCGGCAGTCGAGCTTCAGGGTGCCATGCTGGGCAGACACGGTAGGGAGATATCCACCGCCAGGCTGTCGACTCCCTTGCCAACCAGATGTCTGACCTCTCATCGGGTGCATGAGATTCGTCACGAGCCACCCACCACTGAGATCCGCAAGGTTTCTGAACCACGAGTCAACAATCCTCCTGTCTACTCCGGTGAGCCAACTCAATGCGCTCCTTTCTCACCCAATGCGAGGTAGTTTTCTGTACAGCCCACCACATCACGCGGGACCGGGCCAAGGTGCCTATGTAATCTCTCCTCTGGGACGAGCTCGGGAGTGGGGAGTGGTCAACTGGGAAGCAGAGGGTGATTGCGTCTTCGACTTCACTCTCTTTAAACAAAAGATGATCCGTGTCTTTGACCGGTCGCCCAGGGAAGAAGCTTCAGACTCCTTTCTCCCTCGCCAGGGCAGCGTTCTGTTACTGACTTCTCCATAGAGTTCCGCACCCTGTCCATGTCCCTCGGGTGGAATGAACCGCTCTGGTTGCTCGCTTCCTGGGCGTTGAATCCTGACCTCAAGGGCAGATCTTCATGCTGAGGTACCTGCTCGACTTCGATGCCTTATCGATCTGGCGATCCAGATTGGAAGCGTTCGACTTAGCCCAGAACGTAGAACGGAAGCGCCTGTTCTCGACTTCTTCTACTGTCACTTCTCCTCAAGCCTCTGACACAGACCCAACCCATGCAGCTTGGTGGTCTCCTGATTTCTGCCAAGGAGGCTTGGCGCATCTCCAATCGCTTGTGTATGTTCTGCCTCAGCTAACCATTTTGTCACTAACTGTCTGGTAAAGCCAGAGCTCGTCAGTAGGCGGAGGGTTACTGGCTAGCGATGTCTAGAACTCTCCGTCCAAGTCCTGTACTACCCTTCCTGCACTTCTTGGTGGCCCGTCTCGTCTGTCTCCTGTAGGCTCTGGTTGACTCAGGGAAGGTAATTTCCTCGATGAGTTGTGGGCTCGGAAGCAAGGTATTCCCCTTATAGACTTAAAGACTCCACCCCTCTCTTTTTTTCATTCTCCCTTCCTCCTGTGGTTCTTGGTCATCCTTGGCTGAGTACAACACAACCCCAGATTAACTGGTCAGGCGGAACCATTTTGTGGTGGAAATTGTCCTGTCATGTTGAGTGTTTAACCTCTGCTGTTCCACCCGTCTCTTCTGTTTCTGTTTTCAGGAGGAGCCGGTGATTTGTCTGGAGTCCCGAGGTTTATGCCGATCTGGGGGTCTTTAGTCGAGCCGGGCCACTTCTCTCCCCTCATCGTCCTGCGATGTAGTATCGACCTTCTCCCGGGACCATGCCCCTGTGCAGGTTATATTCCTATCGCTCCGAATGGGAGGGCTGGAGAATATCTGTCCGATTCCCTCAATGCCGGTACTATTGTGCCTTCCTCGTCACCCGCGGAGCAGGGTTTTTGTCAAAAAAAGACGGTTCGTTATGTCCCTGTATTGATTCGGGGCTGAGCGAGATCACTGTCAAGAACCGTTATCCCTTGCCTTTGATGTGCGCAGCCTTGAGATCCTACAGGAGCTAGGATCTTCACCAAACTTGATCTTAACGCTTATCATTTAGTTTGTATCAAGAGGGTGATGAATGGAAGACCGCCTTTAACACGCCTGGTCACTTTGAATATAGGGTCCTCCCCTTCGGTTTGGGGGGTACTGTCATGATCCGGGTTCCTCCTTTCTCTCTCTCCCTCTTTTGGTCACACTACACACTCATTCACTACACCATCACTTTAGCCTCATCAGTCCCAGCTGTTCCCATTTACATTTATCTCCACTCTATCCTCTCACCTGTTCCCCTTTTCCCTGATTCTTCCTACTATTTCTAACCCTCTCTTTCTCTGTCTCTTTGTCAGTTTATTTTAAGCTATCATGCCGATGGACGCATCTCTTACCTCTCCTGTCAAGTCTTGTCCTGTGTGGTTGTCTGGAAGCCTCACCTCGAGCGGATGGATTTACCTTACTCTTTCACGCTTTTATTCTCCTCTGCCAATTCAGGCGCTGTGTTCCTGATCAGGCAGCGGTATCCAGTCTACAGAACCCTCTCTCTCTGCGGGCTCGCTTCTCACTGCAGTCTCCACTGGGACCTTCAACTCTGCCTGCTGCGCCGCATCATGTGATCCAGTAATTAGTTACCTGCTACCTTCAGGTTATGCTCTGTGTCTCTGCGAAGATTTCTGTTTGACTGTTACCTTAGTTTCGGAGAATATTTATGTTCTTTATTGATTCAGTGATTAGCTTCTTATTTCCATTAAAGACTGTGTGATTGTGAATCTAGCCTTTTGGTCCTCTATCTCTCACCTTATAACAATTTTATTCACAATAGAACATAGATAAATGTTTAAACCAGTGAAATGTTACAATTTTTGCACAAAATGAGCTCAAAGTTCAAATTTGATGCCTGCTACAGGTCTCAAAATAGTTGGGATGAGGGCATACCAGGTGTAGCATCTCCTCTTCTTTTCAAAACATTTTGTAGACATCTGGGCATCGAGGTTATGAGTTTCTGTTGGAATTTGGTCCCATTCTTGCCTGATATATGTTTCCAGCTGTTGAAGGAATTAATTTAATGATGCACCAAATGTTGTCTATGGTGAAAGATCTGGACTGCAGGCAGGTCAATTCAGCAGCTGGACTCTTCTACTATGAAGCCATGCTGCTGTAATAGCTCAGTATGTGGTTTTGCATTGTCCTGCTGAAATACACAAGGCCTTCCCTGAAATAGACTTCATCTGGAGTGGAGCACAAGTTGCTCTAAAACCTTATATACATTCAGCATTCATAGTGCCTTCCAAAACATGCAAGCTGCCCAAACCATTTGCACTTATGCACCCCCATACCATCAGAGATGCTGGCTTTTGAACTGAATGCTGATAACACGCTGGAAGGTCTCCCTCCTCTTTGGCACGCTGTCCATGATTTCCAACAAGAATGTCAAATTTGGACTCGTCTGACCATAAAACACTTTCACTTTAAAAGTCCATTTTAAATGAGCCTTGGCCCACAGGACTCGACGGTGCTTCTGGACCATGTTTACATTTGGCTTCCTTTTGCATGAAAGAGTTTTAGTTGCCATCTGAAAGTATTCCTGGGCCCATTTAGTAATGTCAATGACAGAATCATGCCGATGAGTAATGCAGTGTCGTCTGAGGGCCGAAGACCAGGCATTCAACAAAGGTCTTTGAATCTTTTGATGTTATGCACTGATGATGAGATTTGCAAAACCTTTGCAATTTGACATTGAGGAACATTGTTTTTAAAGTATTCCACAATAGTTTCACACACTCTTTCACAGATTGGAGAGCCTCTGCCTCTCTTTTATAGCTAATCATGTTACAGACCTGATGTCAATTAACTTAATTAGTTGATAGATCTTCTCCCAGCTGAATCTTTTTAGATTATTTTTAACCCTTTGCTGTCCCGTGCCAACTTTTTTGAGACCTGTAGCAGGCATCAAATTTGAAATGAGCTCATTTAGTGGATAAAAGTGTAACATTTCTCCATTTAAACATTGGTTGTGTTATCTTTGTTCTATTGTGAATAAAATATTGGCTTGTGTGATTTGAAAGTCTTTTAGTTTTCATTTTATTCAAATAAAAACAAAAACAAAAAAACTTCCCAACATTTCTGGAATTCTGGTTGTATTTCCTTGTGAGAGTCAGTGGCGAGCTAGGGCAGGGAACAGCCCCTCAAGGATTGCCTAATGATGTTCCTGTTTTTTGGTGTCACTTTCATTAACATTGAAAAATAAACATTAAAACCTAAAAAAATATGTGGCTAATATGTGGCCTATAAACAACTGATATTATGGGGAAGGGGTCAAGACAACACAAGCAAGCAATGCGGAAACTGTGCAAGAGTAATGCCGGTGAACTTCAGTCAATTCATAGAGAAAGTGAAAGTAAAATGCTTTCTAACACTGCATTAACACTGCATATTCTATGAGAGACAATGAGAGATGAAACTACTTCAACATATGCTGATAACAGTAGCCTATATAACTGTCTTAAATTATTCACTTAATAATAATACTTCTCATGTGGCCAGTATAGTGAAAAAACATGAGAAGAAACCAGGCAGTGGGACTAATTTTCAGCCCTGGAGTTTTATGTCTTAGACCTGGCCAATCGTTTTATGTTTTTTTTTTTTTTTTTTTTTGTACTGGCCTTTTAGTGCTGCCTTTGTGCTTTCTATTATACATTTTTTATTTATAATTTTTACTCTCATATTTCCAACAATTATTTCTTTATTTCTTTCTTTATTTATATTTTTTATGAGCAAGGTGTCAGCTCAGGGAATCAAAATAAAATTACATCATCATTACGTCACGAGACGTAGGTGCAGAGATAGGCACTCAATGAAGATGATGCAAAAAATTAAAGGTCCTTTATTTAAATTCCCCAACATAAAGCAGTAGATCACAAGAGAAATACGTCTACTCTACTATAAGGCTATGACCTTCAATACCAGACCCTGATTAAGGAGAAACTGAAGACTTAAATAGAGCAACTAAACAAGCAGCACCTGAACAGAGTACTCAACCAATTAGCAGCTAAAGAAACTAAACAGGCAATGAACAAATGGGAGCATGAACTAATTACCAAACTGGAAAACTGCTCACAGTACTAAAATAGAAAACAAGACAAAATCTGATCAAAAGCAGTACCAAACAAGCACACACAAACTCAGAATGTGACACATTGCCAATTAACTTACTTCAGAAATGGAAAATAAAGGACAATTGTACTTCTTTATCTTATTCTTTAAGAAAATAGTGTTTATTCTTGTATTCTTGTAGAAAATAAGTGTTTATTCTTTAAGAAAATAAGGGACAGAATAAGGAGGTTCCAGATATTTGTACTGTAACATAATGTAGGCCTATATCTGCCTGCAGTTAAAAGTTCTCAGAAATAAAAAAAACTTGTTTTGCTTAACCCATTTATGTACAATTATTCTAAAAATATGTCATACAAAAAATGTCATCGGCCTGAGTAAATTGTACCATTATAGATTTGTCAAATTACAAATGGCATGAAATGTGAAAGCTAACATCTGAAGATTTTTTTAAAAAAAACAATGGCATTTAAAGGGATAATATGATGCTGCTAAAAAGAACATTATTTGGTGTATTTGGTGTAATGAAATGTGTTTATGCAGTTTAAGGTTAAAAAACATACACATTATTTTCCACATACTGTACATTATTGTTTCTCCTCTATGCCCGCCTTCTGAAGCGTGTTGACTTTTACAAGGCTCATCGCTTTGAAAAGTGAGGTGTGCTGTGATTGGCCAGCTATCCAGTGCATTATGATTGGCGAATACCTCAAGCGTGTGATGGAAATGTTAGCCCTTTAACATATTGTGATGACCTGTCCAGCCAGAGCTGACAGACATAAACATAAAACCCATTATAAACGTGATATAAACTTGATTTCTTGTCATGTCTTCTTTTGGAAGGCATAAACAAAGTAGTTTACTTTCTCAATGAAATACATCTTTCTCACACACTGTGGCCTTGAGTGAGCGGAGGTCAGAGGCCTAGAGTAAGCAGTGGCAGATTCTATGAAGAAGGGGGCATGGACAAGTCTTAATTTTTATAAAGAATATCTCTTTGGATTTGAGAATTTAGTCTTTGCAACTTCACAGACCTTATTTATTCACCAAGAGCTTGTAACACTCCAAAGAGAAAGGAAAAATTTAAATCCCATCATATGACCCCTTTAAAGTTTTGGACTAAAATAGTATTGCAACTATAGCCTTTGAATGAATGAAAATGCATATTTTTTAATTAAGGAAAACTTAGAGACTTTGCATGTTTTACACTTTAAGAGAAATATTATTATTATGGGAAAAATAATATCCCCATACTATCAGTTGTTTATAGGCCACATATTTGGCAATTTTTTTAGGTTTTTAATGTTTTTTTTTTTTTTCACTGTTAATGAAAGTGTCACCAAAAAACAGGAACATCATTAGGCAATCATTGAGGGGCTGTCGGGCTAAACAAGCTTCTGATGGGGCTATAGCCACGTCAAGCACCCTAGCACTGCCACTATTGTTGACAGATTATGTCAAAATAAACAGGAATTTTCTGACTTTTGAGTGATTAATTACTGATTGTTTTGTACACATTGTCATACTGTAATTATAATTTAATTAGCGTTTTGTTTATTGACCACAATATCTTTGCTATTTGTCTGAGAGGGGCACTTTTGAATAATTTTGAAAAGGGCAGGGGCTTGAACCCCTAAACACCACAAAACACCCCAACCCCCAACCAAACTCTTTCTGCATGTGCCTGCTTAAAACTCACATTCATAACACTTGTGTGTCATCTATTGATGCTCTTTGAGGTCTGTTTAAAGTGCACCCTGGTCAAAGGGATGTTATTCTTATAGAAGTAAGTCTTATTTTGAACACTACATGGCTACATGTACTCTTTGTGTAATGAAATGCCGACTTTAACATGATCAGTCAGCTCCTGCAGTTAGATCTTGTAATTACACTCAACTGCAACTGGCTAAAGTTGTTGAAAATTGACCAAAACTTCAGCCAAGCACATTCTTCTCAGAAAGGAGCACAGTCTTTAATAACTATTTATTTTTTTATTTTTTTAAATGCTTTTCACAAAGGCCAGCAGTGATGAAGCTGTTTTATGTAGGACAGAAGTCAAACAATGATTTTCATATGAGCAGGAATGTAAAAAAAAAAATTGGTAAAATAATAATAATAAACCACACACTATTTACACCTCAGACATATAAACTGGCATCAACCACAAACATCCAGTAATAGACTGATGCAGAATATGTTTCTCCACCCAATGAATCAAACCACATCTGTACAGAGGTAAATGAATGAGTATTATGAATAAACATATGTGCTCTGAATTTGTTTTGAGGCTGAAAGGGTCAAACAACAATGCTAAATTGGGATGTATGATCCTGATGCAGATAATTGGTAAAAGTCTTTGTATTACAAAGTAACATTTTTCAAGATTTTTAGGGACCATTTCATTAATTTATCTCTGAATATCACACTGTTAAAGTTTTTCCTCATATCATCTGTTTTATTTTTGTTGGAGCCAACATACAGATATATGAGGTAATTCTCACTAATCCTAAAACTCAACCATTGACTTGAATCTGAAGTTATGGCGGAGATTCCTGGTGAAGACGAGGACACAGCTGGATCTGATACTAGAAGAGGTTTAAGATCACCTTCTCTTATAGTGACAGGAGCATACACCACATGAACATCCTCTTCACGCTTTCTATACAAAACACAAAACACATAAGATAAGCTAACATGAAGCAGCTTGAGACTGGGCTGTCAGTGTTTTTACTTCAGGGTCCATATGTTACATTAGGTATCCAGTAATAATGTCACAGTAGCAAAATTTTAATTATTCAAAAGGAAAAAAATCACATATTGATAAGAGTAATGAAATTAACCATTTTTAAAGCATAAATAACAACAGCATTGACAGTTGTGTCAGAACAGACCAGTGACCCATTTCTTTAGTTCTCAAATTGCATTTGACTTCCTGGCTTCAGTTCACACAAAGGATTTCCACGAGTCAGAGCCTGTTTGTGCAATCTTAACAAATGTGTTGGTGTATTTTGATCTAAGGACATTTTATTGGAAGAACTGTTATAATGGATTATGGACTTGTGTTTTGACCAGAATGGTTTAAACTTAATGTCTTGATGGATTGGTTTCTTACAAACATGCAGCTTTTCACTCCTCAAGATGTTAATTGATGGACTGGAGTGGTGTGGACTACTTATGGATTATTGTGATGTTTTTCAGCTGTTTGGACTCTCATTCACCTTAATGATGTTATGTGATATTATTAGATATGAACATATTTCATTTAGAGCTGTATAAATGTAATATGTTAATGTCATCAGTTGACAGGAAATACTTCAACGGTGGCTCATATTTAGCATCAGAAATATATAATTATTTAAATTAAACTATAAATTACTACAGTTTACAATTGATTTCATGAGTATTATTGGATATGAGTCAATGTTTCTCATACTGAATGAAGATCTTATGGCTTCTTATACACATCTGATGTGTGTAATTGTGTGTGATAGGCCACAAATGCACACATCTAAATCTCTCTCACAGATGAAATGATACAGAGATGCACAATATAAATTAGAAACGAAAAATAGTAAAGTTTGTAGGCAACTTTAGTTGGCTTGAAAAGCCTAGCCAGAAAGTTTGAATTTGTTTTAAAAGATTAAAGTTTGAGGGTTTTCAGATTTAACTAATTTGAAATAGTTTTAAAGTTTTGAAGGCAATAAATCTATCAGAAAAATAGATAGATAAATAGATAAGAAATAGTAAACTAGCATGTCGTAGCATGATTAGCAAGTCACTAGCATGTCGTTAACAGTTTCTAGCATTTTGCTAACATTATTAGCAAGTAACTAGTGTTCCTGTGGCTCAGTGGTAGAGCATTCACGCTTAGCAGCAAAGGTTGTGGGTTCGATTCCCAGGGGAACACATGTTAGGTAAAAAATGTATAGCCTGAATGCACTGTAAGTCACTTTGGATAAAAGTGTCTGTTAAATGCATAAATGTAAACAGCATGTTGCTAGCATGTTTCAGACATGATTAGCATGTGACTATAATGTTTCAGACATGATTAGCAAGTGGCTAACATGTTCCTAGCATGATTAACAAGTGACTAGCATGACTAGCTGTCATGATTAGCAAGTGACTAACATGTTGCCAGCATGGTTAGCTATCGCTAGCATGTTTCCAGCATAATTAGCATGTGACTATCATGTTTCCAGCATGATTAGCAAGTGACTAGCATGTTATTAGCATGATTAATAAATGACTAGCAAGTCACTAGCATGTCGTTAGTATGATTAGCAAGTCACTCAGCATGTCATTAACAAATTTCTAGCATGTTGCTAACATTAATAACAAGTGACTAGCATGTCGCTAGCATGTTTCCAGCATGATTAGCAAGTGACTAGCATGTCACTAACATGTTGTTAGCATGATTAGCTAGTGGCTAGCATGTCATTAACATGATTAGCAAGTCACTAGCATGTTGTTAGCATGATTAGTTACTAGCATGTTGCTAGCATGACTACCAAATGACTAACATGTCATTAGCAGGATTAGCAAGTAACTAGCATGTCGCTAGATGATTCCAGCATTAGCAAAAGACTAGCATGTTCTAGCATGAATAGCAAGTTACTAGCATGTTGCTAACATGATTATCAAGTTACCAGGATGTTGCTAGCATGTTTGTAGCGTGATTAGCAAGTTACTAAAATGTTGTTAGCATGTTTCGATGGTAATCCAGCTAAAACCAGTTGATTCAGTAAAAACAGCTAAAAACAGCTAAGACCATCGTGACAGTGGCCAAAACCACTTTAAAACCATATTAAAAGCATGTTTCTAGTCGGATTAGCAAGTTACTAGCATGTTGTTAGCATGTTTCTATGCTAATCCAGCTAAAACCAGTTGATTTAGTAAAAAAAAAAACAACAATAAAAAAAACAAGCTAAGCCAGCGTGACAGTGGCCAAAACCACTTTAAAACCAGTTGGGAGACCAGCCAAAGCAACCGATCAGCTTAGGCTGGTTTTAGCTGTATTCTCAGTAGATAGTTTTAAGCTTTGCTGTGGCAGTAGACAGCTTAAATACACTTTAAGTCTTATTGTCTAAAGCTTTCACGCTGTCAGTGAAAGTATATGGGATTTTAGCTGGTTTTGATAGTCTGGTTTACAAAACCATAGTCGGATCAGTTAGAAAAGATATAGCAACACAAGTCAGACCAGTCTGAAGATCTGACCCGAGTTTGGTGGTTCTAGTTTAAAAGTCTGAGATACATTTTAAAATTTGATCTCAGAAGAAGAAGAAGAAGAAGAAGAAGAAGAAGTTTAAATAGGAGTTCAGTAAGCAACTGAATTATCTTACCGATTTATGTGCATTTCTTTCAAAGGATGTTGGATAATGTAACATAACAGCAAAAGTGATCGTGTCTTCACAAGTCTGAACTGTTTGAACAATATCAGATTAAAACAACAATCTCAGTCTTAATTCAATTCAATCAAAGTCTTCAATATTTTATTAGGGCTGTCAAAGTTAATGCATAAAATTAAGTAGGTTTAACACTGCACTTTTTTAAAACTGCGTTATCAAATTTAATGACATTTACATTTTTTCCACACATACACATAAAAAGACCTCAGCAGATTATGCTAAAAAATGCATTTGTTTTTTGTGAGTGATATGAATTTGAAAACACTGACCAGTATTATTATAATTGTCAAACCCAGTATCTACACATATTATTTTGTTCTTTATATAAAAAGGTGATAAATGCTAAATATCAATTAATTAAAGTAGAGTGTATTTTTAAAGTATATTATTATTTGTTTTAATACTTGTTAAAAGGAGTAGGTAATACTTGCCTTTTGATCAGTTTTTCTGTGTGTCCAGCAAATGCAGCACATCATGACTGCAGCTACAATCAGAGATCCAGCAGCAGAGATCAACACTATCAGAGAGTCTGAGCCTCCTGGAAGACATGAAGCAGAGTGTTTAGATGATGAAGAGAGACATTCATGTAAGTGAATATGAACATAAAAGCAGCTCTGCTGTACCTGAACATGTGTGACAGAGTGTACTGTTGTTCAGATGTGTGGTCTGGTTGCTGATAGGTGAGAGAGACTGATGCTGAGATCAGACACACTGATGCTGGACAATAAACTGTTTCCTTTGTACCAGGAGAGAGTTACATGACCCACATTCACCACTGAACACATAATGAACAATTCTGCTGTGATGATGATGATGATGAAGAACATTGTGAAGAGTTACTGCTGATGACAGGAACAGACAGACGAAGCTGAAAACATGAGAGAATAAACAAAAATATGATTAAATCTACACAGTGATCTTATTTTCAGCATTGTATGTTAACTGTCAGTGAGTTTTCTGTCATCTCAAACTATAAAATGATAATTTTATACAATAATGTTAATTAATGTTAATATTTTCACCCTTTCTCCAGAAAAAAAAAAATACAGTTTAAAGTGAGGCACTAGAAGTGTGAATAGGGCTGATTCATAAAGATTAAAGTTCCCAGTGTTTCAATACTAAGGCCATAAGACATGAACAATAGGTGTTCATATTTAATATGTTTAAGGATTTTATTAACACACCATAAACCCTACAACCTTGTAAAATGATGGTTTAAACATGTTCAACTCAAATAATGAACACATTTTAACAGAAAAATGCTGTTCAAAATAATGACAGGACAAGTGATTTTTCTACTCACCAAAGACAGAAACATTGAATGATTTTGGTGACCGCCTTCCTCCACTAATCTTTACTTCATAGAGTCCGCGTGTTGAGTTGTGATGTTTGTGATGGTCAGAGATCCAGTCAGATTATCCAGCTTCAGTCTGTCTCTGCATCTCCCATAAAAAAATTGTTTCTCTCCTTTGATTTTAGTTATGAGAGACTTTTCAGCTCCAAATCTTCACACTATTTCTTCATGTTTATGTATTTCAGTAAGATCAGTGTTAAGAGTGACAGAATCTCCCTCCATCACTGACACTGATTCACCAAACACACCTGATGAACATCAACAGGTTTTAGCACAGATAAAGACTCTTGATGGTTTATAAGGACCTAAAATCAGTTAGTTTTTATTTTTTAAAATATGAACTGAGAGATGTCCAGAACAGCAGCAGCGACGACGAAGCAAATGAAAGATGAAATATATGAACAGACAGATATGTGTGAACCAAACATTTAATCTTTTATTTGTTTGAAAGGTTATCTGCTAGTCCAAAATCAATGTGTAAAATTGCATGATTTATTTTAAAAATACATGCTAAAAATTTCAGCCTCATTTTTTTTTTTTTATCATTAGATAAAAGCGCTCACTGAATCTCACTATTTGTGTTCACACATTTTGGTCATTGTTACTGAAGATTGATTGATTTATGGATTGGTTGATTGATTGAAAACTTTAGCTGTGGTAGATTTGTATCCAAATTAACAAAAGATAGCTGAGATTTGTAAAGCGCTTCTGAGGATAGAGTATATACATTTATTATAATAATGTTTTCCAAGACTTTTCAGATTTTATTTTCATGACATTTCTATGCCTGGAAATTTCTATTTTGATTCCAGAATGGAGACCTGAATTCAAAGTAAGTAGATCTCACTTAATGATTAAAATAAACTGGAAAATGAAACAAAGACCATAAAAATGCTTTTGTTACTTACCAATTTGGCAGCCAGCAAGAAAACAAAACAAAGCAAGTGTGCAAAACATTTTACAAGTTCAGTGTCTGATTAAAAGACTATCTGCTAAAACAGCACTGTGTATCCTCCTCCAACAGAGTTTGACCCTCCTAGTTCACACACCACATTTCTACCGCATACAGTGTTATAGTTCTTCTGAAGACTTTTTAAGACTTTAACTGCTCTTGATGGGTGAAATATTCTCTTTATTTGTATCATTTAACTTCCTTTTGAAATGTAACTATGTAAATATTTTGACTGGGTTGGCTAAACATTTTTACAGAGTTGTGTGAATTGTGGATGAACAATATTTCATGGTAAAATAGAGTCTAACCCTCATGATTTTAAAAATGTGTGTATGTTGTGTATATATATATATATATATATATATATATATATATATATATATATATATATATATTCAGTTTTCAGTTTTGTGTATGAAAAAAAAAAAACAATGGTTAAGTTAACACCATGTATGATCACAGTACAAGTTTGATGTTCATCTGAGTCAACTGAAACCTGCTGCTGATCTGATTTCTATAGAAATGTGTTTTGATCTGTTGGTGGACAAACCTCATGTAGGTGAGAGTGGACATTCAGAGCATCTGTGTTTAGTTTGTAGCTGAAGGGTGTCTTCCTGTCCTGCCTCTATGAGACAGCTTTTATGACCCTATAATCTACAAAAAAAAAAGAAAAAACAAAGTGTGTCTGACACAGAAGAAGAGAAATAATAACACATTATTACATTCACAAATTAAGAATAACTTTCTAAAACTAAAACCCATTGTCGAGAAACCATATGTGGTGTTTTATTCTTTTGTGTTATTACTGTTTTCTTAATGTTTTAATAAGTTCACAATGGGTGACAGACTTCATATAGTTCAGATTTGACCGAACCTCTGAAAAGAGCTCGAACTATTATCATGAGTGTATCTGCTTAAACACATGATAAACACACTGATATCATTCACATTATCCTGCAGTCAAACTGTAGATTTGAAAATACATGCAATAATTTGAACATTTCAAACATGTAATAGCATTAAACTACTTTTCCACATCTTTGATCAGAAAATATGTAGTTAGCACTGTTTGGTTGTGTGTTTATAAGGAGGGTGTATATAGAATCAGGATGTGGTTTGTATGATGTTGTTTAAAAGATCATCATGACACTCTTGTAGGTTTGTGTGATGAGTGAATGTTTAAATCAGAGATGTTCTTCTGCTGTTTGTTCATATTATTATTATCTTGATGAGTACAGGCACTGAAGATAGTCATATCGTGACCAAAATGTTTGCTCTTTCTAAATAAAGATGTTCAAATCTTTTATCTTTTGATTGTCTTTTTTACTCCTATATTGTAAGGGGTCTTTTTTTTTTTTTTCTTTTTTTTTTTTGCAACTTTTCACCAGTTTTATCTATTTTGCTTATATTGTGTCTTACATATTTACTCTTTGTAGAACTTTATTTCAGACATCTCTATGAACAGACACCAACAGTGCTTTCCTGTCTATATATTTGTATTACTATCGCAGGTACGATATATAAAAACTATTAACTTGAATGTTATTAACCTAAAAATGTGTAAAACGAATCAGTTTTCCTGTGAACACTGATGTTTTCTGTTGCATATGCTGTTGGGATGCTATTATTCATAACACCAGATGGCGCCATGCATAATCATAAACGTTTTGACAGAATTATTATTCAATGTCTTGTAATAAAACTTTCTCTTTACAGATTTATGTCTTTTAACAGCCACAACATTAAAACCACCTGCATAATGTTGTGTAGATCCCCTCGTGCTGCCAAAATAAAATCTAAAGACTGGAATTGTGTTTTTGAGGAATTGTTTCCTCTTCCTAAATATTACATGATCAAATAATGTCTGGTTCTTTAAGATTAAAATTATATTAAAATATTCAGGAAGAATGTATGTTTTTTTAATTCGTCTAAATAAATAAATCTGCATCATCTGACATTTTGCATATGATTTCAAACGATGAACTTTTGATTTCACAGTCTAACACATTCATCATCTTTTTTCCTCATCTAAAACTGTATTAGCAAGTTCTAGTAAGACACTTGCTCTCTAAATGAAGTTGCACTTTTGTTTTTCTATTATTGTTTTATTATCATTTTATTTTATTTGAGAGTTGTTGTTTTTTTTTTTACATGGATTTATCTATCAAAATCTGTGAAAAATAAGGACAAAAGGGAATTTATTTATATTATTTACATATACATTCTCACCCTAAAGCAGAATAATATAAATTATTGTAAAATATTATAAATTATTAGAATAGTTTAATCACATAATTATTCCCCTGCCTCTGTCTGTTCAGGGAAAATCACAAGCTTCATGAGTTTCGAAAACAGCCCCATCTGGTGGTTATTAAAATAAAAATAATGAATAAATTGGTAGCAAAAAAATAAAATAAAAAATCAATGCAATAAGCACAGTCCATATGTTTCGGTGTTCTGTGCACAAATAAAATTGTGTGTGTGTTGATGTTCTCCTTAATTAAAAGTAATTTACCCATCAAAGTGTGGTGATGAATGCCAGTAATAGTACAATTCAGTTTGATGTGGGCTAATAGTAGAATTATGTGCACATATTGCATGTGGAAAGCATTTTACCTGAAATAATGTGTACTGTTCATGTTACTTGTGTGACTAGGTATTTAATAATAATAATAATAACAATAATAATAATCAAATAAGTTTAAAGGGATTGTGATTGTGCACTTTTTTATTGCTGAAAACAAGAACATACACAATAGTACAAAAATACAAAAAATATCAACAGTAGTATGACACTTAAAAAAGCCATCAAAAAAACAATAAATAAAAAATAAACATGTATGACAACTTGTCAAAATAACTAACAATTAAAAAGGATAAACAATAAATGATAAAACAAAGCAAAATACAGTGCCCCAAGCTGTTCTTGACTTTCACAGTCATAGAATGTTTTCATATTTAAATAATTTGCCACTGATGATTAAACCAAGATGTTTAAGAGTGTAGATGAATAAGCTGCTTGTTGTTGTTGTTTCTCATCAAAATCAGACATGGTTTTATGTTACATTAAAGCGACACATTAACGCAATCAAGTGAAAACACAGTATAAGTCTTATAACTAATCAGTAATTATGTCCCCATTTGAATCAACAAACCTGCTTAAAATGGCCTGAGGTTTACAAATAATGTGTTTTGAACATTAAATCCCATTATCACATCTTCATTACTATAAATACAAAAATAATGTTCTTCTTAGAGCGCATATGCTCTTTAAATCAAAATGCATACAACTGATGACCTATGAACAAATGTAAAGTAAGGTTAAGACTGTTAAATGCTTATTATTCAACCTCTTTAGCTGTTATAGATCAGGCGTCTGTCTTTGTAGGAGGAATTGTCTGTAATGTGTTGTCATTGCTGCTGCTGTTGATTTATATATATGCAAATATGCAGAGAAGAAGGAAAAGTGAGTATATATAAACAGCTGGTTTTACAAGATGGAATACGATAGTTATGGTGAAAAATTCTTTAAAAATGTGAAATAAGATATATTTATAATTATATATATATATATAGTATTATATTATATATATATATATATATAGTATATATATACACACACATGTTGGGGTAATGATTACAATGTAAGTTACGATAATCGATTACCTTTTTCAAGAACTAGTAAAAACAATTCTTTAATTTTCAAATAAGTTAACCAGTTACTTTTTCTCCATTTATTGATTGAAAGCTCTCTCTGTCCCCTTGTTGAGAAAAATTGGGAGTAAGATGTCACTGTAGTTCTAGAATAAATGTGAACACGACCTTCACCAAAAAAAAAAAAAAAAAAAAAATCTTAAAATTAATAAAACAGTTAAAAGCAACTCAGATTATGACTCAAAGCTGCAATAATAAAATATGTTAAATTATACACATATCTTTATGTATTTAATCCCATTTTATTAACCAATTTGTTGCTGACCTTCAATGATCCAGTTCAACCATACTAGTAAGCAAAATGACACAAGATAAACTAACATTTCTTCTTCTTTTTTTATTGCTGAAGAGTGTTGAACTTTCTTCTTCTGTGTTCTACTGTACAGACGTGAATTTACATTTCCTTCAGCCTGAGTATTTTGGTGTGAAAGGGCTTTAACATTTGTCAAAAATAGAACTTTTATATTAAAAGCAAACAACCAAGCCCAGGCCTAATTAAAAAAGTAAGCTAAAAAGTAACGAACGCATTACTTTCAATAAAAGTAACTAAGTAATGTAATTAGTTACTTTTTTTAAGAAGTAAAACAATATTGTAATGCATTACTTTTAAAAGTTACTTTCCCCAACACTGCATATATATATATATATATATATATATATATATATATATATATATATATATATATATATATATAACGCTTTAGGAATAAAAAGTAAAAAGTGCCTTAAAGTACAATAAAACAAATACCATTTGCCTTAAAGCAAATATATACAATTTTGTCTTTTTAAAGGAAGAACTGTGTAAAATTAAAGGTAGTCTTGTGGGTGGTCTAGACTATGGTTTGAGTCCCACTTACCAGCAAGGCCTGAATAAATCACTCATTAGAGTTGGTTCATTACATTGAGTTGGTCAAATAGATTAGCAATATGCATGTGGTTCAGCATTATAGTGTTGAGGATCCATTTCAGTTACAACCTGTGTATTTCTGTGAGAGCAGCCATACATTTTTTTTATTTTTTATGTGATTTATCGCTTTGGTTTATTTCATTTATTATTTATGTCACTTTTATATTTTTATATTTTCTATTACTTTTTTCCCCTTACTCTTGCAATGGTTGCTCTTGTTGTCTGATCGTATGATTGTGGAGTTTCATGGAATGTTTGTATTAAAGAGAGAATATTGCAGTTTCAAGGCTTATGTGATGGGACAAGGCTTATGTGATGGGACATTAAAGTGAAGTAATATGGTATAAAGATATTTGTGAGCATTAAAATATAAAAGTATATTCTGTTAACTCTGCTCATTTTTTTTTAGCATCACTTTGCCTCCTGCTTCTTCTCTTCTGTGGCTTTCAACTTTTTCTCCTCTCAGCTCAGTCAAATTCTTAGCTGACAGAAGACTGTTAATATAGTTTTGGGTACCAGAAATACTGGTTTCTAGGTACCAGACATGACTTCTGTTATTGGGTTTTGGATACCAGACAAAACCGAGGTTGAAGTATCCGAGGTTGGTTATGAAATTTCTCACAGTGTGAATGAGTCAGCCAGCTCATGAGTCACTTAAGACTCACATTCACATAACACTTGTGTGTCATCTACTGAGGCTCTTTGAGGTCTGTTTAAAGTGCACCCTGGTCAAAAAGATGATTTTCTTAGAAGTAAGTAAGTCTTATTTTGAACACTACATGGCACTACATGTACTCTTTGTGTAATGAAATGCAGACTTTAACATGATCTGTCAGCTACCACCATTAGATCTTGTAATTACACCAACTGCAACTGGCTAAAGTTGTTGAAAATTGACCAAAATTTGAGCCAAGCTCATTTGTCTTAGAACAGAGCACAGTCTTTAATAACGATTTTATTTTTTAAGTGTAGTTAGCATTTTTTGCCCTTGGCTGACACTGTTACACTTTTGACAAAGGCCAGCAGTGATGAAGCTGTTTTTTGTAGGGTAGAAGTCAAACAATGATTTTCATATGAGCAGCGTCATTGACATGTACTGTATCTTTTTATTCTGGAGATTGATGGAGAGGCAACATTAATATGTTATTATTATTATTATTATTATTATTATTATTATTTAACCCTTAGGTATTGCTTACTTATAATGTGACCATACAGCTTAACTCTTTTTCAGTTAAATAAATGTTCTATATTTTAGTTCAGTAATCTTTATTTAATATTTTAAGGAGATCTTTTGCTACTAAATACTATTTATGCAACAATTATGGTCCATTAATGACTTAAAATATTTTTTCTAGTATTTATATTACTTATATTACAATTAGTGTAGTATTTAAGGTTAAATAGAGAAAGGGTTTTAAATTCCAATATACTCACTTTGTGGTCAGGAAAAAAATAATAATAATTCATTTGTAATGCCATGGTTAACCCACTAGGTACCTCTATGGCTCTTTACTAAACTGTACCTAAAATACTGCAGGTCATACCTGTGCACTTATTTTAAGTTTTTCATTTGAAGAAATATTTAGACATGATTAAACACTAGATTTGCAAATGTGAAATTTAAAAAGTTAATGATATTTATATAAGTATACATAATGAAGCATAAGCAATCACTGAATTTAACCCCAAGTATAAAATGGTGCCAAAACTGCATTCAACAAAAGATCTCTTTTATGTACAGTAAATACATATGAATTTACATATGAATACATTATAAAATATGAATACATATGAACATATATAAGCAAAACCAAAGCTAAAAGGTTGTATTTGAACAGTCATCTGACAATGCAGTGATTTGATGGAATCACAAACGCTGCACAAACTCTTTACATAATTCTGGTAGAATCTCAGCCAGTGGCTTTCTTGACTGCTGACTGCTTGTTGACTGAATGACTGCTGAAGTGCTTGAGCCTGACTAGCTTGGCAGATGGGAAAGTGAACCTCTAAGGCCAGAGTTGAGAACCCCTTCATTAGTGAGATTAAAAGAAGAGCTGTATTTAATAGTCTCTTTGCCTGTTTAGACAAGCCCCTTTTTTAACTGTTCAGTGATGGGAGAGAAAACCTTTTGTAGCTTTGAATCAACTGTTTGAAACACTGGAACGCCACACAATGCCTGCTGGTCAAAACTGTGTAAATGCAACAAAACCTAGGCCTGAACATGCAATATAGCAGCTTTTACAAATCCACTGCAAAATGCTTTATTGAAAATATTTTATTGAAATGATAATACCCATCACTAGTTGCAGGACATCCAGGTTATTACTGCAACTGAGCGTTCTCAACACTTCTCATATAGATACAGCATACAACTTGATACAAAGTTTTAATTTCTCTTTAAGAACAACAAAAAAATATAACATTTGCATTCTGCTGTTGTGTTAAATAAGATTGTAGTGTGGCTATTTTCTACCTCTGTGTCTCCCTCTGTTTCTCATTGTGGTTTACTGTTTCATAAAGGGTCTTATAAAGCTGCTCATAACAGCAGGACAGGAAGACACCCTTAACCTTCAAACTAAACATACATACACTGAATGCCCTGCACAAGGTGTTTGTCCACCCAAAAGATCAAACCAGATTCCTAAAAAAAAAAAAAAAAAAAACTTATAAGCTTTCAGAAGACAAGGTTAGAAAACTACTTTGAAATGCACTATATTTTTACTTTTTTTCAATATATTACATTTGAGAACTGAATATATATACACATGCATTTTTTAATCACAAGTTAGGGTTCTCAACTTTGGCCCTCGGGTCCACTTTCCTGTATAGATAAGCTTCAACCTTGATAAAATTCACCTGCCTGTAATTTTCTAGTAATCCTGGAGACATGATGAGCTTGTTCAGGTGTGTTTGATTAGGGTTGGACCTAAGCTCTTCAGGAAAATGGCCCTCCATGACCTAAATTAAGACTGTTTACACAAAGTACCTTAAGTTAAAGTATACCATAAACTACACAGTAACATAGTGATTAAAGGGTTAATTCACCTAAACATATACATTCAGTCATTACTTAATTGCCTCCATGTTGTTCAATCCCTCTTGTTTTTTTTTTTTTGTTGTTTTTTTCCCTAAAGGTGATTTGAGTCATGTTTGTTCTGCTGGACATACAATGAAGCCAGACTTTCAAAAGATTCATCAAATAATGTCATTAAGGTTCTGAAAGTCGACTCTACTGACTGATAATGTATAAACAGAAACCAGTTGAACAAGGATCCCCATTACCCTTGGAGCAACCTGGAAAAAAACAGCCTTGCTCAAGGACACACTGATGGCTGAACCAGCAACCTTCTGCTTACCACTTCAGTCGCTTACACTACACCAAAAGTAATAATGCTGCAACAAAAGTTAGCATGTAATTGTAAACAAAACATGTGAAACGAATTTGGCAAGAAATGGAATGCTGACAAGCGTGAATTGTAAAATATTTTAACCTGTTAAACTCTTAACAGCTCATGAAGAGCAGGCACACAATGTTTGGAGCAGACACAGCAGCAGCCAGATTTTCCAGCACATGTCCTCCTGCTCTCGCTCTCAAGGTTGTGTGGTTCAGGGGCTTCATCATGGTCTTCCTCATCCTCTGGCTCAGTGATGTCCCCACTGAGAAGAGCAACACTGTGAAGCACAGCACAGCATGCAACAACCTCCGCATGAAGGCAGTGTTCACCTCTAAGACCTTGAAGAAAATAGAGTGGCAGCATGTTTTCAGCATGCCAAAGGATTGCTCTATGCTTGGTGCACTGTAGTGCTTGCTGTTGAAACGAGTTTTACAGGGTTCTATAAGGCTCTCTGAATGGGCTGATGAGGCTGATGGGTACACTCAGGCAAGACCAGCCTCGATGGGAAAGGTCCCATCCATGATCAGATTCCATTCTGACTGCAGCAGTGAGGGACATGATGGACAGCAATAATAGAAGGTCAGCTTTATTCATTGGAATAAAGCTGCAGAATTGGCACAGCTGTGTTGAGATGGCAGTAGGATGTGGGATTCACCACCTGTAAATGCATGGTTGTTAGAACAATACGCTTAAATGAAGATTTGCTTCATGTGTTGTTGACTTGTGAAGCTTACTTTTATTCATTCTTTCACTCATTTATTCATGTTTTCTATTGTTGTCATTAAATATAAATGTAATTATTTCATTAAATTGCTATACGAATATATTATAATAGTATAATTATTGGTTAGCAATAATCATTATTATTGTGCAAGTGTGTATGCAAGTGGAATATCAATGCAATATTTTCTGGGGTAATCTTAAATCGTCAACAGTTTTCTCCAAAGAAGAGATCTTCGAGCAGCTGCCTGAGTCTCCTTTGTGCAGACATTCCAAACACTGAGGACCCTCATAATACAAGATCAGGGAGTGATGGATGTATGTTTAACAATGAACAATCATAATTAGTCTACAAATAAATATATGTATATAATAACATGGGTTTATGCTACATCGTAGTATGAGATTATATACACAGAAAAAAGGACAAGGTTAAATATCTTTGAATAATTCATCATAATGCATATTTTTATAGTATAATTTGTTTGTTTGTTTGTTATTTATAAGCCTGAGGAATTAAATATAAGAGCTAAATTCAACAACAAATCATAAAGGACATTTAAGCCACTTTTGCTTGTGGATAAAAAATAAATAAAATAAATATTTGCACATTAAATAATACTAATTAACAATATTTAATGAGAGCAATTTTGGTTTTCTAAATAAATAAGTTTTTTTTTTATTTTTAAAAGATAAAACTGTGGGTCATATTAATAGGGTTAAAAATATAAGAATTTAAATCAACCCAAAATGTATTGGCTATACAGTCACAAAATAAATGGGCAGCTCTTTCTTCAAGACCCAAAAGAGCAAGTTTCGTCAATATTACATATAGATGAATTTAACCTGGTCCTCCATATTTTTTTTTACAAATACTTCATATCTTTTAGGTTGTTGACCTTTATACCGTTGTAGGTCACATGATAAAGTCAACATGGCGAATGATGTCTCGAACGCATTCATTATTAAGTACTCTTTTAGCGCTCCTAGTTAGTACTTATTGAAATTAAGTAGGCTATACCTACTCTGAGAGTATGCGCTTTCGGACGCAGCAGCTGTTTTTAATTTAGCTGGAGTTTAACTCTCCAGGACATTTTGGACCCCAGTGACTACAGCACATGTGGGCTACAGACAACAAGAACACGAGAAGTGCAAACCTTGAAGTAACGTAAATGAACGAAACAACCCGCTGCATCTTGAAACAGGTATGCTACTTTTAAAATAACCATTTTAACTTGATACGTTAAAATTGTGACAGAGTGCTAAACCCGGTGTCATGCCAGCGGCGGCAAAACTGTTTGCGCGTTTATAATGATAATTACGGCAATTCTGGCAGTGGAAATGACTGTGATGTTTTGGTAAGTTTTAAGTTTTCTTCCGGTTAGCAAAATCCTCGGCAAGACTCGTCACACAATTTTAACAACAAAGAAACAACGCGAATGATTCGATTTGAAAGTGAAACGTTATTTTTGTCAAAATAACCTAAGTTACCTAAGTCTCTTGTCGTGGAAAAATTACTTTCACTTTCATTTTTTTGCGGGACAACAGCGTATGGACAAAACACTTATTTCCATAGAAACTGCGTTTATTTTAGTGGAAAAGTGTTGATAATGACGGCCTCTATTTTGATCACATTGTGTGCTTTCTTCGTGGCTGGTAAGACATCTAACTCTCTTCCAAAGCTTAGCCAGGGTGTCAAACTCAAATCCTGAGGACTGGAGCCCCGCAGAGCTTTGTTTCAACCCTGCTACAACACACATACCATGTCTTTTCAAATAAGCCTGAAGGACTTGATTAGTTGGTTGGTGTGTTTAATTAGGGTGGAATCTAAACTCTGCAGGGCCCTGGCCCTCCAGGAACTGAGTTTGACACCCCTGACCTAAAAAAATAAAACCATATAATGATATGCAAATACTACAGACTACATTAATGCACAATAATATGCATACTAATACAGTGTCTGAAAAACGTTACTTTTAAAATTAGCCTATACAACAGTGTTCCTCAAATCTTGCGTGGTGCCTGTGCATTGCAGAATTTACCTGCAGGGCTATACCTGTGATTTTCTAATGATCCTGAAGACAGTGATTAGCATGCTCAGGTGTGTTTGATTATGTTTAAAGCTACAGTAAACTCTGCAGGAAAGTAGCTCTTGTGGGCCATATTTGAGGATCCCTGCATTACAATATTGCATTACTCCATAAAAGGTAAATAAATCGTTACTTTTTTATGGAAAGTAATGCTGTGTTATTTTGCATATATTTTTGTCACCATGGGCTGGGCTTGTATACATATATTTTGGGCAACTGTAAAGGCCCTTTCACAGCAAAAATGAAATTAATATGTAGGGCCCTATGATATCCGTTTTATTTTTTCCCAAATTCCTTTTTATTTTTTTTTCTAAATTCGTTTTTCCGTTTTATTTTTTCTGGATTCCATTTTTTCTGTTTGAAATTTTCTCAACTCCTTTTTAATGGTTAAATTTAATTGTATTTATTAAAAAGCATGTCTAATTAATTAAAATCATAACACTTATACATTTTCACATCAATTTATTAAAGGTTTAACAAAAATTACATGTTTAGGGCCCTATGAAATGTTTTTTTTTCTTCACCATTTGTTTTATTGTTACCTAATTCTGTGTTTTAGCATGTCTAATTATTTAAATGCATAAAACAACTTAATTTATTCTTAAAATAGCCTTATGAAATGTTTTTTCCCCTCAGAAATTCTGTTGTGTATTTATATTTTTTCTGGTTATCAAATGAAGGCATAAAACATTCATTTAATTTTTCTTTTAATTATTGAAAATTAAGCAAACATGATTTTGGTAAACAAAAGGATTTACTATTAAAAAAAACATGGAAGAAATGTTGTGTGATTATTCCTTTAAAAAAATAATGTTTGTTTCATTTTATTAGTAGTAGTAGTAGTAGGCTATGTACATTCTGCTGAACAATAGTAGCCTAATACATTTCTGGCAAATTCTTGTCTTTAAATTAAACCAGACTTTTATTTTGACGGTTACCGTGAATACCTTTACAGTTCTGTGTTTGTGATATGACACTAGTTTTACTCAAATCAAATGGTCAAATGCTCATGAAGTGACTCTCAGTGCAGTTCTGGAGATGTTGTTCATGTGTTTTCAGCCTCATTTAGAGAGACGACAGATGCTGAAATCACCCTGAGCGCACACGCCAGTGTAGTGTAATAAACGAAGCCGCTCCATTCATTAACAGAGACACGAGAACATGCAGGATTCATAGTTAAATAGACTTTTCGCCTTAATATTTACAGATACTAGTCCATATCGCGATTTGATGTAAGTGCAATGACCTCAATTCTGTGACATTCGCGTTAAACTGTAAATTCCGCTTTTATGACTTCGATTCCGTCCGGAAATTTTCCAATGCAAATTAATGCGCTTACAGTGCACTTAGACTGTACATTTTATCACCAGTACATATGATCCCTGGGAATTGAACCCATGACCTTTTGTGCTGCTAACGCAATGCTCTACCACTGAGCCACTGGTTTGACTGTTACATTATGAATCTAGACAGATTTCTGTAATCACATTTTTAGGATATCTAGAAATTATATTTACACCACTTTCCTGTATAATTTTGTGTAACTTATAATAAATATTAATGTCTTCTCCAGGTGTGTCTGGTGTTTATATAGATGGAGTGTCAGTGTCAGTGAATGAGGGAGAGTCAGTCACTCTACACACTGATGTTACAACAGACCAACAAGAAAAGATTTCCTGGTATTTTAATGACATTAAACTTGCTGAAATCACGGGAGATCTCAGTAAGATCTGTACAGATGTTCTGTGTGATGGGAGATTCAGAAACAGACTGAAACTGGATAATAAAGATGGATCTCTGACCATCAAAGACAACAGACCCACAGACACTGGAGTTTATAAACTAAAGATCACTAAAAACAGCAGAGACCTTGAAAAGATCTTCATTGTTTTTGTTCATAGTGAGTCATTGCTTTTCTAATCAAGTACATCACATTATTTCTGTCTTTTGCTGTAGTGTGTCAGTAGGAAATATCAGTTTACATTTCCAAACATTGATTTTGCCATTAATTGTAATAATGACATTTGACATTTTTTGGCAATTTAGTTTGGCTTATAATAACTGTTTATTTATTCTTCAGGTTTTTTCAGTACTAATACAGAAGAAGAGTCAGTGTTTGTGATGGAGGGAGATTCAGTCACTCTATACACCGATGTTAAAACAAACCAACAAGAGAAGATTAGATGGTATTTTAATGACACTAGACGCTCAAATCAGTGGAGATCTCAGTGATATCTGTACAGATGTTCAGTGTAATAATGAAGGTACTGAGAGATTCAGAGACAGACTGAAGCTGGATCATCAGACTGGATCTCTGACCATCATGAACATCAGAGACCCGCTTCAGGACTTTATCGTCTCACTGTATCAGCAGCAGCAACACCAAGACTGAAAAGATCTTCATTGTTGCTGTATATGGTAAGTCATTATGTGTAAAAACAAGTCATGTACATTAAAATTTAGTGATTTTTTTTTTTTTTTTTGCTGTGACATTGTGGGTTTCTCTTTATCTGTATATTAGTTCATAACAGGTATTTTTTCAAAAACACATTTACTGTTGGAATTGTAGTGGAATTTGTAGATTTAAATCTATGTATATTTCATTATGATCTAAAACACTGCTTTTCAATTGGTTATTTATTAATTTTATCTTTTAGTCGGTTCTGATGAAGATGAAGGTCCTATCATTGTCTGTTTAATTTCATCTGTTACTCAGGTTTCTTTTTAGTTCATCAGCAATCCAAAGTGCAAATGATTTGATAAAAAACAATGCTTATGAGCTAAATTGTGGATAAATGTTGGTTTCTAGACAAAGTAAAGAGGATTCCACAGTTCACTCATGTATAGTGTTTTCCCCTCAGAAGAGTCCTCCAGCAGCTGTTGGTTTGTGTTTCAGATGTTCCTGCAGCTGAAGCGAGATAAAATAAAGAGAAAGTCAGTGAAGGAGGGAGAATCTGTCACTTTAGATCCTGAAGTTAAAAACCTGAATTATTTGATGAGCGTGGTATTTTAATGACATTCCCATCGCTGAAATCACTGGAGATCCCAATAAAACCTGCACAGATGGTCAGTGTGAAGATCCTGATGGACGATTCAGAGACAGACTGAAGCTGGATCATCAGACTGGATCTCTGACCATCACGAACATCACAATCACAGACTCTGGAGATTATAAACTACAGATGAACCGCAGCAGAATCAGTATCATAAGGAGCTTCAGTGTTACTGTCACTGGTGAGTATCATTAGTCACTCCACAATTCCTTTGCAGTTTTAGAAAACAGTTTGAAATATGTAAATCAACCCAGTGAAAGATTTCATTGTGGGCCGTTAGAAAGAGCTTTGGTTCAATTTTAAAATAAAACTGAGATCATCTCTGTCACCTTCACATGCTTATCACATTGAGTTGTATTACATTATGAATTTTGCAAGTCTATTGTTAGTAATGACAGAAATGTATAATATTAGTCAGTTGTCCTGTAAATGCTGCTGCTGTTCCTCAAAATCCACCAGATTTATGAAATAAATCAATATCATACTGGTGACCTAGGTAGACAAGTGTAAAACAGTCAAATGTATTGCTAAAGTTGATTATTAGTCAATCTCTAGAAATAATGATTGTCTGTCTTTATCTGTTCCAGATTCAAGAGTGTCTTCAGCTGCTAAAGGAGGAATATATGCTGTGGTTGTGGTTGTTGTTGTTCTGTTGTTTACGGCTGCAGCAGTTGCTGCTGGGATTTACTATCGCCACAGGAGATCTACAAAAGCAGGTCGAAATGGTAAGCATTACATACAGCTGATTTGACAAGATTAGATTTGTTCCAATTAATCTAAGTACTATATGCTTAATTTAATTTGTTGTTGTTGAAACAGGCATCGTAGGCTGCACAGTTACAATGAGGTGAGATACTACTATTTGTACACTGTCTTTCTGTCTGCAAAAAATCTTTGAATTTACAGTACATATTGATTTCTGTGAGATCTGCAAAATCACAGTTATAAGTCTGTCTGAGATTTCTGTGTCTGTGTAGTTTCATTCAGAAATTATTACCTAGAAATACCAATTAAAAAAAAAAAAAACACTGTTACTTAAAAGAATATGGTGGAATTCTCTTTTAAATTTATGTCATATCATGTTATTGTATTAGTAAACAAAATATTATGATGTTTTGGATCTCTAGATTAATTTATGGTGTGATCCACCATGATTAAAAGCTTTAGGCAATCAGACTAATGCATTAATTTCCAATGGATTCAACATTTTGTAAATATTATGAAATGCACTTGTTTCTGTTTCATAAAAGTTTTTTTATCTGCAAGCAAGTCATGGTTAAACATAAAAGGCCTCACACTATGTATGATAAAGCACAACAAGAAAAGGAGCACCAAGACATTTACTAAAATATGTATAAATAAAGTTCTCGGACTTCAAATTATTTCCCTGAAGGACATATTTTTTTGTGTGACTGAATCATTAAATCTGATCATTTGTTTTCTTACAGGAGAATGGTGTACAACACTCAGCTCCCTTATCAGAATGGGGTTTAACTGATGACTGCTGATAATGGGACATCACAGTAGCAGTAATTCATATTTGGGTAACTTAGATGGGAAATGAAAGAGAGGAATGAAAAAATACAAGCTTGAACTGTCAGTATTTACAGAGAAGTGGTTCTACTCTGTACCAGTTCGGATGTTTGATGGCTTGTATTAAATGTTTTATATTTTATATATGTATAATATTTCATTATTCCTTCTATTTTTGTTTCAACATATGTGTTGCAATTTTTTTTTTTTACCGCCAAGTTTGTGCATTCACTTTCTTTGTTCGGTTCTGTTGCCTTAAGGTAAAGCTCACTACTTTATTACTGTACATTATCTGTCCATTATATAAATTCCCATTGGAAAATTAAAAGTTGTGTTGGATAAGTGCTTGTTAAAGGAATCAATGTAAATATAGATGTTTGTTTTGTCAGTCTCCTTCAGTTATGTTTACAAAACATGAACTATGTCTGTTGTATTTGTTCTTTTGTTTGTTTATTTTTTGTATGTGTTTGTTTGAATTTTATAATATAATCACTGTGTGATTGAAATAATCACCTTCCCTTAAATCTTCTGCATGCTCAGTCTGGACTCCATCACCTCATTCCAGGAGAGGAAAAGGAACAGCATATAAGTATTTTATGACCACTGTTATAAACACCATCTGTTTGCTGAACAATGGTAGACGCCTAATTGACAAACTTTCGTCTTTCTCAGGTTTATCCTGTTTGATGTGGATTATGAGATCTGTTCCCAGATTTTTTGTATTATCCAAGGAAAACAACATATATCCCCATATAACAACTGTTTTGTAATGCAAATTAATGTGAATGATGCTTGTTTGCACATATGACACATGCTATTAAATATACTGTAACTGAGTTTGTAATTAATCTGTGTTTGTCATTAAATAGAAATACATATTATAGAAAACAAATTAAACTTTCACCATTTACATTTTAGGATTCAACCTTTGACCCGAGCAGCAACTTAATCAATTTAATCCATAGCAATATGAATAGCACATCTAATCAGTTGTCATTTTAAAATCTTTTTTCTGTATTTATATTGAATGAGGGTGAAGGCTAATCTTGGAAAGGTGAATTCTTGGTTATGGCACTAGATGGTGCTCTAGTAAAGTAGGGTACACATGCTTGTCTTGAACGCTTTTAAGGGTTAGTTCACCCAACAGTGATACTTCTGTCATTAATTGCTCAGCCTCATGTTGTTCCAAAACTGTAAGACATTTGTTGCCTTCGAACACAAATTATATTTTTATGAAATCCAAGAGCTTTCTTGGATAGTCCATGTTACATCAGTGGTTCAACCGTAATGTTATAAAATGAAAACATTCAAAATGTCTTCTCTCCTTTCAGAGCCCTGACAGCTCCATTGAATAGTCCATTTTTACAGCTGGATGATTTGCAAAAGCAGACAAAATTAAATATTTTAAATAGAGTTTTAGATCTGTGTGACATGACATCTCTACAGACCTTATTTCTAATGAGTAGAGAAAAGAATGGATTTATCTAGGTGATGTCCAACACTGCACCTCTTATATGAAACCATTTCATTGTTGTCATCAATTTGTCATTATAGTATTAATCATTGGGTATCTGCTGGAAGGAGTTTAGATCATTATCATTATGAGTGATCATTATGACTTTGGTCTAATGCTACAAGTCTACAAAGACATTGCAGTGACAATGGAAAAATCATAAAAATGGGAAATAAAAATGCAGCTAAATATAACTGTTGGATTTGGTATTTTTTGCAGTGAAGCTCCTTTTCTAAAGCAGAAGTCAAATGGTTTCATATGAGCCGGAATGGAAAAAACAAAAAAAACTTTCAACCACAGCCACTGACACCTCAAACACACTCCCACACTGACTCACACAAACATCTAGCAGATACAAGCTCATGCAATACCTGTTTGTCCAATAGATAAACCACATATCTGCACAGATGTGAAACAATGAGACCACAGCAGGGTCTCCACTGCTTTTGGTGAGCATTTTGCATCTACGCTTTGCAGGTTTTTTTATTTTTTTTATGATATTTACACACATGGTGTCTTTAAGACTAACATGATAATTCTCCTACTGGCCATATGATTTAGATCTGTTAAAAGTCTTTGTACTACAAAACAAATACTTTGGAGGAGACCATTTCACTGAATCCATCTTTAATTACCATTCTTCAGGATGATCCTGCTGCAGCGTGGTGATTCACATAATCTGAAAACTAAAAAAAAACTGAGATTGTTGCAGGAGGTTTCAGAGTTCTTGTACTTAGAGAAGGATTTAAGTTTGATCATCTTCCTGGGCAATTGGTGCATACTCAACATGATCTTCCTTTTAACATTCTGTGAAAACACACACACACAATAAGAGATGAGTGAGAAGTATAATACAGAAAAACTGTGTGACCCTTTGAGCAGAACATTGATACAAAAATGCTGTGCTGTTATAAAGCAGGTTTGAGTGATTTTAAAAATGGACTGTTGTCAAACCCTAAGAAACTTGCATTGTGACTTTCATTTCATGAAGGGTTCAGTTTCCTGTGAGACATTTTAGCATAGTGAGTTTCTTCTAAAAATAAACATACACTGTTCACCGCTCAAAACAAACATGTTCAGTCCACTTAAATTTGTAAATGCAACACAATATTTTTGTATTGACACTACATGAAGCAAGTTGTTTACAACTAACTGGACAGTGTATCTGTAAAAACAGTGTTGTGTGTAAAAAAACAAATAAACAGTCACATCTAATTCTGACTCAATTTATACAGAGCCACATTAATTCTGAATAAATTATCTTACGATTTCTGTGCTTCTTCTTGTGGAATGTGGGTCACGTAAGTGATCTCTTCTTCACAAGTCTGGACTGTTTTAGTAAGAGCAACACCAATAGATGAATTAAAACAACAAAACTCAATCTTAGCTGGATTAATTTCTTCATAACTTACAGTATGTGGTGTTGGTGTCAAATTAAATCATTAATGCATGCAATTAAATATTTAGAAGTGCAACTTCTTAAAAAGCATTAACAACTTTATTTTTAACTGTTCCACACACACACAGTTTTAATGCAGTCTAAGTAGTGAAGAATCAGGTTTTTTTTTTTTTTGTATGACTGAGATGAGTAAAGAGCTGTGTTCAGTGTCACATAGATATAGACATTCATGAGTTGAATCTACAGAAATTGCAAAAAAAAGCACATTAGTTGATGTATGATTATGAGAATAATTGTCATTTAAATTGTGATTGTGATAATTATCAAAATTAAATATTTATTAGTATTTGTTATAAAACTTCTTAAAAGCAGTAGGTAACACTTGCCTTCTTGATCGCTTTTTTGTGTCTTCTGCAGAAGAACCCGACTGCAGCTAACATCAAGAGAGATCCAGCAGCAGCAGAAACAGAGACCAACACTATCAGAGACACAGAGTCTGTAACAATCATTAATGTAAGTCAATGTGTCAGTGTAATTTACAACAAAAGACAGAGATCAACTCAGGGAATAAACTGCTGACATACCTGAACATGGCTGACAGAGTTGAGTGATGTCCAGATGTGTGGTCTGGTTGCTGATGGGATTGTGATCACACAGCTGTAGCTGTTATTATCCTGATATTCCACCTCCAGAGGTAGAGAGAGACTGATGCTGAGATCAGACACACTGATGCTAGACAATAAACTGTTTCCTTTGTACCAGGAGAGAGTCACATGACCCACATTCACCACTGAACACAACAATGAACAATTCTGCTGTGATGAAGATGATGATGATGATGATGATGAAGTACAGTCTCTGGTAATGTTAGGAACAGGCAGTCGAGCTGAAAAACATGAGAATATACAGAAATCTGAATAAAGCAACACAATAGTCTTATTTTCAGTTCTGAGTGCACAGTGAGTTTTTAGTGTGTCAAGAATATGAGAAGTCAGGACAAACAGTGTTTCTACTCACGTGAGACAGAAACACTAAACATTTTTGATGAATATTTCACTCCTTCTGTCTCTCACTTTATAGGGTCCAGCGTGTTTAATTGTGGTGTTTGTGATGGTCAGAGATCCAGTCTGATGATCCAGCTTCAGTCTGTCTCTGAATCTCATCAGGAACATCATATGTGGAGAAGATTTTAGCTACAAGATCCATTTTTGGTCCAAAATACCAGAGTATGTCGTCATGTTTATGTATTTCAGTAAGATCAGTGTTCAGAGTGACAGAATCTCCTTCCATCACTGACACTGACTCTCCAAACACACCTGAAGAACATGAAGAGGTTTTGGTTAAGACTCCTGTTGTGTTACAAAACTTAAAAAGCTGCTATTGACATGTGAACTGAAAGAACATCACACGCAGCAGAGAGACAAATTAAAATGTAATGTGAACCAATCATTTGGTCTTTAATTTGTTTTAAAATTATGTGGAGCTAACTCAGTGTGTAAAATTGCATAATTTACTGAAAACAAATACATGATATCTTCAGGGTAAAAGGAGACAAGGATTAAATAAACAGTATATAAAAAAACCTATTATTTAAAAGCAGTATTTAAAGTTATGGCTTTCTGAGCCTCCATGCAGAGCACAACCCATTTACATTCACTGAAGGAATTTGCACCTTTTTAAAATTACTTTTATGACCTGCTGAAATTTTTATGTAAAATTTTACATTCTAAGTTAGTAGATCTCACAAAAATTACTCATCTGATGCAGATAGCAGCAAAAGAAAATGATCTATTTTGAACACCAGCAGCTTTATTATTTTGAAATGGAAAGCAATTAAGCAATGGAAATGATTTTATAACTTACCAATCGGACTCGCCAGCAGAAACAGAACAAAACAAACATGTGAGACATTTCAATTGTTCAGTGTCTGATCAAATAAAACTATTCACTAAAACCCCTCAAGCTATAAGTGAATCCACCCACCACTGAGTTTGACCCTCCTAGTTCTTGTGCTGTATTTGCATATTATATAATGTTATAGTTCTCCTGGCCCTTATTAAGACTCTTTCTAATTTCATTTTAATTGTATTTAATGCATGAAATTTGTTTTATTTTATCAGTTACACATACAGTACACATACTTTTTAAAAGATAGTTCTCAGACTGTTCAATGGCTGAAAGTAGAAGAATAATGTTGAGTATTAGATTAACTATATTTCATAGAAAAAATTGAGCCTAACTTGTGATTTTTAAAATGGTTATATTACATTTTCAATTGCTGTGGAACCAAGGTTAAACCGGTACTAGTTTTACAGAGGTTCAGCTTCTGAGTCAAACTGAAAACTGCTCTGGTTGGCTTTGTTGTTGGACAAACATCTTGTAGATGAGAGTGTTTATTCACTGCATTGCGTTAGATTGTAGGTGAAGAGTTTCTTCCTGTCCTGCTATTATGAGCATTTTAAGACCCTTTAATCTAACAATTACATGATGAACTTTTCTGACAAGAGGCGAGAAACAATAACAACAAAATGATCGTAAGAATGACTTAGGATTTAGAATTTGTTTTAAATTTAGAATTTGTTTAACTGATTTAGAAGTTGTTTTGATTTCAAATGTTGTATTTGGTTGGCTTAATAAAGGTAAAACAGTTCCCATGTGTGCACACAGTATTCAGTTATATTACCCAACAATATTTTTCCCCACCAACATTTTACTGTAAAATAATTGAATACTAGCTGTATAATGAGAGGTGTTGTTGAGTAACTCTCATCTGTTTTAAGTAAAGGACGGTGTGAAATTTCCACCCACTGAGCAACCAAGACTAAAAAAAAAAACAACAACCTCAGTGGCCTTCAACCCTTTAACTTCACTGACTGTTTACTGTTTTTATGTTATAGCTATATAGCATTGATGATTTTATAGAATTATTAACATAAGAGTCATGTAGTGAAAAATTAAATAAAATGGCTAATATTCATGAGGAGTGTCTAAGTGAGGGTCTGAAAGCACTGTATGCTGTAAAGTTGATTGTATGATGTTCATTAGGCTGTTCAAGATCATCCATGAGAAATGCAGTCATCTTACATATAACTGAGATCATCACAGTCACCTTCACATGCAGTCACACAATCTTCACGCTTGAGATTTATTTCACTTTATTATCATTTGTTCTTTAGTATTAATAACCATCTGTCTTTATCTTTATAGATTCAGGTCTTGCTTCAGGGCCTATAGCAGGAGCATTGCCCTGCATTATGTATACAGCTGATATAACAAGATGGAAAATATTCCAACGCTATAGAGAGAGAGATAAGATAAACACGTTTTTTGTGTGTGTGGAAATGTGAGGCCATGGTCACAGCTGAGGAAAGTCAGTGCTGCAGGGAGTTAGATGCATACTGGGTCTTAGTGGAGAATGTGACCCTCACTTGCTGTGCAGCGTCTGACTCTGCACCCAGGCTTTGAGTGTTGCTGTCTGAACCCTTATTTGTTACAGACAGCCTATATGCACTTCAGACAGGAGCATGGACCTCTCCAGGCCAGCAGACACATGTATGTTTAGCAGTGTTGGGAGTAACGCATTAAAAAAGTACTGCATTACTATGGAGACAGATTAGTCTCAAATATAATTCACGCAAAAACACGATTCACACATGCGTAGACAATTTCACATGCATGAAACCTAATCCCACGGGGTCTGTCGTACTCTTTAGCCAATCAGATGCGAGCTTACCATTCAACCAATCATATCATAAGCCACTGAGATTGCATTCAAGGAGCACGATTCTGCGACCTTTGCAATATGGATTAATTAGAACGAAATTAAGCCTTTACATCAGTAATCCCATAGACAGTAAAAGAAATGGACACAGCGACCCAATTGGAACTCAATTGAGACAAGTGAAGCCCATTTTAGCGATTTTAGAACTTCCGCTTTCTGACGCCAGACTCAAACTAAGCTTGATGACGCTCAGCAACCTGTCTGACAGATGTAAATCTTCTAGTAGCTGTGCGTGCAAACTGTCATCATTAATCTTGCAGAGACGGCGAGCTTGAGCGGGAGTTCTTTGGCCTGAGTGAGCAGGAGTAAGTATTCTGTTTAATTATTTTGTATAGTATTTTAAAATTTAACGCCAGGGCTTCTATGAGCTTCTCTCTTGAGCGCTCCCGATTGCCTGCGAGCTTCTGAATGCACTCTCGGTGGCTTATGATATGATTGGTTGAATGGTAAGCTCGCATCTGATTGGCTAAAGACCCACGGGAAGAGAGCTCTGCCAGGAAAGTCTCAAAACACACACACACAAACTCGAGTGGATTCAGAGTAAATTACGATTTGTACATTCAGACACTCGTACATTTTAAACATTCAAAGGTTTTGTGCACAGTTGTATATCTACTAATTGTGTTTTGCATTTGTGAAATGTATTTTATGAATATGTAATTTTATTTTGCGATGTGAATTGCTTTTTGTGAATATATTTTTTTTCACACACGTGAATTTTTTTTGTGTAATGCGGAATTAGGTTTCATGCATGTGAAATTGTTTACGCATGTGTGAATCGTGTTTTATGGAATTATATTTGAGACTAATTTGTCTCCATACATTACAGTAACAAATTACTTTTGCTGTAACGCAGTAGTGTAAGGCATTACTAATGAATTTTCAGTAATATGTTACTCGGTACATGTTCAGTAACGCATTAGCTAACACACTTTAGCCCAAAATGTAATTGTTCAAAGAAAAGAAAAAGAAGAAAAAACAGCAAGAACGCGAGACATTAACTGAATCAAAATGCAGCAAATAAGTTCTATTTCCTGTTCGTGGTCAGTCAATAGCTGCGTGTGGTTTCGACAGCTTCTGATATATTTGTTTAGCGACATATAATATTCATCTCCCTCTGCTGGTGGAACTTAGTATTGTGTGATGTAGTCCAGTGAAGGCTGTTTAGGGCGTGTTTTACAGGAGTGCCGCGAGGATACTGGCATGACGCTGCATGATCTCTGCCTCTGTGCTCGAGGCCCGAGGCTATTAGCTCCGCCTCGCACTGGCCAGATGAAAAGCGGCTAATGTGTGCGGATGGCAGAAGACTGTACATTCGTGAGATGGACATATCGCATCTTGTCATTTTACAGTTGGATATGGCATTAGAGTTTACATATAGTCCTGTTGTGTCTAATATTAATAGACCCAAGCAATTCACAGATATTGTCAGATAATCACTTTATCTCTACCATACTTTCAACAGACTTGGATAGTTTGTGATTCTGGCTGTCATCCTTTCTTGTATTGTCTTGAGCCTTCACTTTGGCAATTATTAGCTATTTTGTTAGTACCCTGGAAAGCCCACAGTCATTATGCTACACCATTTCGCCCTCTACTGGATGTTAAATGATCTGCAGTACATTTTGTCATTTTAGAATGTAAAGTTCTACATCTGTTGATATTTTGGTGAAAGTAACTCACAAGTAATACAGGATTCATGTAACGCATTGCAATTCTGAGACAGTGATATTGTAAGGTAAGGAATTACTCTTAAATGACAGTAACAAGTAATCTATAATGCCTTTATTTAAGTCAGCCTACCTGTAAGTCACATTTTTTTTTTTGCCATTGGTATAAGACAAATTTGACAGCATACAGGCAAGTTTTCCCAAAATATACCATCTAAAACATTTAACCCTTTGAGTGCTACAGTCCCACATATGGGATTTTTATTTACGTGCCTGGGAGTACAGTCCCAGAACGTTCGTGACGCTCACATAACTGTCAAATTCAAACTGTGCTTTCATGTAATAAATGATCTCTGCCCTAAACATACATTTGTCTGCTGGCCTGGAGCAAATCCCTGCAGCACTGATTTTCCTCGCTGTAACCATGGCCTCACATTTCCACACATGAAACAAAAGCTGTTTTCTCTCTCTCACATAGATGACCAATATTAGCTTTGCTATTGCCTGATTACATATTGTTAGTAAACGTGTTTATATCTGTAAGCTAACACTGGTCTCTCACCAAGACACCTGCCTTGTTCTCCTCACACAACTCAATCTGTCTCCTCTGACCGTTGTTTTGTCTAATCCTGGCCTGTCCCTGCTCTCTTGGCCACATGGCAGGCTCAATTATATCTGTGGTCCATCATAAGTGTAAATAAACATTTAAAATGTCCTCAGTGTCAGAACTGTCATTGTGATCCATCGCTTTTCCTATGGACCGCTCTTCCTCTTGTTACGCCTGTCAGGGTACAGAAAACAGGAAGACAATAATGCAAGTAATGGTATTTATTGAAATCACAATTGAGGAAGGCTTTGGTAGAGGTGGGTGACACAGGGACCTCAATGGCAGCACAATACTGGTGAGGTGGTGAGTTGAGTGCGTTGGTGAGGACAGATGAAAGGTTCCAGACACCGATGACACCCAACAAACACAACCGGAACAGGACCACAATACTCAATGCCAAGCAGGAAGAACACAACATGCATCACGACAAACCTCAAACAACGATCTGACAAACAAGAGATGAAAGACAGGGCATTAAGTAGGCTGTTGGAATGAGTTGCAGCTGCGCTGATCATGATGATCAGCGTACGCCACATGAAACAATTAACATGACGTAACCTTAATGAGCAGGAAACAGTGCATTCATGAACCGTGACAGTGTCACTTCTGGTTTTGCCGGTTTTCAGATGCGGAAGTAAAATTTTCTCACAAAAAAAAAAACGACTCCAGAAGCAATAATAGCGATTTTAAAGTTATAGTTTAAAGAAAATCTAGTTCCTACATTATTTTTCTATACATGGACTCACTGGGGTCTCTAACCTGGAATATGCACTTTAAGTTAGTGCCAGGCTTCCGACCTTGACTTTCCATTCAACAAACATCATCATCTAGTTTACATGAGTGAAGTTCACATGGTCTGAAATATCAAAGACGTGATTTGAGAGAACCACTGTGTTGTGTTCTACCACTAGGTTTTCGGGGTTACGAGGGGTTAAGTTTTTTGTTTGCTGTGTGCGCATGCGTGGGAGTGAGTGACACAGAACTAGTAAAGTGATTATCCGTTCAGCCGTGTGTGCTTCATGTTTAATAACTAACTGAACTACTCCAACATAACATTGGCGACGAGAATGGCTGAGTTTAGCTTACCACCGCCGGCCCTTTTCTTCCGTGCCTGGTGAACCGCCTATTCCATGGGCGAGCTGGATTGATGGCTTCACGGTGTATCTCGAGGCCATGGACTATGATGACATACCAGATCGGAGGAAAATCGCTCTGCTTCGTCACTGCCTCGGGGCAGAGGGACAGAGAATATATCGTGCGCTCGGGAAGCTGAGACGTATGAGGAAGCGGTTGCTCTTCTCGCACACCACTTCACGGGCCAACAGCGAGTCATACTTCGCCGATATAAACTACGCAATCGTCTTCAGCGGCCGGGCGAGTCCGTGCAAGATTACGTGACTAATCTGCGTGACATGGCGCGCTCATGCAATTATGGGACACTTCAAGATCAGATTGTTCGTGATCAGTTTATTGAAGGCATACTATGTGACAAGACTCGGGAAAAACTGTTGTTAGAACCTGACGAATTGACACTAAACCAAGCAGTTGTAATTGCACTGCAAGTGGAGGCCGCTCTGGAATGCTCCACACTACTTGCTGACGCGCGCCCCTGTGGACGTTTCCACGCAACAGCTGCGATCTTCCTGCCATTCAGGCCACTGCCATTTACCCACAGAAAAGACTGAAGATAACAATGCAGGTTTTCCAGTGCAGCTTGCACAGTTACAGAGAAACCAACGCAGTTTGAGCTTCTGTGGCAACTGTGGCTCCAGTTTGCACAATTCAAGAGCCCAAAATTGCCCTGCACGTGGACAGACATGCAGGAAGTGTCTGAAAAAAAAATCACTTTGCCAAAGTTTGCCGGTCGGCTCCTGCTACACAAGCAGCACGGAGGAGACCCTCACCTGTCCGATAATGACTACACTGAGATCAGGCATGTATCAGCTGGCCAGGCAGCTTTCAGGACATGTACTGTGCTGTTGAGGAGGTAAGCCTTCCACTCCTGATGGAACAGGGACAGCGGCATCGTGCTTAATGCTGATGCATATCACAAGTTTTTCTCGATCTGCCATTACAACAGCCCTGTACTTCCCTCTGTGGTTATGACAGCTCCAAGATTGTGATGCTCGGCGTTCTCGGTCTAAATACGTTCTGCTCTAAACATCTGCCATCATTTCCCTTCTACATTACTGAGCAGGAGCCAACCTTCTGGGACTTGATCTATTTACAAGCTTGGGATTCACACTCGAGATGAAAAGGGCTCTGATATCCACCATGTCACCTCCACCTGGCAACAGAGATGGCCATCGCTGTTGACGGATTGGGCTGCCTTAAAACATTCACCCATAGGCCTTTGGTTGACCCTGGTATGCGCCGGTCATACAGCCCCTGCAGAATTCCCCTAGCCCTGCGGAAGTTACTCGGAGCTTCAAATGATACTGGACATGGGAGTTATCGAGCGGTCAATGCATCTCCCTGGATTTCTAACCTGGTCATTGCAAAAAAAAAATCGGGAGGAATACTGGTATGTGTTGACCTGGCTCTGTAAATAAGGCGGTTATCCCAGACAAGTACCCCTTACCCACAGCTGAGGAGCTGACCGCTTACTTCTATGGTTCAACAGTCTTCTCAAAACTGGACCTGCGCCAAGGTTATCTGCAGGTGCCACTTCACCCTTCTAGCAGAGACCTCACAGCATTGTCACACCGCTGGGGTATTTCGATATACCGTATGCCGTTTGGCCTAAGCTCCGCCCCAGTTGCTTTCAAAGGTAATGACCACCATTTTGGCTGGAATTCCCGGAGTTGCAGTATTCCTGGATGATATAGTAGTCCATCGCCAGATGTCCAGACCCATACGACCGTCTCAGCAGGGTGGCCAGTGCTCTTATGGCACATAACCTTCAGTTAAATGGAGAGAAATGCACTTTTGCAGCCTCAGCCATAGACTTCGTTGGGTACCGCCTCCGTCTAGGGGCATCGCCCTCTTCAGTCAAATATTGAGGCTACACAGAATCCCAGAGCCCACCTCCACCTCCCAGGTGGCCTCGTTTCTGGGCATGACGCCTATTACCTTCGTTTCCTGCCTCAGTACTCCCAAACCCACGGCACCCCTTAGCCAGTTACTAAAGAAAGAAGAGCCATGGAACTGGACTAGTGCGTGCTCGAGGCCGTTCGAACACTGAAGTCCCAGCTTACCACACCTCCTGTCTTAGCTCACTTCAATCCGACAGTCAGCCTATCGTCACCTGCGATGCCTCCACACAGGCACTGGGAGCAGTGCTGATGCAGATGCAGGATGGAGTGGAAAGACCTGTAGCATTTGCCTCCAGAGCTTTGACCCCCGCGAACAGCTACTCTGTAGGTGACGCTTGAGGCCCTTGCTTGTGTCTGGGCAACTGAGCGATGGCATCTCTTCCTCTATGGTCGCATTTCACCCTCCGCACAGACCATCAGGCTCTGACCACACTCTTGTCGGCCTCTGGCTCAGGTCATAAACCCCTGCGTCTGCACAGATGGGGTGGCGTCCTAAGGCAGTATGACTACCAACTCAAGTTCCGCCAGGGAGGGACAAGCGTGGTTGCTGATCTCTTATCTCGATCAATTGATGCACCCACACCAGCAGCCTGCCAGGAAATGATGACATTGAGCCAGACCTCATTCAGATGCTACACACACCTCTGCAAGAATCGGTCTCCTTGGAGCAGCTGCAGAGGGAGTCAAGTGTGACCCCACACTGACAACACTGCGCATATATATCAGCTCAGGATGGCCAGCACGGGTGCCGAGGAGCTAAAACCTTTGCTAAGGTACAAAATGAACTGTCATGTTGGGGCGATGTTTGTGTCGCTAGAGGCCTTTGTACAGTGGTGCCACGCAGCCCTACGGCAGCGTCTTATCAATGGCATGAGGGGCACTTGGGTATTGTAAAGCTTAAGCAAAGATGCCGAGACCTGGTTTGGTGGCCAGGCATTGATCGTGACATTGAAGGACTGGTCAGAGACTGTGAACCATGTCTACTCAGTGGAAAGACTGGACAACCGGTCTCACCCCTTTGCAGCCTGTTCCATGGCCATCTCATCCATGGGAGCACCTTCAACTTGACATTTGTGGGAAATTCATGGCCATGGCTCCCCCACCATCAGCTTTCTGGTGGTGCGTGTATGATCTCCATTCTAAATGGCCTGAGGTAATACCAGCCGGGACAGTGACAGCACAGACCATCACTCAGATACTGGAGAGTCTGTTTGCTCGCTGGGCATGCCCGTGCCATCACTACTGACAATGGGCGCAGTTTACCTCTGCAGACTCTCCAACTTCCTGTGCAGTAAAGGAATTAAGCATTTCCGTGTCGCACTCTACCATCCCCAGGCAAATGGTGGGGTTGAAAGATTCAATCAAAGCCTTAAGAACGGCATTCAGTGCACACCAGGCCCAGGGGTATACATTCCAAACAGCACTCAATTTAACGCTCATGCATTACAGAGCTAGCCAGCACACCACCACTCAGGCCTCTCCTGCTCTGCTCATGCTTGGCAGAGATGGACTTGCCATTGGACAGACTGAGACCACAGGAATTGTCAGCTGCAGCCTCAGGTGGCACCTGGGCAGCAGCCAAAGCTGCCGAACTTCAAACCAGAGGCGAATGAAGGCCAACTTTGACAGAAGACACAAGGCCAAACCTAGTACGATAACAGTTCTAGACTGGGTTCGGGTCCAGAGACCACACCGTAGCAATAAAATGGCATCGTTTTGGTCTAAACCCCTCCAGGTGGATCGTCCAGTTAGGGCCTGCCACATTCTTGTTGAGCGATGGTTCTCACTGGCATGCTAGCAGACTGCGGAAAGTGCCAAACCCTTTCAACTCAAACATGTGCTCACAGGCAAGGGAGCCTAGTGGAGGACCAACACACAGCTCGGCTTTTGCACCACCATCACTGGGGCCAGTACAACCACGGCAGGCGGGTGCATCAAGGTTCCCCTGTCAGGGTGGTCCCAGCAACAATCCCCACCAGCTGTGGGGCCTCAACCTCTTCATCCACTGCTTGATGAGAATCAGGAGGGCCAAGAGGTGCCTGCAGTCGACAGTAACTGAGAGTCGGCCGATTCGAGCAAGAGCTCGTCCGCATACCTAAAGGACTTTATCACTGACTTTAATGCTTAGGTGTTTGGTCATTTCCTCTAGCTATAGCTTGAGAGAGCACAGTTTTGTTCTTTGAAAGGGGGAGATGTTGTGTTCTACCACTAGGTTTTGCAGGTTACGAGGGGTTAAGTTTTTGTTTGCTGTGTGCATGCTGGGAGTGAGTGACACAGAACTAGTAAAGTGATTATCCGCTCAGCCGTGTGTGCTTCATGTTTAATAACTAACTGAACTACTCAACATAACACACTGATGTGTCGCAGATGCTCAGCAAATATTTAGCTGCCTATAGCAGGATAAAAAAAAAAACGCTGAATCCAGGACTCGAATTGAGGGGGATGATTGGGGATAGCATCCCCTGGTTGAAAAAAATTACAAAAAACATCCCCTTGGTAAAAATCGATGTAATATCTGCTAATACAGTGTGTGCATAGTAGGCAAGCCAGTTATTAGTTGCAATAATGGGTGCATACAATAGGCAGAAGACATTTTACATTATTTTAATACCTTATATATAGGCCTATATATATATGAAAATAGATGTCAAATTGTGTTGGAAACTGCTCACACAGAAATCAAAGGAAATGAAATAGCAGATCAGTTGGCAAACGGCAACAATATTAAGATTTTAATCTTAATCTTTATCATAAAAATAGTTAATTTTGGAAGATGTAGGAAAAGAAGAGGTGATTTTAACAAGATTACAGTTTGAACACGCGACTTAATGAATGCCGTTTGTAGGGTAATGTAATCAGCTGAGCATGTAATAATATTCAAATGTAGGAAATATAATACAGCGTGAATCAAAATGGTATTAAACTTAAAAGGTAATAATAAGGTAAAAATATATACATTTTAGGAAAATAAATTAAAGTGGGAAATAATCAGAGTGCAGTAATGAAATATATGGGCTAGACAAACGAATTTGATGGGGAGTTATAATAATTAAACACAAAGACAGATGGGAACACACAAGCTGGATTTTTGGCATGGGAGCTGAACATGCAGCAGCTAGAAATACAGCAATGTGTGAACCTGAAATAAAAGAATAAAGATGTAACTATCATCCCTCATACACAGCTATTTTGGATTTTAGAATTTTCTAATGTTATTAATCTTAATGTGCTCCAGGGTTTGGATGTATTGTTCGACTTTAATATACAAAAATATAAAATCAATGAATTATTTATTATTAACCTATCATTACTTCTTGCAAAATTATTCACCACATGTAAATTCACTCATCAAAATCCTTTATTATTTTTAAATCGAGGTTCAACAGTATAGACTATCCAAAGTAATTAAACTTCTTAAAATCTGAAAGCTGTTAATTTTTTCACCTTTAAATTTATTTTGTTAAAGCTTTTGTTTTGTGGTATTTATTTATTTTGTAATATACATGTATAAATGGTGCTTGCTTGTAATGTCACTTCTTTGTATGTAATTTTTATATTTTATTTTATATTTTCTTATATTTTTACCTTGGTATTAATTAATTATAAAAAATAAACAAATAAATAATAAAAAAAAGTTTAACTATCGTCCATGTAAGAAAATAAACTAGGCGGCGTAGTGTATGCTGTGGAAACGCCAACGCCCCAAAGAAGAAGAAAGCGCATGGTCATGGTGCACAGACTGGAGTGCACGTTCTCAGTAAGATTAGGCGAAGGCGAAGCAAAACAACGCACGTTTCCTTTTATTGTTGTTTTTGTTACACACGTTTCGGTGGCTCGGCGTCGAACATCACATCGCTTGCAAAATGACACAAGCGTTTTTGTTTTATGTTTTTAACGGTTTCTGCAAATGGGCGATCACTTTCACTTTAATATAAGGAACAGAAAAGTACATTTTTATTTACGCGCAATCTAGATTTATTTTCGAAACCGTGGTGGAAAATTATGTTAGGTGTTTTTCTCACGTGTGTTTTATGTTGCACGGTAAGATATTTTTAATTATGACGTATTGGTATTGTATTCGCCATTTCTGTGTGTGGAGACAGCCTTTTCTTGTGGCGTCGCCAATAAAATCATCCTTGCCGTTTAATCCCACCAGTCACTATTAATACTATTAATACTAGACACCTTAAAGATAATGTGGACCAAAAAATCTTTGTCATGTCTTTATGTTAACAGACTTTACTAGACTTTTCTTTTGGAGCTGTGATGCAGTCTTCATCTTCACATGGCGCAAACAGGAAATTAACTACTCTTGTCATGTGACAATTTGCACTAACCATGTGAAACTGCACATATTTAATTGAGACCCTTAAGTTTATTGTTTTCCCATATTTGCAGGAAATGCACTAAAACATCAGTCGGAAAGATTTTAGAGCTTTATAAATGAAAAGATTCTTTACAGTGGGATTAAATGGGTTAATATTTAAGATTAACAGTGTGCAGATCTTTTTTTATTTTTTGATTCACCTTTTGATCTTGCACCTAGCCAAGACTTTTTTTTTTTTTTTTTGGATGTGCGTATTTTGATTTTAATATTTGAGATTAACATTAGAGAAATAAGAAAACTAATAATATTTTGTTTTGAATGCTAAGTATATAGTCTGTACAGTTTTGAGTAATGTTTTATTTAACTTTATTACACATTTTGATTTGGGAAAAGTAGTCCCAACCAAAGGTTTTGGCAGGGTTTCACATACAGAAATACAGCTCGATTGTGGCTCTCTAAATTAGATTTTAATGTTCTTTCAGACAGATTTATAGTAATACATAAATATGTCTGAAAGAACATTAAATCAATTCAGTATATCTCAGAAATATTTCTTACTATTGATATGAGCGGGTGAGGTCAACTAAATGCATGCAAAATCAAAGACGCTGATATCTTTAATACTTGGACAGACAAACTGAAAGTTTGAAGACAAACACATTATTTTGAATTAATAAATTAAATGGTATTGAGTCATAATAGAGTTATAAATAAAATTGTTATTTTCCGATCTCTTTAAATGAATGATATCATCAGTGGTCTATGAACATATGCAAGTCTAGTGTTTGTCTGATGAGTGAATGTGTAATTCAATGATGTTCTTCTGCTGTTTGTTTGCATGTTACATTATAAATCCAGATGTATTTCTCACAATCTTTAATATCTGTAAAAAAAAAAAAAACATTTTCACAGCACTTTCCTGTTGTATAATTTTGTCCCACTGTCCCAGACATGATTTATAATTATTTGCTTGTTTCGTCTTCAGGTTCATCTGGTGTTGATTCAGACAAAGTGACAGTGATGGAGGGAGATTCAGTCACGCTAAACACTGACATTAAAACAAATCAAGAAGACAGAATAATGTGGTATTTTAATGACATTGTACGCTTGGATCACTGGAGATCAGAGTAAGATCTGCACAGATGCTGAGTGTCCTGAGAGATTCAGAGACAGACTGAAGCTGGATCATCAGACTGGATCTCTGACCATCATGAACATCAACACCACACACTCTGGACTTTATCGTCTGCAGGTCAACAGCCGCAACAGTGGAAAGCTCTTCAGTGTTTCTGTTCATGTGCGTCATTTAAAAGCAGGCAATATCAAAATATCTAAATCAAATGTGTTTATTTTGTTTATTATAGCTGTGACACAAAAAAAATTGTGAATTAATTGTGTGAGGGATTTTACAATTGTTTTAATGTACAATGTGGAGCAAAGAACCACTTGATGTGCAGCTAGCCATGGATTATCGATATATTCAATATATTATCGATGGTCACTTGTCAGCACTGCAAGCACAATATTTGACCGAAACTAAAAAGGGGTTCTTTTGTCAGTTAAATAAAACTCTTTTCATCATATAAAGTGATCTTCTGTGTATAATAATTTTACCGCACTTATTGTTACCATAATTATTACTGCACTCTTTCTTGTGTAGTTTGTTGTTCTCAGAAAAATGTTCCTCCATCATCTGTTGGCTTGTGTTTCAGATGCTCCTGCAGCTGATCGAGATGAAATAAAGTCAGTGAAGGAGGGAGAATCTGTCACTTTAGATTCTGGTGTAATGAACAACACAAATTATTTGATCACGGGCTTTTTTAATGACATCCGCTGCGCTGAAATCAATGGAGAACCCAATAAGACCTGCAAAGATGATCAGTGTGAGGATGCTGATGGGAGATTCAGAGACAGACTGGAGGTTAATCAGACTGGATCTCTGACCATCATGAACTCAAGAACCACAGACTCTGGACTTTATAAACTACAGATCATCATTAGCAGCAGCAGCTTCAGTATTAGGAGGAGCAGGAGTTTCAGTGTTACTGTCACTGGTGAGTGTCATTCAGTGCAAATAAAATAAAGTGCCTTTCATTGAGGCGTTTTTGAGTAACATTTCATGAAATGTTATTAACCTGCACAATGCACTAAATTCAAAAGTTTCCGTAAGCATTGATATTTCCTGTTGAGTGCTTTGATGTTTTTGGTTCCTGTCTCTCAGAAACCACCATTTGTCAGTTAAATCCATACCACACAACTGATGAACAAAGCAGAAATGTATCAGTCAGAAATATCAAATTCAATTGATATGACTCTCTCTCTTTATCGTTACAGGTTCAGGTCTGTCTCTAGCAGCTGTAGCAGGAATATGTGCTGCTGTAGTTATTCTGCTCGTGGCTGCAGCTGCTGGTCTTAAGCAAAAGAAAGGTGAGTATTACATACAGCTGATTGAACAAGATGAAATAATAGAGTCATTGTGTGTGCAAGATGTGAAAATATGTATTGAAAATTCACTTCTATGTAACTGAGTTTGTCATTATTGTTCAAACAGGAAGGGGAGCCAAATCAAATTCAGGTAATATAAACCTAAACCCCTTAAAACACAGTTCTAATCTTTAAGTATGTTTTGTGTGTGTAACCAAATCATCAATCCTGTTAATTTCTCTTACCTTCTATTTTTTTTTTTTTTTACAGCGAATACTGTGAGATACTCAACTGTTAGTCAGAATGGGGCTGCTACTAATGGCTCGTCCTATAAACAGACTGAGACTGCCACTGAAACACCAGTGTAACATTATTTATGTTTATCAAAGCTATTATAGTGACCAAGAGCAGTGAACAAATAGTTTTTTGTGATTTGCACCATAATGCTTTTTGCACTGATGTCCTTACGTGTCAGTTATTTTGTTCCATCTGTTTACATCGTCTTTAACTGACTGTTTACATGAATACCTCGCCATGCGGCTATTATGGCAAGGAAATGTATTTGACTGCACAAGTACTTCGTCTGTAAGACACAAGTGCACTTCACATACTATAGTTGCCATTACTGGTTACGTTATTTTGCTATTGACATCTGCTGCTTCTACATAATTGTAGTGTGAAACACTGTGATTTTAGATTGTTACAGTTAGTTGGTTAGCAATCACGCTACCTCATGTTCTCATGCTTTGGATAATTAGGGAATCTCAAAAATTATCACAAATTTTCATCTTGCCTGAAATAGTGTATTGATATTTCATGAAGTGCTGTTTAGATAGACTTACTGCCAAAAGCTTGAATTTCATGTGAGGATTTTCTTTTCCATCTATCTCTCAGTTCTGTTCATGGATGGCTTGTGTGATTTTTTTTTTTAATATCATCTAATTGTATTTATTGTGTGTTTTATATAATAGCAATAACATAATAATGATAGCAATAACTGTAAAGTGTAATAGGGTGATCAAAATAGCATTTTACTCTGTGCCTTTTGTTATTTTCATTTTAGTAACTAATTTCTGCTTTAAAATTATTATTTTTGTTTTAGATTTCAGTGTAGCAATGTAATGTCATTTGAACCTTTTTTGCACATAATGTATGCTACATGCTTTACATTCACTTTATTTAATCAAAATCAAAATACTAAGATATATAAGCTACCGTATACCACAAATCAGCCAAAAAATACTGAGGTAATGAATTTTTGCTCATATCACCCATCCCTATACAGAAGTGTACTGGAGTTTTAATTAAAGTGTACACACACTCAAAAAATATTTCCAAGATTGGCAGGTCTGTGTGATATAGAGATGATTTGCCTATACCGTTTGGATTGTAAATATGTAAACACTTTCGATAGGATTTATGGACTTCAATTATACCCTTTTTATGTAAATGTTTTCTCATGTCAGATAAAATACTGTCATTTGCCAAACTCCTCACAAAAGCCCGTTACATTAACCAATAAGACATTGAGGTTTTGTTTAGCCAAAACAAGTGTTTCAGTGTTTTAGTGAGCTGTTCAAATGTTGTTACATATCTGTGTTTAATAAAGAGCTTCTACTTTATGTTAAAAGAGAAATATGTGTCTTTCCTTAACTTTGCATCAGCTAAAGTAAAAATTTAATAAAGTGCTAACTCTCACCCCCACTTTCTGAAGATAGACTTGAAAGTGCATTAATCAAACTTAAATTGTTATAATTCATAAATACTTGAATACAGACCTAAGGTTGGTCTCTTTAAAGAAAACAATCCAGCAGATTATTGCGAAGTGAATCATTAAAAAAAAATGAAAGTATAAAACAGTTATAGAAGTTTAAATTCACTGTAAAGAAAATGTACTGTAATGTTTCTTATATATATCTTTATATATATATATATATATATATATATATATATATATATATATATATATAAACTTTTCTTTTTTGGTTTTGCATTTTGCAATTTTGTTAAGGTCTTATAACACAAATAGTCACCTTTTTTTCTTTTTTTTTCTTGCATTTTTCTCATTTAATTCAGTTCCTCCACACAACTCTTTTCTTTCATGTTATTACTGTCAGACATCTTCTAAAAATGACACTGACTCTCTCCTGTTCGCTATTGATGTCACCTTAATTTTGCTCCACACAACTTCGGGATCAAAGTCTAACTTCAGGTTCAGTTGGTTTGGTTTTGTCAGCTTGAAACCAAACATGTAAACTCAAGATTGTTTAGCTATCTTCATTGCTCCCAGAAGTTGAAATGTGACAGAAATTACACGTGAATTGACACATGATCCTCCGACAAAATCAACACAGATTTTTCAAAAGATTTTGTTTATCAATGACTGTTGCCCTTTTGCCCCTGATGTTTTCAAATCATAGAAACATCCGTCTGCAGACTCAAGACAGGGCGTAACTTGACAAAAGAGGCTGATCTTAAAGCTGTGATGCTGTTTTAGCTGCTGTATCTAAAAAAAAAAAAACACTAGATGGAGCCATTGGATCACCCAAATGCCGTATCATCAATTTTTCCCACAAAGTTCCAGTATTATGTTATAAACAAGAGGCTTTCTCTAGTTTTGAGTAAAATTATAGAGCGAACGAAGGTAATCGTCAATCATCTGGCAACACTGCCCTTGATGCGTTATACAGGTTTCAGCTCGTGTTCAATGTAACACCACTAACAAAACTAATCAAGTTGTTTTTGACCCAAGTTTTCAGGTAATTTGGGGTTGAAAGAACTTTACTATCAAGATGAAGAAAAGAAGCTCTTTTGCCTGAGCTATGTGTTGGGGCCCACCGGGCATGCCCACTCAGGTCAGGCTCTCCACATGGACACAGAAGACTTAGAAGAAGAAGAAGAAGAAGAAGAAGAAGAAGAACAGAGGCAGAACTGTGCATGCCTTTTAAAGTCTGAGATGGTTCAGCCTCTCAGGATGGGCTTGTCCAATGAGAAAGGCTGAAATTTCAAGCGGAGTTTGGAAATACTGGGGAGTTTTAAGATCCTTTGTCTGAAAGCATGGCAGTTTGCATATGTAACTGGGTTAGACGTTGATATACAAACATATAATAATAACTTATAATATACACTATCATTTAGATCATCAGAAGACAAATTCATAGATACTAAACATGGTAAGATTACATATAAGATTACATGAATGAGAGGTTCTAACATAAGCATGCATAAAACAGTCAAATTCAACAGACAATATACAAGAACAGCAATAATATACACAATGACCTGAATGATATGTGTGTTCATTCAAAGAGAAGTTTTCTTATGAATTCTTATGAATAGAGAAGAGTCCCTTTTATGGGCATTAAGTGTCTGTTTTAGAAGACTTGAGTTAAGAGTTGCTTTGCCCGCATTAATTTGAGCCATAAAACTAGCGTTATCAGATAGTGTGTCTATGGTTGCAATGGAACCAGAGGCCTGTTCTGCCTTTTGAGGTGTTAGTTACATTTGGGAAGGGTCCATAGGCCCTTTGGTTAGATGAGGGGCATTAGATATTATTTGAAAATATAATGAAAAGTTGTGCCTGATTGGTTCAAATGCTACATAGGTAAATAAATAAAAAACTGAAACAATGAATAAAATGTTAAAAAAATAAATAAAACTGTACTGTACTGTACTGTACTGTACTATAAATGCAAAAGGAAAAAAAAAAAAACGTTTTTGTTTATTTTTCTGTGTGTTAACTCTAATTTATATTTAATTTAGTGGAACTCGTACCACACTTTGAGAACCACTGCTTTAGAACATACTTGTTCATTCAGATTCCAGTGTCTCAACAGCTGTGTACACAGATCTCACAGTCAAAACTTGTCAGACTTGATCATTAGACAAAGATAACTAGAGATAATTAGCTCTTTTCTAAAAGTACCTTTTTAGTCCTCTTAGATCTGTACACACTTCATTAAAGCAACACTATTGTTTCGTCTGGCCAGAGGAGAACAACACACTATTTTGACACACTATTTCCCTTTCTTAATTCTGTAAAGTGTCTTTGACATATTCTGCATTGTAAAAGCGCTATATAAATAACGATGACTTGATTCTAATCAGAGGTCAGGACCACTACTATAGAAACGCTGATCCACATATATTCTGTCTAATAGTAGCTTTATATAAATGTATATTTAGCTTGACTAACATTATAATAATCAAAGGTTAAGTCACTCTGTTTAGACTGGTTAAGCAACATTCTGTTCTTATAAATGGACATTCCCTTTTAGCCTTTACAGTATAAGTGCATTTGCTATAACTGATGCATCTGATGCATCTAAGTTGGTCTCTTAAGACTAGTTCTTAAGACTTAACATAGTGTCATGAGTCGGACCCGGTGTTCCTCCTTCTCACCACCAGAGGGCGCCACTTCCATTCTCCCGGACTCATTACCTTCACTCTGCACACCTGTTTCACCCACTCCACACACACACCTGGTACCCATTGTTTGTGCCTATTAATACACCACACTCCCACCACTCTGTCTGGCTGGATTAATTGTTTATTGTGAGTAGTGAGTGTTCATGTGTTCTCGTGTTTTGCATTTTGGCTTGTCTGCTCTTGTTCCCGTGATCTGTTTCTGTTTTGTTTTTTGCCTTGTTGGCCTTTTTTGTTCTCATTAAAAGATAATTTCCCTGCATTTGGACCCAGACCCGTGACACATAGTGGCTATGTTAATGCAACTGGTCACAGATTTACGGTAACATGGACTTAACACAATGTACTAAAACCAACCATTTCAGAGTAGATCAAAATAAATCGAAATGTGCTTTAAAATAGGATCATTATTATTATTTTATCATTGACATAAACTGTTCATTTCTTCTTCAGGAGCGTCTGGTGTTGATACAGATGGAGAGTCTGTGTTTGTGATGGAAGGAGATTCAGTCACTCTACACACTGATGATACAGTAAACCGCGAGACCGAATGAAATGGTATTTTAATAACACTCATCACTGAAATCAAAGGAGATTTTGGTAAGATCTGTACAGATGTTCATTGTGGTGAGAGATTCAGAGACAGGCTGAAGCTGGACAGTCATACGGGTGATCTGACCATCACAGATATTAGAAGTACAGATGCTGGAATTTATAAACTACAGACTTTCAGCAAAATAATCGACCACAAGATCTTCCATGTTGCTGTTTATGGTGAGTCATTTAACATCGAAAAGCAGGTTTAATGTCCTTGAAGCGACATTATTGTCAATGTGTTTATTATAGCTGTTACATTAAAAACTATTTATTATCTGTGTATTTATTCTACTTATTCACCTGTATTTAATATCGCTGAATACAGATAATTTCAAAACTCATTTGCTGTGAAAGTGGAATTTATACAGGTCTTTCTAAAAAATTAGCATATTGTGAAAAGTTCATTATTTTCCATAATGTAATGATAAAATTAAACTTTCATATATTTTAGATTCATTGCACACCAACTGAAATATTTCAGGTCTTTTATTGTTTTAATACTGATGATTTTGGCATACAGCTCATGAAAACCCAAAATTCCTATCTCAAAAAATTAGCATATTTCATCCGACCAATAAAAGAAAAGTGTTTTTAATACAAAAAGTGTCAACCTTCAAATAATTATGTTCAGTTATGCACTCAATACTTGGTGGAATCCTTTTGCAGAAATGACTGCTTCAATGCGGCGTGGCATGGAGGCAATCAGCCTGTGGCACTGCTGAGGTGTTATGGAGGCCCAGGATGCTTCGATAGCGCCTTAAGATCATCCAGAGTGTTGGGTCTTGCGTCTCTCAACTTTCTCTTCACAATATCCCACAGATTCTCTATGGGGTTCAGGTCAGCAGAGTTGGCAGGCCAATTGAGCACAGTAATACCGTGGTCAGTAAACCATTTACCAGTGGTTTTGGCACTGTGAGCAGGTGCCATGGTCGCTGAAAACGAAATCTTCATCTCCATAAAGCTTTTCAGCAGATGGAAGCATGAAGTGCTCCAAAATCTCCTGATAGCTAGCTGCATTGACCCTGCCCTTGATAAAACACAGTGGACCAACACCAGCAGCTGACATGGCACCCCAGACCATCACTGACTGTGGGTACTTGACACTGGACTTCAGGCATTTTGGCATTTCCTTCTCCCAGTCTTCCTCCAGACTCTGGCACCTTGATTTCGAATGACATGCAAAATTTGCTTTCATCCGAAAAAGTACTTTGGACCACTGAGCAACAGTCCAGTGCTGCTTCTCTGTAGCCCATTTCCTGTACACGCCTGTTCACGGTGGCTCTGGATGTTTCTACTCCAGACTCAGTCCACTGCTTCCCAGCAGGTCCCCAAGGTCTGGAATCGGTCCTTCTCCACAATCTTCCTCAGGGTCCGTCACCTCTTCTCGTTGTGCAGCGTTTTTTTTTTTTGCCACACTTTTCCTTCCCACAGACTTCCCACTGAGGTGCCTTGATACAGCACTCTGGGAACAGCCTATTGTTCAGAAATTTCTTTCTGTGTCTTACCCTCTCGCTGAGGGTGTCAATGATGGCCTTCTGGACAGCAGTCAGGTCGGCAGTCTTACCCATGATTGCGGTTTTGAGTAATGAACCAGGCTGGGAGTTTTAAAGCCTCAGGAATCTTTTGCAGGTGTTTAGAGTTAATTAGTTGATTCAGATGATTAGGTTAATAGCTCGTTTAGAGAACCTTTTCATGATATGCTAATTTTTTGAGATAGAATTTTGGGTTTTCATGAGCTGTATGCCAAAATCATCAGTTTTAAAACAATAAAAGACCTGAAATATTTCAGTTGGTGTGCAATGAATCTAAAATATATGAAAGTTTAATTTTTATCATTACATTATGGAAAATAATGAACTTTTTCACAATATGCTAATTTTTTTTGAGAAGGACCTGTAGATCTAAGTATAAAATGTTTAAAAAAGAGGGACCAATGTTGCTCTTCAGACTGAAAGTCAAGAAAGAGTTTGAGAGAGCTGTGGATATGTTGTTTTTGGTTAAAACCTTCTTCAATCAGCTGTGGGTTTGTTTCAGGTGTTTCTGCTGCTGAGGGAGAATCTGTCATTTTAGATCCCGGTGAGAAAAAAATTCTAATTATTTAATAACATGGCATTTTAATGATGACCATACTGGTGAAATCAGTGCAGATCAGAGTAAGATCTGTACAGATGTTCAGTGTGAACATGCTGAAGAGAGATTTGGAGGCAAACTGAAGGTGGATCGTGTCTGGATCTCTGACCATCACAAACACCAGAACCACAGACTCTAGACTTTATAAACTAAAGATCGCCCACAGTATCCACCATCAACACAGCATCAGCATCACCAGAATTAGGAGATTCAGCATCACTATCATTGATATTCATCATTTCCGAGGTAAAGTTATTAACTCTAAAATTGTTTTCCTCTGAGTACTGTTGTCTCATGTTGAGCTCGTATTGTTTTGATGCTCTTCCAGCCGCTGTTCCTCAAAACCCATCATTTATCAGTTAAAGGGTCATGAACAGCGAAATCAAAATTCCCTGATCTTTAACGTATGTTATTGTAGCCTACTATTTTAAAAAAAAAAAAAAAAAAATTATGTAAGTTTCAGAACTCAAAACTTTCTCGTTAGTCCAAAACATTTTATATTGAAACCAATCTGCCAAAGCGACAGGTTGTGGAATGTGTCATTTTATGACATAGTGTGAATAAACACCGCACCGAGAAGAAGATCAGTGTTCGCTGCCTGTTTAGCCCCGCCCACTGATTCACGCACGTATAGGTAAATGACAAGAGCAGCAAACGCAAGTCTATGCAGAAACCAAACAATAAACTTTATTTGATGAACTTAATTTTAATGACGTTTCAGACCATGCCAGTAAGAATTGGTCCTTTGTTCTCTTCATTTTACCATGGATTCGTTTACAAATAAGTATCCTTACAATAATACAATCCTCCACATCTATTTAAACCGAACATTCTGATGATGGGGGTCAAAAACATGACAGAAAATAGCCTATAATTTCTAAATTATATATATATTTTTTAATGTAAAATCTTGATAACGTTATAGGTTTACTGTACCTCAGAGAACTGTACAAAATAAAAAACAAAGGCAATTCATGACCCCTTTAAATTAATCATACAACTGATGACCAAAGTAGAAATGTGTAAATACCAGACAAAAGTAAAGTTGGTGAGGTTGATTATTATTCTCTCTGTAGTAATAATGATTGTCTGTGTTTATCGCTGCAAATTCAGGTCGTATTGCAGGAATATGTGCTGCTGTTCTTGTTGTTCTGCTGGTGTTAGGAACCGATCTTGTCGCTTCTGTCACTGCAGAAGGTAATTAACATTATCACCCCTCAGGGTGTAAAATTGATGTACAATTTAAATAGTTATCACTGTGTGATGGAGATGATCCACAGCACTCTTCCCTATTTTAGATTTATTTTTATTTGGTCAGTGTTATCACTTTGCCACCATTCACCTTCTCCCTGCCTTGAACAGGGGAACCACTCCCTCGAGGAGAATATGGAGGATCTCTGGTTGTCCCAGGAGGGTCCTCGAGGGAGCTTCACAGCCTATGTTGAGTGGGTGCTGAGCTCCCTGGATCTGCCTCACCGCGGCCAAATGAATGATGACTCCAGCCCCACTCCCAACCTAGTGCCCAGCCTTTAAACACCCCACTGCAAAGAGCCCAGGCAGATGGAGAAAGCACCTTGTGACATCAGAGCCATCGCCAGGAGGAGGCACTGAGCCTGATGCCATCAGTGAGCTAGACCGTGCTCCACCTCCATCGCCCATCCTCATGGAGGCTGTGTCCCTATCACACTTTGAACCTCCGCCAGTCTCCTCTGCCTGTGTGCTCTACTCTTTGCCGTCTCCAGGCTCCTTACATGTGGCATTGCACGCCACCTTCAAAGCCCCTCCATCCCTTCCTGACTTCCTCTGTTATGGCCCAAGGATTCACATTATCCATGGACTCTGTTTATGTTTTGCACTGTTGACTTTAATAGCCAAGCAGTCCTTGCTGTTATCATTATGTCTATTCCCAGAGCAGTGCATCCATATTTCTATTTGTACTGTAAATGTGTAATTCCATTCATGAGTGTGGTATATTTAATCTAAGTGTCTAAATATAAAGCAATCTTTATTTTTACATTCACAATAAAGAGGGTGTACAGTCCACATGATTAGCTAATTTATTGTTTAGAAATTCTGATATGTGCATAATAGTTTACAGTTCAGGCCTGTCTGGTTTGCACAGATGTATTGTGTGTTACATGAATGAAGAACAATGTTAAATTATGAAGAATGATGGATCTGAGATGATTTTACTTTACGTTGCTTTCCGATGCTACACCCATTTTGCAACGCTTTTTAAGAATTAGACAAACTTTGGAAAAAAAAAAAAGTGGAAAAACTTTGAAAAGAAGTAATGGGGACATGTCCCACCCATTCAACTCAAATATTATTTTAATGGATACAACCTTTATCTCGCCTAGGATGAATCAGGACTAGCGCCTGATTCATGAATCTGTCACTTTTGAGTCGGTTAAAGGTGTTAGCAATAGGAAGTGCATTGATTTGTCATTCAGTTTCAATGATTCAGGAGTTCTTTTTTCTTCACACTCTTCCAGAGTCTTATTTTTGACACTAGATGGTGCTCTATTCATGTTGTGTTCACACTTCCTATTTAATGAAACGTTGAAGGGGAGTTTGTGTGGTTAACATGACCAAAGTCCCTGTTGGGTTTTACTATTCGCTGTTGTGTGTGTGGACTTGGATGGAAAAAATGCAGAGCACAAATTCTGAGTATGTGTTACCATACTTGGCCACACATCGTATCACTTTAACTTTACAAAGACTTCCAGGCATAGACAGACAAAACAGGATATCATCTTTATATAGGTGCTAAATTAAGAGTAATTGAAGCCTCTTAGAAATAACTCCCATACCTGGAATTAACATTTTCCTAATCTAGCACTGCTTATCCACAGAAACACAAATAATAGCATGTAAGTTTGTGGAAATATAGAGAGATGCATATGCCTTTGACAATAAAGCTCAACAATATTTTACATATGTCTTACACAGTAAGATTTGACAATCATTTTTGTTAATTTATGAACTTTTAGTAAGAATGGGGAAAATGGCTCTTCAACCACGGGCTATTTATAGACACAATTTTGACAGCTAAGACACACTCAAAAACTGAGAGGGGATATTAATAGCATAAAATTGTAAAGGAATTGGATACAATTTTTAGTTACACAATTCAGGACATCTATTGATACAGAGACAGACAAAATGAATGTCTGATCTTACCGATTTATGTGCATTTCTTTTGCACAACTTTGGATCAGTGTAAGTGATCTCTTCCTCACAAGTCTGAACTATTAACAACAGCGATAATAGCAAGAATAAAACAAGAAAACCTTAACTTTTTTTTGTCAAAACTTGGGGCTAAAGTTTCTAGCAGAGTATGCATTTGTCATTAAACTTACAAAGACATGCATTGGTACAGATAACTTAGAAATCAAACCAATATACAGGTCCTTCTCAAAAAAATTAGCATATTGTGAAAAAGTTCATTATTTTCCATAATGTAATGATAAAAATTAAACTTTCATATATTTTAGATTCATTGCACACCAACTGAAATATTTCAGGTCTTTTATTGTTTTAATACTGATGATTTTGGCATACAGCTCAAAAAATTAGCATATTTCATCCCACCAATAAAAGAAAAGTGTTTTTAATACAAAAAAGTCAACCTTCAAATAATTATGTTCAGTTATGCAGTCAATACTTGGTCGGGAATCCTTTGCAGAAATGACTGCTTCAATGCGGCGGCATGGAGGCAATCAGCCTGTGGCACTGCTGAGGTGTTATGGAGGCCCAGGATGCTTCGAGAGCGCCTAAAGCTCATCCAGAGTGTTGGGTTTTATGCTCTCAACTTTCTCTTCACAATATCCCACAGATTCTCTATGGGGTTCAGGTCAGGAGAGTTGGCAGGCCAACTGAGCACAGTAATACCATGGTCAGTAAACCATTTACCAGTGGTTTTGGCACTGTGAGCAGGTGCCAGGTCATGCTGAAAACGAAATCTTCATCTCCATAAAGCTTTTCAGCAGATGGAAGCATGAAGTGCTCCAAAATCTCCTGATAGCTAGATGCATTGACCCTGCCCTTGATAAAACACAGTGGACCAACACCAGCAGCTGACAAGGCACCCCAGACCATCACTGACTGTGGGTACTTGACACTGGACTTCAGGCATTTTGGCATTTCCTTCTCCCCAGTCTTCCTCCAGACTCTGGCACCTTGATTTCGAATGTCATGCAAAATTTGCTTTCATCCCAAAAAAGTACTTTGGACCACTGAGCAACAGTCCAGTGCTGCTTCTCTGTAGCCCAGGTCAGGCTTCTGCTGCTGTTTCTGGTTCAAAAGCACCGCCTGTCACGGTGGCTCTGGATGTTTCTACTCCAGACTCAGTCCACTGCTTCCAGGTCCCCAAGGTCTGGAATCGGTCCTTCTCCACAATCTTCCTCAGGGTCCGGTCACCTCTTCGTTGTGCAGCGTTTTTTGCCACACTTTTTCCTTCCCACAAACTTCCCACTGAGGTGCCTTGATACAGCACTCTGGGAACAGCCTATTCGTTCAGAAATTTCTTTCTGTGTCTTACCCTCTTGCTTGAGGGTGTCAATGATGGCCTTCTGGACAGCAGTCAGGTCGGCAGTCTTACCCATGATTGCGGTTTGAGTAATGAACCAGGCTGGGAGTTTTAAAAGCCTCAGGAATCGTTTGCAGGTGTTTAGAGTTAATTAGTTGATTCAGATGATTAGGTTAATAGCTCGTTTAGAGAACCTTTTCATGATATGCTAATTTTTTTGAGATAGGAATTTTGGGTTTCATGAGCTGTATGCCAAAATCATCAGTATTAAAACAATAAAAGACCTGAAATATTTCAGTTGGTGTGCAATGAATCTAAAATATATGAAAGTTTAATTTTTATCATTACATTATGGAAAATAATGAACTTTTTCACAATATGCAATTTTTTGAGAAGGACCTGTATATATATCCCAATTTCCCCAATGCTGTGGCAAAAAAATAGTGGAACAATATCAGAAAGGAGTTTCTCAGAGAAAAATTGCAAAGAGTATGAAGTTATCATCATCTACAGTGCATAATATCATCCAAAGATTCAGAGAATCTGGAACAATCTCTGTCGTAAGGGTCAAGGCGGAAAACCATACTGGATGCCCGTGATCTTCGGCCCTTAGAGCGGCACAGCATCACATACAGGAATGCTACTGTAATGGAAATCACAACATGGGCTCAGAATACTTCCAGAAAACATTGTCGGTGAACACAATCCACTGTGCCATTCGACCGTTGCCAGCTAAAACTCTATAGGTCAAAGAGGCCATATCTAAACATGATCCAGAAGCTGAGGTGTTTTCTCTGGCACAAGACTCATTTAAAATGGACTGTGGCAAAGTGGAAAACTGTTCTGTGGTCAGCAATCAAATTTAAGTTCTTTTGGAAAACTGGGATGCCATGTCATCCGGACTAAAGAGGACAAGGACAACCCAAGTTGTTATCAGGCTCAGTTCAGAAGCCTGCATCTCTGATGGTATGGGTTGCATGAGGCGTGGCATGGGCAGCTTACACATCTGGAAAGGCACCATCAATGCTGAAAGGTATATCCAAGTTCTAGAACAACATATGCTCCCATCCAGACGTCGCCTCTTTCAGGAAGACCTTGCATTTTCCAACATGACAATGCCAGACCACATACTGCATCAATACAACATCATGGCTCGTAGAAGAAGGATCCGGTATTGAAATGGCCAGCCTGCAGTCCAGATCTTTCACCCATAGTAAACATTTGGTGCATCATAAAGATAAAGATATGACAAAGAAGACCTAAGACAGCTGAGCAACTAGAAGCCTGTATTACACAAGAATGGGACAACATTCCTATTTCTAAACTTGAGCAACTTGTCTCCTCAGTCCCCAGACGTTTGCAGACTGTTATAAAAAAGAAGAGGGGATGCCATACAGTGGTAAACATGGCCTTGTCCCAACTTTTTTGAGATGTGTTGATGCCACGAAATTTTAAATCAACTTATTTTTCCCCTTAAAATGATGATACATTTTCTCACTTTAAACATTTGATAAGTCATCTATGTTGTATTCTTAATAAAATATTGAAATTTGAAACTTCCACATCATTGCATTGTTTTTATTCACAATTTGTACAGCGTCACAACTTTTTTGGAATCAGGTTTGTGTGTGTATATATATATATATATATATATATATATATATATAGTAACGGGGTGAGGATTCACACAACAAGAGGGTTTCAGTAAATGCCCGGAGGGTGAGTTTATTGAGAAGTGACGTGCGCTGGTGCTCCGTGATCCGCCTCTGTCTTTCCTCCGTGTCCTCAGGTGCTGGAGCTGGCCGGTCACACACTGCTTTCTAGAAGACAAGTTTAGAAGAGCCATTAGCGTGGAGTCTTCTGGAGATGTGTCTCCCCAGTGTGTGTCATGCGGTGGCTTTTTGTAGCAGGGCTCTGATGAGCTTCAGCTGTAGCCGGCCAGCCCGTGAGTGTGCACAGGTGTTTCCTCTCCGTTTCCAGGGCGACGCTGATGAGTGCTCGGGACATGCGTCACATATATATATATATATATATAGGGTACTTGTTTTACATTAATGTATTTTACAACAATACAAAGAGCAATTTGTAACATTTTACCAGATTTAGTTCTACACTTAACTTTTATTTGTTGCCCACAAAATAATGTTGCTTCACTAAATGTTTAGTTTAATATTTTTATAATTATTGTGCAGTCTTGATTTTCTATAATAATCTTTGCTGCTGAATAACCTAGCTTATAATATATATATATATATATATATATATATATATATATATATAGTCACGGATTAGGATTATTTTTTTATTTGTTATTTTTCATTAAAATTAAGTTGTCTATATTTAGTAGATTGTGTTTAAAACAGAACTTATGATCAGGTGAACACACAATAGTATAGAAATTCTACACTGATTAAAAAAAAAAAAAAAAACACTGAGTTGGCATGGGTCTGAAAAAATAGTACCGAAAGCCTGTTCCTGTTTATTTTGTTTTTCCTTTGAGAGTATGTTTTAATTATTTCTTCATCTGTTGTGTATAGAGCTGCCGATATATGGTGTTTAATTGTGATCTGACACGTGACCTTGATGCCTTTTAGTGTTCTAATAATTTGTGACCATTTGAACAAAGCGTTTGTACATTGTTTACACGTCTCTTTGGGTTTTACTTGGCCTACGAACCTGTGTCCCGGATTTTTGGAGGTTATTTCCCCGTTTCTTTATGGGGTGCCGTAGTCATTTTCTTTTGGTTTAGGCGTGTTCTGACTTAGTCGTACATTAACTCTCCTCTCCTCAGCTCTGCCACATAAAGTAACCACACATTAACATGTATTTTGCAATACTAACCATTTAACTTCACCATATTTATAATAAAACTGATTATACTAATGGTAATCAATCCGTAATATACGCAATGCAGGCAGGTAATCAATATACGCAATGCAGGCAAACAGAGCGCGTGTCAGGTGATAAGAAACGAATCTCAAACGTAGTTTAGAAAACGGTCCCGTCCGAATAGGGCTAGTGACAAAAAATGCTTTTGTTTCCACAGAATCTGCACTCGTTTTCAGAGTAATGATGAACCTCTTCATTTCGTCCCAGTGTGGGTTTTACAGCATGGTAAGGCATTGTTTCTGGTGAACGAATGGCTAATATGAGCAGTATTTTGCACTAGCTTTCATAACGTTAGAGGCTAACCGTTTTGTTTGTTTGTTGTAGTATTATTATGAAGACGGCTTGGGCTTTGCACCCTTACGAAAAAGTAGTATACTTCAAGTTTATTTTACTAAGTCTACTTAAGTAAAGTTCAAGTATATTTTTAAGTATATTTTATGTAGCAAGTATACAAATATCAGTGTTCTAGTAGTATACTTGTAAGTGTACTGTTTCAGTACTCCTTGGGACTAAATTGGCCAGCTTTCTAGTAAATATACTGTAAGTATACTTTTAAGTATACTTTAAGTATAACAGTAGCAAACTTTGAGGACACAACTAGTTTATCTCTATGTTTGTAGTTTGTACTGCAATTATACTAAAAGTGAACTTATAGGTATACTGATAGTTTACTAATTAAATACTTTGTACACTTTGAAGTATATTCTCAGTAAACTACCAGTTTAGTAGTTTTATACTACAAGTGTACTCATAAGTTTTCTTTAAGTGAACTTTACATAATACTTTAAGTATACTTCTATGTCCCTATTAAGGTTTTAATTTATATTTTAGTATATATTTTGTTGTATGAATATCTGAACATACAAAACATCCAAAGAAAGAACAAAGAAATCTGCTTGTAAACAAAAACATGTTATTCTAGCTTCATGCATTATTTTTTTAAACACTTAAATGTGTTTCATAAAAAATTAAGAAATAACATTTTGAACAAAAAGCTGAAAAAAGACTATGAATTGGATTCAGAATGATAATCAAAACGTAGATGGAGTCGATCAACACCCCAAAGCTTGAGAGTCATTATTACCTCTTCATCTGTTATTTTATTCCATAACAGTTTTGATGCTGTTTCATGTGTTCCACTGATCTATATTATAGATCAGTGACGTGTCTCTTTTTCTTCTTCATCTTCATCTTCATCTTAATTTTTTTTTTTTTTTTTTTTTTGAGTGGGGGGATTCTGTGCAGAAGATGTGTACTAGCGCCCTCTACCATATAATAATGAAAACACGGATTCTATGAGTATAGCTCAAATATATTTAGAATTTGTCATTAATTCAAGTATACTTAAATGTCATTTTAAGTATATTTATGAGGAGTACATAAAAGTAAACTAAAAGCATACTTTCCTATTTTAAGTTTAAAAGAAGTATACTAATAGCACACTTGAATAACTTGAATCGAATTTTAGTTTCTATCTCAATATCCAACGATTATGAAAACACGATGACTGATATAAAATATAGGCTATGTTAAAATGCCGGTGTTACACGAGTTCTGTGACCATTGTATTCTGTGACTCTGTTGTCACTGTTTGGCCTGAACTTCGATCACAGAGGTGGATTGAGATCCATCCATCCATCCATCCATCCATCCATCCATTCATCCATCCATCCATCCATCCATCCATCCATCCTAAGGAAATTCTTTCACACAGAAAGACTTTGAAATTCTTCAAATGTACTGAGTACTTAAAAAAAAAAACTTAAAACTTACAATTTTTTTTAATATGAACAGTACTGGTTTTACCATATAAAACTGCCTTTTTTTCATTCTCTAATACTTTTGATTTTAAAATTTGTACTGTCATATATATTTGAAAAGTATGGTGTTAAATTGTGGTTTGTGAGCATTGTCTCTCTTCTCTCTGTCCAGTTGCCCTCTCTGGTTACTCCAGGATCCTGCTCATAATTGACTGGAGACACAGATTGGCTTCTTCTCGCTCTTGCATCTTTTGAAATTCACATTTGTGCAAGACTGAGAGAGCCAACTGCACTAGTAAAAAGGCTACTAGAACTCATAATATTTAAAGGAGGTATACTATTGTATAAAGTGAGGCCCTTATTATTATTATTTTATATATATATCCTCTGGCACTATTCCATTAATGTTGTTCATCTTTAAATGTTTTTCTTTTACATTTGAATATTTCTCATGGTATTGTTCTGATTTATGGCATTAATAATAATATTAAAAAATGACTCAGAGAGGGCTGTGTGTTTGAGAGGACACAGAGGTGTTAGCATCCAGTTCCTATTCAATTGTTGTTTCAAAGCTATTCAAGATGCCTTCACACACAACACTTTGTTGTTGGCTTTTCTCTTTTATCATTTTTTTAAATCAAAATATTATAATAAGTTACCTGAAATGGTTTGATTGTTGTGTCAGGAATTTTAAAACATCGTAACAATGGGGTCACATATCCTGATTCCCCTTTTAATAGATTAGTCTCTCCAAACAACTGCATTGTGTTTAATATCATGACATTTTTAACTGGTTTAATAAGCCTGTCGAATAACTAGCATTTCTAAACAAACAATCCACAGGCACACTTTAATTTCTATTTAAGAAGCAGTTAAGGAAGTGTACAGAAGTGAACGTGGTGACATTTGCCAAGTATGGTAACCCATACTCAGAATTGAATTTAACCCATCCCAGTGCACACACACAGCAGTGAGAAGTGAACACACCGTGAACACACACCCGAGCAGTGGGCAGCTATATATCCAGCCCGGGAGCAACTGGGGTTCAGTGCCTTGCTCAAGGGCACTTCAGCCATGAGTATTGAGGGAGGAAGAGAGCACTGTTTATTCACTCCCTCCCACCTACAACTCCTACCAGCACCGAGACTCGAACCTGCAACCTTTGGGTAACTAGTCCAAGTCTCTAACCATTAGGCCACAGCTGCCTCTAAACTGAGGTCAAGAGACTCATTGCAGACTGACACCCGTTGGGAGGGGTGAGAGAGCCAAAGGCATGCCCAACGTGGGGCTCAACCCACGACCCTGAGACTCATGCTCTACCGCCTGATCTAGCTGGGCAAACAAACATATTCAGGCTAACATTCAAAGCGATCTACAGAAGCCTACATAACACAAAGGCTAAAACATAGCAGAGGAAGAAAAAAATAGTAGATGTTGTGTGTATTAAAGTCAATAAATAAATACAAATTATTTAATGTAACAGTTGTATTGTTCATATTAGACCAAAATTCTTTCCTGGATAGGCTTATAAAAAAAAGAGGAGATTACACATTACCAGAGTGAATTTACACGAGCAGACTGTATTTTAGGGGCAGCTGTGGCCTAATGGTTAGAGACTTGGACTAGTTATCTGAAGGTCACCGGTTCGAGTCTCGGTGGTGGTAGGAGTGTAGGTGGGAGGGAGTGAATAAAGAGTGCCTCTTCCACCCTCAATACTCATGGCTGACGTGCCCACTGAACCCCCAGTTGCTCCCCGGGCTGGATATATAGCTGCCCACTGCTCGGGTGTGTGTTCATGGTGTGTTCACTTCTCACTGCTGTGTGTGTGCACTTGGACGGGTTAAATGCAGAGCACCAATTCCGAGTATGGGTTACCATACTTGGCAAATGTCATGACTTTCACTTTCACTTGATGCGCTAAATATGCACAGGTGCCAGAGTGTTCACGCGTGAACATTTCATGAACCTGTAGTCATATGGAATTACATTTGCTTCTATTAAAATGAACGAAACTTTATAAAACTGAACGTAACTTTATAAAACTGAACGTAACTTTTCAGAAACTATCAAAAATATGCCATTACAAAGAAGAAAAACACAATGAAAATGAAAAAATGAACTCAGTCGCACAAATTTAACAGGCTCTTCAAATATGCTTCATTCGTTGTTAATGTTTTTCAAAGATTCGTTTTCGGTAATCGTGGATTCTGAATGCATTGTCACAGATTTCACTTACGCTTCGCAGTTTTCGATTGGTGTTTTGACACAAACCTCACGTGGGGGCGGGCTTAACAGTGATCTACTCTGATTGGATGGTGAGCTTTTGATGGACAGGTGCTCTCTGACCGGAAGTACAGACGCCACTCAGTGGCGCGATATTGAAAGCTCTCGCGGTGATTTGTATTACTAAATATGTAAATAATATTTGGCCTTCGATCGTCTCAGTCTGTAAAGATGAGCTTTGTCCTTCAATGCAGCTTGAAGTAACCTTGTGTTACTGAATGACAATAATAACCCGTAACGAACTGCTGCACACTGTAACATGAATAAAACTTGTATCGATGTTATTGGTTACTTCAGTAACACAAGCTTACTTCAAGCTGCCTTGAAGGACAAGCGGAGGAGGAAGATGATGTCGCTCCGTGTCTCTCCTGAGAGCTCATCTTTACAGACTGAGACGATCGAAGGTCAAATATTATTTACATATTTAGTAACACAAGGCACAACGTATTGCATACAAATCACAGCAGAGCTTTTTTTCTTTTCTTTTTTTGTATGTTTATGCAGAGAACAAAAACATACAAAAGTATATACATCACATAATATCAACCACAAAAAATAAAAAAATAAATAAATAATAAAAATAAAGAATAAAATAGAACTTAAGAAAAAGAGGGCCAAAATCTAAACAAAATTACACAAGGATATCAAAGGCAGAGCAAATTCTAACAGTCCTTATAGCTTTCTTATTAGTAGATACTGAGATTACATTCAAATAGTTTTCCATTTCTTTTAGGAAAACAGAAGACAGGTTTACAGTTGGTATGTGTATGAGCTTAAAATAAATTTCTTTCACTTTGTTTGTGAAAAGAATTTTTGCGGTAGAGACCAGATTTAATCACCGCGAGAGCTTTCAATATGCGCGCCACTGAGTGGCGTTCCGTCGAGAAGCACCTGTCCATCAAAGCTCACCATCCAATCAGAGTAGATCACTGTTAAGCCGCCCCACGAGAGGTTTGTGTCAAAACACCAAACGAAAACTTCGAAGCGTAAGCGAAATCTGTGGCAATGCATTCAGAATCCACGATTACCGAAACAGAATCTTTGAAAAACATTAACAAAGAATGAAGCATATTTGAAGAGCCTGTTAAATTTGTGTGACTGAGTTCATTTTTTCATTTTCATTGTGTTTTCTTCTTTGTAATGGCATATTTTTGATAGTTTCTGAAAAAGTTACGTTCAGTTTTATAAAGTTACGTTCATTTTATTGAACCAAATGTAATTCCATATTGTCACAGTCAGATCTCACCTATGTTTGAAGTTATGCTGTTTGCATACCCAATCCGCCTGTGTGATCGAGTTCAAGCCAGTGACAACAGCACCTACTAAGGTCACAGAATACAATGGTCACAGAATTCGATGTAACAAAATTGAATGTTGTAGTCATATAATAATAATAATAATAATAATAATAATAATAATAATAATAATAATAGTAATAATAATAACAATACATTTTATTTATAATGCGCTTTTCTCATACCCAAAGCGCTACAACAATGTAAAAAACAATTAGTCATTGTAAAATGTTGTCTCTTTTGCAATGCATTAAGCATGGTGTGTTCAGTCATTAAACTGATACATTGTGACTTTATCTGTGATGCCATTTCTCAAAATTGAGTATAAGCTGATTGCCAACTAATTAAATTTAGAAATTTACAGAAAAACAAAATGTACTGTTTGTTGTATATATCCTACATTCTTAGAAGTGAATTAAGATTAACTGTTAAATTTTTTCTTCAGGTTCATCTGGTGTTGATACAGATGTAGAGTCAGTGTTTGTGATGGAGGGAGATTCCGTCACTCTACACACTGATGTTAAAACAAACCAACATGAAAAGATTAAATGGTTTTTAATGACACTCGCATTGCTCAAATCAGTGACTATCTCAGTAAGACCTGTACAGATGTTCAGTGTAATGAAGGTACTGAGAGATTCAGAGACAGACTGAAGCTGGACAATCAGACTGGATCTCTAACCATCAGAGACATCAGAACCACAGACTCTGGACTTTATCAACTACAGATCATCAGCAGCAACAGCATCAGTAAAAGATCTTTAGTATCACTGTCCATGGTAAGTCATTTAATAAATGTTTAAAGACATGATTAATGTGTTTATTATTACCTCAGTGGGTTTCAGTTTATTCCCTTTACTAGTGCATTTGTGATCCAGACCTTTGTGGACCCCTCCAATATGACCTCCTTTTATCATCTGTTTAGATTTACATTTATGCATTTAGCAGACACTTTTATCCAAAGTGCATTCAGACTATACTTTTTATTTTATTTACAAGTTTGTGTATTCCTGGGAATTGAACCCACAACCTTTAGTGCTGCTAATGCAATGCACTACCACTGAGCCACAAATTAATTAATTTAATATTTACACAGACTAACCTACTATAATATCCTTCAGCAGATGTTTATTTGTGTTTCAGAAGTTCCTGGTGCGAAGACAGACAAAACAAAGACAAAGTCAGTGAAGGAGGAGAATCTTTTACTTTAGATTCTGGTGTGATGAAAACTCAACGCTTTGATGACGTGGTACTTCAATGACACTTTCATAGCAAAATCAATGGCGATCCCAGTAGGATCTGTGTAGATGATCAATGTGAAGATGCTGACGTGAGATTCAGAAACAGACTGAAGATCAATCATCAGACTGGATCTCTGACCATCACAAACACCAGAACCACAGACTCTGGAGATTATTATCTTGAGATCATCACCAACAGCAGCAGCATCCACCGGCACCACATTATCAGCTTCGTCGGTGAAAAGGGCTTCAGTGTTCCCATCACTGGCGAGTTTATTTCAGACCGTAAGTTCATTTTCCTTGAGCAGGTTTAATGCTTTTGTTTTCATTGTGGCCTGTCTGAAAAAAATAGCTCTCAGTATTAAAACACATTTGAAATCAACTCAATCACTGTTACATGACACTCATTTGTCTCAACAAACGTGTATAGCTCACAGGTTGAAAGTTACTAACATGAACAATGCATAAACTTAGTCAGTGTTTCATTGAGCACCAGATGGCGCTATTTATTAGTTTACTCAAAAGCATACAACTGATAAAGTTTGAAAAGTGCATTTAACGAAAACCTCAGTAAAATCAAATGTCATTTATCTGTAGTAATTTTGACTTCCTTTTTAATTACAGATGGGATTGTGTGTTTATTTGCTATAGCAGCAGCATGTGTTCTTCTGGTCGTTACAGGTGAGAATTGCGGTTGTGTGCTTTCTGTATTTGTATGTGTGATGTAGTTTCATTCACCAGTATAAGTGAATTTAAAATAGTGATGGCTTTTGAATATGAATGTGGATTTTACCTGCAAGTTAGAAATATTTTTTCAAATAATTTGCAGAAAGTCACATGATGCAGTTATGTTTTTGTGTGCCATTTTAATAGAAGCGCCAAATTCTTCCTGAAAAGTTGTGGGTGTTTTAATCTCAAAGCATCGGATGCTGCATTCAAATATGATGCATTACTGTAGAACAGAAGATGAAAATAAAAATTGAGTTCATCAGGCTAAAGATTTGTTAAACTGAAGAGTATTTTGTCATTAGAACTGAAACATCAATCCTGTTCATTTCTGTTCAATCTGTTTTCTTTCAGGAGAATGGTGTAGAAAACTTACATATATATAGACCATCCTGCATCTCATTAAATAATCTGGTAGACCTGTACTCCCCTTTCACAGAGGAAGAGTTTTATTTACAGTGTGTATAATTCTGTCACAACTATGTAGCTTTCAGACAGTGTCATAAAATGCTAATGAAATGCTTACATCATAACAAGGACTTGCATGTTTGTGCATCATGGTGGGACCCTGGCTGTTTTGCATCCTCTAAAAAGTGTAGCTGATGTTTTCCTGACACAATCTGTATGTCCCCACATATGGGAATGACAATAAAACTGAAATGACTTGATGCTTTTCACTATGATCTATTTAGTACAGTTTTGAAATGCAACTTATAATGCAAAATACACTGGTGAAAATAGTGCAAACAACATGCAAACAGAGGCCTATAGGATAGTGGAGTCTGACTTGTTCTTATTATAATACTCTGAAGATCTGCTCCATGCCATGCTGGCTAGAAGAGAACTGGCCTCCGACTGGGCTTGTTTTTCTCTATATCTGTCACTGATGGAGTTTTGGTTCCTTGCCACTGTTGCCTCTAGCTTGCTTAGTTGAGGACACTTCATTTCTGGCAATATTGTCAACTTGATTGCACGGATACTATATGAACTGAACTGAATTGAACTGAGCTTGACAATGACTTTAACTAAAAATTTAATCTATTGTCCTCTTGCATTATCGACACACTATTTTTCTGTTTAACAGTGTAAAGCTGCCTTCTCACAATCTGTATTGTATAAAGCACTATAAAGCATAAACAAAGATGACTTGACTTGCTCCTGTGAGTGACTGATTACAAAGTCTTGTGTTTTATATTCTACTTTAGTGTGGAAATATATCATTGTAAATTGATTTTGTCTGTGCTATTCAAGTTCCGTTGGGTTTTTTTTTTTTTTTTTTTGTGCATGGTAGTAAGCAAGCGGTGAGTTTCACATTAGCAGGAATGGAAAAAGCCTGCTGGGTTCACACCTCCACGTGCAGGTCAAATGCACATCAACCACAAATGTTTATAAAAAGGCACGTGGTTTATTTCAAGCAACAGATCAAATTGCATGTCTGTTTATATTTATAAGGCATGGGTGTCCAATCCTGCTCCTGGAGGGCCACTGTCCTGCAGGGTTTAGCTAAACTCTGCAGGAAAGTGGACCTCGAGGACAGACCTGAGAACCCCTGCCACAGCAGATTTACTTTGATTCTCAAACACTTCCAGTGTGGAAGTGTAAATTTAATACCAATATCTTGTATGTAGATGTGTGTACTTTTCCAGAATTTGTACTAAGTTTGGATGCATGGCTGTGTGGATTCTCAGCAATACAAAAATTGTCCATTACTTGTAAATATAAGAGATCACAAACCGATACCAAAAATGCTCAGAGGTGCTCATTAGTGAAAGGGACTGAAAAGACCGAGGATTCATCTTATGCAGACAGAGCATACTCCACGCGAGTGTCCTCTGTGGTTGTCTGTAAAAAAAAACACCAGTTGAGAACCACTGGTCTCCTCAGAACAGAAGTCTAAAAACTCATTTAGTGTTTAATATTTGTAAATATGTGATCAGCATAGAAGCACACACAACTTACAGAAATCAAATTAACTTACTAGTTTTGTGCATTTCGTTTGCAGAATGTCGGATCAGCATAAGTGATCTCTACTTTGTGAATTTGAACTGTTACATTAGCAGCACCTATAATAAAACAATGCATTATAAACAAAACTGCAATTTAACTACATCCTTGTCATTTATATCATGTATAAAATTAACAGCACTGTCTAAGTGGTATGTGTATGTAGTACTATCTAATGTCATTATAGATATATACACACACTTATTGCAACATAAGCTAATTCAAAGGAATTGTGTAACCAAATACTGCATTATTTCCACTGCTTTCTTATACACTTACCTTCAGTTTTCTGTGTTTCCTGTAACGCAGCAGATCCCGAATGCAGCTACAATCAACAGAAATCCAGCAGAAGCAGCAGAAGTCAACCGTGATGTGAAGTAGACTTTTAGTCCAGTGCTGTAATCATAAAGAAGTGATTGCATCAGTCTGATCTACAACAAAATACAGAGACCAGGTCAGTAAAACACACACATGTCTGGCTGCTGTACCTGAACATGTGGGACAGAGTTGAGTGATGTCCAGATGTGTGGTCTGGTTGCTGATGGGATTGTTGATCACACAGCTGTAGCTGTTTTATCCTGATATTCCACCTCCAGAGGTAGAGAGAGACTGATGCTGAGATCAGACACACTGATGCTGGACAATAAACTGTTTCCTTTGTACCAGGAGAGAGTCACATGACCCACATTCACCACTGAACACACCAGTGAACAATTTGATGATGATAAAGAACAATTTGAAGAGTTATTGCTGATGACAGGAACAGGCAGCGAGCTGAAAAACATGAGAGAATAAACAAATACAGATAAATATAAGTTTGTGAGTGTGTTTGTCATCTCACACACAGAAATAATTTAAGTGGTTGCAGTAAAATAAAACAAGAATATGCAAATGATCTCTACTCACCAAAGACAGAAACACTGAATGTTTTTGATATCAGTTTTGCTCCACTTATCTCTGTTTATAGAGTCCAGCATGTTCAGTTGTGATGTTTGTGATGATCAGAGATCCAGTCTGTCTGTCCAGCTTCAGTCTGTCTCTGAATCTCCCATCAAGAACATCATTATATGTGAAGAAAGTTTTAGTCTCTCTGTTGATTTTAGCTACGAGTGATTTTTAGCCTCCAAATACCACAGTATGTCTTCCTCTTCATGCATTTCAGTAGCATCAGTTTGTAAAGTAACAGAATCTCCCTCAATCACAGACTGTCTTTCATTTGTCTGGAACCAAACCCATCTGGAGAAAATGAAAAGGTTTTAATACAGATTTAGGTTCTTATTTGAATTGAAGAGCAGCAGCAGAAATGCAGAAAGGAAGCCTGAATATAACTGATCTGAGAAGAAAAGCAAATGCAGATCCCAATTTGAACAGCAGCATTAGCTGATGTTCTGAAACAAAAACAAATGAAATGGCATAAAATGCTTTTATAACTTACCAATCAGATGCCTCCAGCACAAACAGAACAAAAGAAGCTCGTAAAACATTTTCTTTATCAGTTCTCTGTCTGATCCAATAAGGCTATCTGCTAAAAACACGCGTGAATCCTCCCACAGTTCGACTCTCCTAATGCAAATGCACATGATCTGCATGTTATATAGTAACATATAAATATACTTCTGGCTCTTATTAAAATATTTGATGCTTTAATAGCCAAAAAAGTGTCAAATTGGTTAAATCTTCCAAGATTTTGTGGTAAAACAAATATTATGGATTTTAAAATAGTTTACAATCCTTCAGTTGTTGTGAACCGTAAAACGGTTAAAATCATCTTTGATCGCACATTGTTTGAGGTGAGTCAACAGCAGCTCATATTTAGCATCGAACTGAAACCTTCTGCGGTCTGATTTCCTTTGAAACATGGTTTGATCTGTTGGGTGGACAAACATCTTATGCATGGGGTTTAAGTGCATGGGTGTTTACTTGTAGGTGAAGGGCTTCTTCCTGCTTTAATGTACCTGACAATACATCCTCTTCATACAGAACAATTTATGTTAAAGAAATAAAACATATAGAGATAAAATGCATGGTTTAAGTGATTGTCATGACTGTAAAATAAGGCAAATAAATGAAAGTACATGAACTTTTAATCATGTCGTTGTCCTTCATCATGTTGTTTTATAGGCAATGTTTATGTGAGCAAAGAGAAAAGACATTAGCTTTGTCCAAAATCTCCCTATACCCTCATACAGAGCAATATTTGAAGAGGACAGCTGAAGAGGTAGTCAATTATGCTAATGATTACAAATCTGCGTTTTTATAGCGTTTAAAACTCTGTTAACATAATGTTATAGACTATGTTTATCAAAATAAAACAAATAAAAATATACACAACTTTATTCCTTTGTCAGTTATCATGAGCATTTGTCTTTTTTTCTTCTAAGCATCTCCTGAAAAGTGTTTTATAGTTATCTAACAAATATTACATCCACTTCCTTTCTGATAAAGCAATCCAACACAGTAGGAGTGTCACTATGACACTGAAGGATACATTAAAACCAGATATATGATGAAATTTATAACTGATATTTCTTGTTAATACATGTCTAATGGATATGTATGTGTGAAAGAGTGTATGTAGATGTAGGTCTAGGTTATGTGTTAGGCTAAAATTATGTATGCAGAAATAGGTAGGCCGATATGTATGTGAGCTATTTATTATGTGTAAGAATTGAAATGATTCCCTTCTCTAATGATGCTGAGGAGGAAACACATAGCTGGTTGGGCATTTAGTTCTGATATGGCAGTGAAAGAGGAGTGATAGAGATGAAGAGGAAGAAGATGTGTCAGAAAAGAATTGTTATGAAAGAAAAGAAACAGTAGGTGGTGGTATGTGTCGTATATCTTCAGAAGCCAACACTCTAAAGAAGAAGCATAAGGCCTGGAGCTCGCTGTCTATGGAAAGCCGTTGTAACATTTAATCTATAAGCCAGTATTAGTATCTTTTTCATGGTACTAGTACTTATTTTTTAGATACTAGTATCTTTCCATTAAGTAACTAGTGCTTATTCTTTAGCTATTAGTGCTTATTCTGTAGGTACTAGTGCTTATTCTTTAGGTACTAGTGTTTATTCTTTAGGTACTAGTGTCTTTTGTAAAGTTACTAGTACTATCCTCACCAAGGTAGATACAAAGAGCACTGGGGATGGATTCTCTCTTATATGGACATCACTTGTCTGTAAATATTACAGATTTGATTATTAGTTCAATCTAAAACCATTGGAATGGCTGTAACTGAGGCAGTTATCTGAGGCAGCAAGTGCATGGCATTATGCTTCCATCAACTTTTACAGGTTATAACGCGTTTATTGTAGCTTATATGAGGCTTAGTTTTTCTTGTTATTTAATACACTTGCCAAAATCTCAAATGGCGTGTTATGCACAGGATATTTAAAGCGTGCAAAAGTAGCCTAAGTTTTATTGGTTAGACAGCAAATGACCTACTTCTCTGCTCTTCAAACACACAAAATCATTAGTCTTTACAGACATATATAGTGTTTGAGTAAAGAAACCGCTATACTATTCAAACATGAGTTATTTACCTTGCATTGTGAAAAAGCGAGATCTGTCTCTGTCAATCTGAGCCAGCCACTACTAGCACTAACGTTACCTTACCCACCCCAAAACAAACTGCTCTAGAACAAATAATTAAGAAGATTAAATATTACCCATCCAAAACTATTTATATTTCATGTTTAACCACTTTAGGCAGATTCCCGAAGTACTGGCTGTGATAAAGCTAACGTTAGGTAGGAACAGATGATGAGGCCTGGAGCTAACGTCAGCATCTCGAAAGCACTTCAGCAATTTTTTAAATAGGTGCTATCTTTATAAATAAACAGCGTATTTTAAGTTTATAAAACTACATTTTCATCCAAAAATATTTTTTGTCACATAAAAAGTCATATTTGCATTATTTGTGTTTGCGATGCGTGGAGTAGGATGTGACCGTTGGTCGCTGTGGAATTTACCCCAAAGACTTTTATTATAATATTATATTCTTTATAAAGTGAAAAACTATTCACTGTGATAAATTGTGCTGTATTACATGAAATATTACTTACTGTGCACATAGAATTATGAACTCTCGGGACTGGAATGAAAAGGTCTTCAGTTCCCACTGTGAACCTGACTGGAAATTCCTTTTGGTGCCAGGAAAATGTGCATTTGTGCATATAGCTACAGAATCAACTTAATATTTTCAAACTGAATTTAATTAATTCACATGGCTTGGATTTAAAGCACATGTAATTTGCATAATACCAACTAATATTTATTAATTAAAATCAAAACTAAATTTAAATGGTTTAAACTAGCAAAATTGAAATAAGCTTAATTTAATTGGGCCATAATCATTTTTTTCAGTGTAGTAGAATACATACTAGTCAAAACTGAATAGTTGATATCTCAATGACGGATCCCCATAGAAGTCAATAGCAAAGAATCTATGAATCTAATGAATAAGTACTAGTATCTAATAAATAAATACTAGTATCAAATAATTAAGTACTAGTATCTAATGTATAAATACTAGTACCTAATCATAAGTACTAGTATCTAATGAATTAGTACTAGTACCTAATAAATAAGCATTGGTATCTTATGAATAAGTACCAGTATCTAATGATTAAGTACTAGTGTCTAATGAATAAGTACTAGTAACTTTACAAAAGACACTAGTAGCTAAAGAATAAGCACTAGTACCTAAAAAATAAGCACTAGTAGTTAATGAATAAGTACTAGTACTTAATGGAAAAGATACTAGTATCTAAAATATAAAGTACTAGTAATGTTAAATTAGATACTAGTACTGTTTATAGATTAAATGTTACAACTGGCTGGCCATATGCTGCCTGGGGAAGGGTGCTCACAAGCTAGCAAAAAATGACCCTGGCATTTTTGTGTTGTTGATGTTTCTTTTACACGCTTCTTCTTTACATAGCCTTCAGCTTTCACTTGGTTTCCAAATAGTGTGTTTCCACACTGTACTTAGTTTCAAAAATGTGCTGTAAAATTATGCAAGGTGTTTTTCTCACACTGTGTGTTTTGCATTTGCATGGTTAGCGATTTTACAGTTTTTACGATTGCTGAAGCACAATTTTGAAAACAGGGCCCGGTTTGTCAAAACACTACACACAATTAACACAACCCTACACCAAAGTAGCACAACACTTCAGATCATTTGCAAAATGGAACACATTTGTCAAAACTAAACACAACTTTATAAAACAATATTTTGTTACAATACAAAACACATACATTTCATATGACTTTAATCTTTTTGAACCAGTTACACACTGCTGTTGCTAACCTAAAACACTTTTAGCAATTCTAATTCTCAGTGATTAGAGTACTGTAAATGAATTACAGAGAAAGTGCAACTATACAATAGTTCAACAAACACTACACAAGACCAATGCTGCAGACTGAGGAAAATATCATTGATTTCTCTCCATATACCCAAATCAGTCAACATGGAGAATCACAACAAAACATGTCCCAGTTGTCAGGTTACAAATCCAGTACAGGTTACAATAACAGTAAATAACAACAACAACAAACATAAAAAAATAATCTGAAAAAACTGACAATGTTGTAGCAGAAAATACTACAGTAAAAATACTTTACGTTATCTTTTAGCCTAGCTGGATCTGGCCAGAGAATTTCATCAACATCACAAGCAATATCCTCATTAGCAAGACAATGCGGGAAGAACCGTCTTGAATGTCGAATCCATCCTTACACAGACTCTGCATCTATTGGGTCACAGGCCTCCTCCATTGCTTGAATGAGGGGTATAACATAGGGTCAGAGATCATAAACCTTCCACTGCCATGCAGAAGGGGAAAAGGAAAGGAAGGGAGAGTGTGTGGGAGGTACTGGAATAATGGAACCAGACACCTTGTCTGTCCACTGCTTAGTCTGTCTAAAAGCGTATATGGTCTGTGTAATAAGGACCTATTTTGGCATGCCAGTGGAGGACCTCATTCTGTGTGATTGCAGCATATATTGTGATGTTACCACCACGTTAACCCGGGACATTCAAAAGAGCTCTCTGGCCAAAGATGTTTCTCCCAATTCCTCTTCCTGCACCACTGCATTTCATTTTTGTTGAAGACAAAAATTCACCTGTTAACTTTTATAGTGCTTACACCTTGATTGTTGAGTTTACAGTTAAGCACCAAAGTGTCTCACACCAGATGGCTGTGTTTGACGATAGCTTCAAATGTGTAGCATTTTGGAAAGCAGTGTCTTGAAATGGCAAAGAAGTGACATAACGATTTCTGTGTCTAATGTAGAGAAGTGTGTTTAGTGTTTTCAAATTACTGTGTGTAATGTTTTGCAAATAGTGTGAAAGCTGACATTGTGCTTACAGTTATGCAAATCTAGCCTTGTGTTTTGCTCCTTGAGTGTAAGGTTTTGCTAATTGTGGGAAAAGTTTAATTTTAGTGTGTAAGCAATCGTAAAAAATTGTAATTATGATGTAACGTTAGTGTTATAGTAGCTGTTTCTGAGCTTGATACAAACAGCTATTTCTTGTGACATTGCCATTAATATTTCAGATAAGTGTATTATTTAGTTTTAAATTCTAAGTATATGTTCTGTACAGTTTCAAGTAACGTTAATCCTTTAATTAACATTGTGACGCATTTTGATCTGAGAGGAGGAAGGGACTGCATGCAAAATCAAAGACTGATATCTTATTTGGACAGGCAAACTGTAAATTTGAAGACACACACAGTATTTTGAGTTATGAAATGGTGTTATTTGACCCTAATTAAATTATAAATAGCATTAGGTTATTTTCCAATCTCCTTAAATTAATGATATCATCAATAGTCTACTAAAATGCAAGTCTAGTGTTTGTCTGATGAGTGAATGGGTAATTCAGTGGTATTCTTCTGCTGTTTGTTTGCATGTGTTACATTATAAATCCAGACATATTTTACACAGTCTTTATTATCTGTAAAAAACAAAAAAAACACTAAACATTCCCTTTCTTTTTAATGACATCCGCGTCGCTGAAATCAGTGGAGAACCCAGTAAGACCTGCAAAGATGATCGGTGTGAGGATGCTGATGAGAGATTCATAGACAGACTGGAGGTTAATCAGACTGGATCTCTGACCATCATGAACACCAGAACCACAGACTCTGGACTTTATAAACTACAGATCATCATCAGCAGCAGCAGCTTCTGTATTAGGATGAGCAGGAGTTTCAGTGTTACTGTCACTGATGAGTGTCATTCAGTGCAAATTAAATAAAGTGCCTTTCATTGAGGACTGTAGTTTTGAGTAACATTTCAAGAAATGGTATTAACCTGCACAATGCACTAAATGCACAATGCAAAAGTTTCCTGTAAGCATTGATATTTCCTGTTGAGTGCTTTGATGTTGTTTTAGTTCCTGTACCTCAGAAACCACCATTTGTCAATTAGATCCATACCACACAACTGATGAACAAAGCAGAAAGGTATCAGTCAGAAATATCAAATTCAATTGATATGACTGTCTGTCTTTATTGTTACAGGTTCAGGTCTGTCTCTAGCTGCTGTAGCAGGAATATGTGCTGCTGTGATTATTCTGCTCGTGGCTGCAGCTGCTGGTGTAATGTACTGTCTTAAGCAAAACACGGTGAGTATTACATACAGCTGATTGAACAAGATGAAATAATAGAGTCATTGTGTGTGCAAGATGTGAAAATATGTATTTTGATTCTAATTCACCAAAGTCCTCTTACGTAGCTATGTATCTGAGTTTGTTATTATTGTTCAAACAGGAAGGGGAGCCAAATCAAGTTCAGGTAATATAAACCTACAGTTCTAATCTTTAAGTTTGTTTTGTGTGTGTGTGTGTGTGTGTGTGTGTGTGTGTGTGTGTGTGTGTGTGTGTGTGTGTGTAACTAAATCATCAATCCTGTTAATTTCTCTTATACCTTCTATGTTTTCTTACAGGAGATTCCTATAAAGTACTCAATCGTTTGTCAGAATGAGGCTGCTAATAATGGCTCATCCTGTAAACAGACTGAGACTACCACTGAAACACCAGTGTAACATTATTTATTTTTTACAATTTCCATTTAAAGGGTCAGTGAAGAGGCGATGGGAAATGAGGAAATAAGTATCAAACTCACTCAAACGGTAGTCCATGTTTTTCAGTTACATAAACATTCAGTCCAAAAGGCAGTTAAGCAGTAAACCAACTAAGAAACAAAACACGTTACCAGCAGCAGAACAGCGAGTGCTTGAGGTTTTCAGTATGTAAAGTAGGGCTGCAAAATGATTAATTGTGATTAATCAATTCAAAATAAAAGTTTGTGTACATATTATATGTGTGTGTACTGTGTATATTTAGTATTTGTATATATAAATACACATGTATATATTTGTAAAAAATATTTGTATGTAAATGTTTATAATTTGTTTATAATTTATATTATATATAAATATAAATGTTTTATATATAAATCTAACATATTTTACCTTATAGCCTTATATATATATTTTACATATAGTATGTAATCATAAGGTTTTATTTTGAATCGATTAATCATTTTGCAGCCCTAATGTAGAGATTTATTAAAGCTGCTACAGTGATCCAAAACAAGAGCAGACAACGATTTCTGTTTCTTGTCATTTGCACCATAATGCTTTTTGCACTGATGTACTTAATGTGTCAGTTATCCTCCTACCTTGCCAAGACGGCTATTATGACGACGAACGTATTTGACTGCACAATGCCTCGTACTGCAAGCCACAAGTGCACATCACATACTATAGTTTCCATTACTGGTACGTTATTCTGACATCTTGCTGTTACTATGTATTATGTAAACTTGTGTAATGTGAAACAATGTGTTTTAGTATGTTACAGTTGCTTAGCAATCGCGATACCTATTCACATGCTTTGGATAATCATGGAATCACAGAGTGCTGTATAAACAGATGCTTCAGCGTTTGAGGGAATTGAAGAAGTATTAAAAATCTACTCAGTATAAACTTTGTAGTACAGCACAGTAGCACAAGGTCTGTATGATGATGTTCCATGCTGGATCCGTTATGTAAACAGGTTGCATGGTGCATTATTCCAATCAAGGACACTAATTCAAATATGCAAATAAGAACGCTAACCTGGGTTTAGGAACATATAACAGTCAAAATTGTGTCATTGTTGCTCAAAAATTTAACAGTGTTTATAATAATGCACATATCTTTGTGTTGTGCCTCAACTTAAAACAACAATCCACGGTTTGAGAGTTGAATCACTCATCTACTCTTTAACACATTTATGTGCTTTGTACATTTATGTGAATCACAGTGGAGTTGTAATGTCATCTTGCCATTTTGTGATATTTTATGAGGTGCTATTTAGATTGTCTCACTGCCATAGTCTTGAATTTCATGTGAGAAAGAAGAGTGTGCCCTGTGGGCATTAAAGGTGAACATCCTGTTCATGAAGCATGTTTATTGTAATACTATGCTTTATATTATCACTGTGTGATAAAGATTTGCCTCCACTTGGGGCTTATCCTGTAATATGGGTGTTACAATCGCTTAAATCAATAATAACTGGACATGGGTGTTTTAGTTTCACCAATACAAATGTTTCAGTGATTTTAGTAAATGATCTGTGTATGTAAAGAGTTTTAAAAGGGAAATACCATGTGCCTTTCCTTAACTTTGTGTCTGCAAATGTAAAAAAAAAAGTGCTTTAAAGTTGAGCCTGTGTAAACGCTTTGTTGTCTTTCTGAAAAAATAAATAAATAAATAAATAATAATAATAAATAAAATAATAATAATAAATTGAATGCTCCTTGTATGTTTTTTTTTTTTTTTTGGATAAATGGCATTAAAAATACTCACACATAATAGCTGGATTCTGGAATGATGAATTTTTTTGTAGTTGAGCACAAGATTACTAATACTATTATAATACTACTTTATCATGTGTATATCTGTCTGAAAAGAAGTGACAATTTATTAATCTTACACTCTTTATTAGTAACCTTAATATACGGTGAACATTAGTAACCCTAATATAAGCATAGTACCTATGACAAAAGCAAGCAACATATATTCTGTATTAATATTGCTCATCCCTTTATTGGTCAAATGCTGTATTAGTTTAATTTTGGGTGGTGCTTTGAGTTATAGCAAGTGCAGAAATTAAAAGCGAAAGCGATTATATCTAAATTATATAGCTGAGAAATGCAAATTATGTTATGTTTACGATACAGAAGCATAGGCATACATTTAATGCAGGGTATAATTTATAAGGAAAAAAATAAACAAACAAATAAACAAACAGAAAACAACAACAGCAAAAAAAAAAAAAACCTTGGCAGCTTTGCATTACTCTACAGACTGTGGATCACAGTCCACAAAATAAGTCTAAGCTTCATGAAGCTGTGATTCCATTACTACAGAAGCTGAAAAAAAAAAGTTCTGCTAGTGTCAGATGAAAGACAGAAACGTCACGCACAAGGAGGGTTTAACAGGAATGACACACACTTCTTCACGGAATCTGTAGTCATTTTAAAACAAAATGAAGAATGTCTCGAATTTGCTGTCATTGCTCACGTATTTATCCCTCCTGTTTGGTAAGACATTATAATGTTATAATTTCTCTTCAGGTCAACAATACGAACGTGACGGAGTTTAGTTTATTTACATTCGACAAATATTAATATCTGTATTTTACTTGAGCATTGTTAGACATGTATTTGTTACAGTTTATTTTCTGGTACGATAAAATGAACAATGAACATCAACGTGTTTTGTGTGTTATTGTTTGGCTCGTGGTTTACTGTTTATTTCTTCATCAGGTGTGTCCGGTGTTGATACAGATGAAGTGTCTGTGATGGAGGGAGATTCAGTCACTTTAAAATGTCATATAAACCATCAAGAAGACATTATGTGGTATTTTAATAACATTCCATCGCTGAAATCACTGGACATCAAGGTAAGATCTGTACAGATATTCGGTGTGATAATCGTGCTGAGAGGTTCAGAGACAGACTGAAGCTGGATCATCAGACTGGATCTCTGACAATCACAAACATCAGAACCACAGACTCTGGAGAATATGATGTATTGATCTCCAGCAAAAAATCACGCGGTGGAGGATCCTACTCTGTTGTTGTTCGATGGTAAGTCATTGTTTTAAAAGCAAGTCATGTAGGCCTACATTTAAATTATATCATTGATTTGATTATTTTTTGGAATTGCATTAATTATGAATTTACTTAAAAAAAAATCCACTTAAAGGGATTAAATGTTCTGTACTTCATGTTCTAGTTAATCTCATCACAATTATCCTCATAGAAATGAGTTAGGTCTTTAATTATTTTCACACCTAAATATTTTAGGCATATTCATTAAGTTGCTTCTTCTAAAATGTTTTGTCGATTCAGCTAAGATGATCAATACATAATCCCTGGAAACAACAAATCATGTTTGATAAATTTGACCAGTGGTTTATATAAATTGTTCTGATTTACCATTAAAACTTAACCTTTCAAGCATTAAATATAGGAAATCACAATTAAATTCCTATATTACAGGGAAAATGCCAAAATTTTATTTTGTATTCTCAATATTCATCTAATTCAAGAAAACAGCCCTATGATAGTGCTTAAAGGGATACTTCACCCCAGAATGAAAATGTTGTCATTAATCACTTACCCCATGTGTCTCAAACCCGTAAAAGCTTTGTTCATCTTCGAAACACAATTTAAGATATTTTGGATGAAAACCAGGAGGCTTGTGACTGACCCATTGACTGCCAAGTAAATTACACTGTCAAGGTCCAGAAAAGTAAGGATACGTTTCTGTGTATTTTTATGCTTTGATTTGACAATACAGCGATTCTTGTGGCACGGCTGACACAGAAGAGCGTATGCTGCTTAGCTCAACAGACATTCTCCAAAATGGTGCTACAGTGTAACAAAGAGACACAGAGGAGACAATTGTTGAATAAAGTCATTATTTTTGTTTTTCTTTACATACAAAAAGTATTCTCGTCTCTTCATAACGTTATGGTTGAATCACTGATGGCAGATGGACTATTCTGATGATGTCTTTCATACTTTTCTGGACCTTGACACTATTATTTACTTGGCAGTCAATGGGACAGTCACAAGCCTCCCAGTTTTCATCCAAAATATCTTAAATTGTGTTCTGAAGATGAACAAAGCTTTTACACGTTGGAACAACATGGGGTAAGTGATTAATGACAAAATTTTCATTTTAGAGTGAAGTATCCCTTTAACTAGAAACAACTCATACAGCAACATTTTTTTGCTTTTGATATCTTGAAATTCTGGGGCATTGTAACTGCATTCAAAATAGGCAATGATTTTTTACTCTATATTTATGGAGTGCTCAATAATGTTAGCTTGCATACCTCACATCACAGTATTATCATAGATGACGATATCGCACATACCTGATCCACAATCTTTATGATCTGAAAACAACTTTTCATTGCACTTTACTGTTGTATAATCTAGTTCTTTGCTCATAAGGAACTGTTTGTTTCTTCTTTAGGTGTGTCTGGTGTTGATAAAGATGAAGTGTCAGTGATGGAAGGAGATTCGTCACTTTACACACTGGTGTTAAAACAAACCAACAAGAAAAAATTAAATGGTATTTTAATGACATTCGAATAGCTCAAATCAGTGTAGACCAGAGTAAGATCTGTACAGATGTTCAGTGTAATGAAGGTACTGAGAGATTGAGAGGCAGGTTGAAGCTGGACAAGCAGACTGGATCTCTGACCATCACAAACACCAGGACCTTAGATGCTGGACTTTACAAACTACAGATCATCAACAGCAGAAGCAGTATTGTGAAGAGATTAAGTTTTACGGTCGCTAGTGAGTATAATTTAGTGTTGATGCTCATTAAATATATACATCTTTGATCTCAGTAGGGTAGATCCACAAGTAGTCAGAGAAGTAATTAAAGGATAAGTTCACTTCCAGAATTAAAACTCTCTGATAATTTACTCACCCCCATGTCATCCAAGAAGTTCATGTCTTTCATTCTTCAGTTGAAAAGAAATTAAGGTTTTTATTTCACTAATTCCATTCAAAAGTGAAACTTGTATATTGTAGCAACAATCACTTTCTGGGGAATAATTAACTCAAATGAAGTGAATATTCATGAGTCTATGAATATGATGTGCTTATTGCTTACAAATATTAAATTACCCCAAAGAGGGAATATTTAATCATTTAAAGGTAATCTTTACTAGAATTAATGTAAGTTATCTAGACAATCTGTTCGTCCCTTGAACTGGATGCTAGACTCCCTTATCAAATATCAATAAAATACCCTTCTTACAAACTCCAAGAAATATTAATCTTCTGATCAGGAAGAACAATATTTTCTGTGTCTGTAGTATTTAGATTACTGAATAGTAATTCCTAGAAAACAAAGCTTGTAGCTTAGATCACACGATTCAGGGACTTGATCTTGATGAGCAATAAAACGGTTCAATTCAAGCAAATTATTGTATTTAATAAAAGCGGACTAAAGAGTACATAACTACAATTCACACAGAGTAAATATGAGTATATAGCAAAACAAACAATACAATTTAAACAAGATAATCAAACGAAAATAGTAATGAGATGAGAGAAAGAGAAAGAGAGAAAGAGAGAGAGAGAAAGAGGGAAGGCAGATCTCGGAGTGACAATTTTCAAACAGTTAACTTTGTGAGAGACTCAAGTCATTGGATAATTTCACAAAAGTGGAATAGCCTAGACAACCTTAAACAGCAATTTTAAGTTGCGATATAAGAAAATACTTGCTTTGATCTGGCTCTTGTGTGTAGCTGAGCTCAAATTGTCCGTTGTTGTAGCTTCTGCGTTGTCCGTCCGGAGCTGATGATGCGTGAGTTCGTGGTTAAGCGAATGTAAACTTTGCCAAAAGATGATTAGACTTAAGTTCGCTTTGGCTCATGAGGACAATTGAACGAAGTCAAATATCAGAAGACAATAAAGAAAAACTAAGATAAAATGAAAAAGTAAAGAAGAACAAACGGAGGGACTTCTGAGAAGTCCGATCGCTGAACTGGGAAACCCCCTCTTTCTCTGGCGGAATGCCACGAGCAAGGGTTTTCCTTTGTTTTTATTGAAAGGTTGGTTCACACCTATGTCACCTTATGAACCAATGAGGTGTGAGAAACTGAGGCTGGAAAAATCTTCTTTGTCTGCTGATTTCCACCACTGGTCTAATTTATGGCGATGACAAAATTACACATTTTTCCTCAGAAAGATTGTACTTCTGAAACAATGCATCTTTTGTAATTTGCCGTTGAGATTCGTCACAGTCGGGTTTCTACGATCATACAGACACCATAAACTATAACTTTTGAGTCAGGGATACAGAGATACAGAGTTGTTCCTAACTACAGGCATATAAAGTTTGATTAAACACACAGTAAACATTATATCTATTCCACTATATCATGCTGAAGACATCTAAGCACATAAAGAGATACATTTAATACATTTAGAGGTAGTTTATCAAAAGTGTTCATGTGTGAGCCAGAAATGCTCGTGTGGGTGTGTGTGTGTGTGTGTCTGGAATGTCGTCGTGCTGTGATTAAAGGGCTGGTGTTTATCTTTCCTTTGATGCTCACAGAGTGTCTCTGGATCATCTCGAAGGTGTAATAAATGTCACGAGGGCTGAGATGTCATCGACATATCGCGCCGAGGGGTTTATGTTGAGGATGTTGTAAAACAAAAGTCCTTATCTTTGTTTTTTTTAAGTTCTTGTCTCTGAGTGCAGGATGTGTTAGAGAGTCAGGATTCATTAATATGAAACAGATGGTTGAATACCATCCGCTCATTAGTGTTACAATATTATATTCATTCATTACACACAGACTGATATATTTCAAATGTGTATTTCTTTTAATTTTAATGATTATAACTTACAACTAAAGAAAATCTCAAATTCAATATTTCAGAAAATTTGAATATTACTTAAGACAAATACAAAGAAAGGATTTTTAGAAATCTTGGCCAACTGATAAGTATGAACATGAAAAGTATGAGCATGTACAACACTCAATACTTAGTTGGGGCTCCTTTTGTCTGAATTACTGCAGCAATGTGGCGGCATGTAGTCGATCAGTCTGTGGCAACTCTCAGGTGTTATGAGAGCCAAGGTTGCTCTGATAGTGGCCTTCAGCTCTTCTGCATTCTTGGGTCTTGCATATCACATCTTCACAATACCCACAGATTTCTTATGGGGTTAAGGTCAGGCGAGTTTGCTGGCCAATTAAGAACAGGGATACCATGGTCCTTAAACCAGGTTCTGGTAGCTTTGGCACTGTGTGCTGGGGCCAAGTCCTGTTGGAAAATTAAATCTGCATCTCCGTAAAGTTGGTCAGCAGCAGGAAGCATGAAGTGTTCTAAAACTTCCTGGTATACTGGCTGTGTTGACCTTGGACCTCAGAAAACACAGTGGAGCAACACCAGCAGATGACATGGCACCGCAAAACCATCACTGACTGTGGAAACTTTACACTGGCGCAGTCAAACAGCGTGGATTGTGTGCCTCTCCTCTCTTCCTCCAGACTCTGGGACCCTGATTTCCAAAGGAAATGCAAAATTTACTTTCATCAGAGAACATAACTTTAGACCACTCACCAGCCCTTTTTGTCTTTAGCTCAGGCTGGCGCTTCTGACGCTGTCTGTTGTTGAAGAGTGGCTTGACACAAGGAATGTGACAGCTGAAACCCATGTCTTGCATACATTTGTCGTAGTGGTTCTTGAAGCACTGACTCCAGCTGCAGTCCACTCTTTGTGAATCTCCCCACATTTTGAATGGGTTTTGTTTCACAATCCTCTCCAGGGTGCAGATATCCCTATTGCTTGTACACTTTTTTCTACCACATCTTTTCCTTCCCTTGCCTCTCTATTAATGTGCTTGGACACAGAGCTCTGTGAACAGCCAGCCTCTTTGCAATGACCTTTTGTGTCTTGCCTCCTTGTCAAGGTGTCAATGGTGTCTTTTGGACAACTGTCAAGTCAGCAGTTTTCCCATGATTGTGTAGCCTACAGAACTAGACTGAGAGACCATTTAAAGGCCTTTGCAGGTGTTTTGAGTTAATTGGCTGATTAGAGTGTGGCACCAGGTGTCTTCAATTCGAACCTTTTCACAATATTCTAATTTTCTGAGATACTGAATTTGGGATTTTCCTTAGTTGTTTTGATTTTCCTTATTCCTTAGTGGACTTCAGTGGTGGCCAATGGGTTGAAGGTCCAAATTGCAGTTTCAGTGCAGCTTCAGCTGAGAAATAAGGGTTTTATCTAATGAAATGATCGGTCATTTTCATTAAAAAAAAAAAAAAAAAAATTATGGATTTTAGCCACACTAGCTTTTAACCACAAATGCTCATCTTGCACTAGCTCTGCCATCTTCATGCATTGTGTAATAACGTTGGAAAGGTCACACGCAGTTAGTTCTTCATCTGTATATTACAATTCAAAAGGTTGGGCAAAAACTCTATCTTATTTTCTCCACCAACTTCAAAATTTCCGACATTGTTGTTTTACTTTTTTTTCTGAAAGTTGTTTGACTTTGTTTGCATGTTAGCTTTGTAAACACTGGGTCGGTACTTTCACCCTACGCCATGCATACATGATTATGTAATGTGTGATGTCGAAGCTAGTGCAAGATGAGCATTTGTGGTTAAAAATATATAATTATTATTTTATTTATTTTTTTGAAAATCACTGATTGTTTCAGTTAGATAAGGCCCCTATTCCTCGGCTGGATGGATGTAGAGCCTGTTGAAGCTGAAACTGGACTTTCAACCTGTTGGCCACCATTGAAGTCCACTAAATGGAGAAAAATCCTGCAATGTTTTTCTCAAAACCTTAATTTCTTTTAGACTGAAGAAGGAAAGACATGAACATCTTGGATGACATGGGGTAAATGTTCAGGAAAATTTTATTCTGGAAGTGAAATAATCCTTTAAGTATAAGTTCATCCATGAGACTCATGTATGTTTGTCTGATGAGTAAATATATAAATCAATGTTTTTTTGCTGTTCATTTAGTGTGTGAATGGTTCATTTCTTCTTCAGGTTCATCTGGTGTTGATACAGATGAAGAGTCAGTGTCTGTGATGGAGGGAGATTCAGTCATTCTAAATACTAATGTTAAAACAAACCAACAAGAAAGGATTAAATGGTTTTTAATGACATCCGTATAGCTCAAATCAATGGAGATCTCAGTAAGGTCTGTACAGATGACCAGTGTAATGAAGGTAATGATAGATTCAGAGAGAGACTAAAGCTGGATCATCAGACTGGATCTCTGACCATCATGAACATCACAAACACAGACTCTGGACTCTATCAACTAGAGATCATCAGCTACAGAATCAGCGTCAGAAGAGATTCAGTGTCGTTGTTCAAGGTGAGTTAAGTTTAATAACAAGTCTTGTACATTTATACCATTGTTCAGCAACATATGTAAGAGCTGGTGTTGGACACTGATGAAGAAGAGACTCTGGCAGAAGTAGAAACGTGTACCAGGATGTTTCTTAATGGTTAGCTGATAAATTTGTCATTTTGAAAACTGAAAATATTTAGACTATTTTCAAAATATCAACAAATATTTTTTTTTTCAGGTTGAAAGTTGAGATGGGGCATAAGGAATTCCTTTCATGTCAACAGATCTTGATGTTGTGTAGTTAGTTTTGTTTTGTTTTTTTTGTCTCAGAAATTCAAATGTATTTCTAAAGCACTGAATAAAACAACAACGTTGACCATAGTGCTGTACAAACAGTCACACAATGAGCAGAAGACAACTTTTAAAAAGGGATCACATCTATATCATTAAATAAGTAATATTAAAGAAAGATCCTTAAATCAGCTGTGGGTTTGTGTTTCAGGTGTTTCTGCTGCTGATCGAGATAAAATGAAAAGGAAGTCAGTGAAGGAAGGAGAATCTGTCACTTTAGAAGTCGGGAAATAAAAAAAACGAATCATTCGATGGTGTGGTATTTTAATGACTCTCTCATCGCTAAAATCATTGAAGATTCAAGTGAAATCTGTGCAGATGTTCAGTGTAAAGAGAGATTCAGAGACAGACTGAAGCTGGATCATCAGAATGGATCTCTGACCATCACAAACACCAGAACCACAGACTCTGGAGAATATAAACTACAGATCAACAGGATCAGATTCAGCATTATTAGGAGCTTCATTGTTTCTGTCATTGGTGTGATCATTTAATTACTTAAGTCAATTTTATTAATTAAAGTATGCATTTTTAAATCATCCATTTTGGCCTATATTGAAATTGATATCATAACCTTCATATGCACATCTAATGACATAATTGTCAAAACAAACATGCTGTTCACAATACTATGAACAGTGTGTAATAATCAGTTGTGATGTGTTGGTGCTTCTTGTTGAGCTCGAGGTTGTGAGTTTGTTTTAGCTGCTGCTCTTCAAAAACAATAGATGACACAAATTATCAGTTAAACCAATATCATACAGCTGATGACCAAAGTAGCAAACTGTAAATATCAGACAAAGATATTGTTTATTATCAGTCACTGTCTAAATAATAATGGCTGTCTGTTTTCAGCGGTTCTAGCAGGAAATTATGTTGCTGTTGCTGTTGTTGTTCCGCTGCTCATTGCTGCTGCTGCTGCTGCTGCTGTTGTGAATTACAGGCCTATGATAGAAGGAGAGGTTAGTATACATTCAGCTGATCAAACATCTATTTTTCTGTTTAATCAAAGTACTGTATGTTTAATTGATTTTATTATTATTCAAACAGACTGTGTGATGTCGGTCAGTGAGTACTGAACCTTCTCTCTCTTTTTTTTTTTTTTTTTGTGGTTTTACATAGAAATGAAAACTGAATATAGATGAATAAATAAATACATTTTATGCCATTATAAATAAATTCATTGTATTATTATCATAATTACATTTCTGTTATATTAGCTGTTATGACACTGGTCTAGGATCAGGATGTAACATAAATGTTTCTTACAATAAATGACAAAATAATATTAAATCAAAAGTGCAACTTCATCAAGAGAGCAAGTAAGGGTACCAATACTGACTTATTAATACTTGTCGATATGATATTTTAAGCATTTTAGATGTGTTGGCTGTTTAGGAAGATGAATGTCTCTGCAAGATTAGAAATGTATCACATGATATGGTTTCATTATTATTATTATTTTATTTTTATTTATTTTTTTAAGATTTTAAGGGTGGCTCCTTTAGACTTGTAAGGAAGCAGTCACTATTACGCTTTTCCACCCTCGGGTCAAGTGTTCTCCTTGCTTAACCGTCTATCAGTGGTTTTGTTTTCCACTGTTGGTCTTATAATTATGGAGGTGGTCCAATGCAACATTTTGATGCCAAAATTTAATGAGAAATTTTTGCATTCTGCAAAATTACAGTATGTTTTATACCGCTTTTAAGAGAAGCATCCCATATTTAAACAATGTTAGCTGTTAATCTTAAATATCAGGATATCAGCATATGAAATATTTAGTCTTGTTCTCTTTGTGTAACTGAACCATCAATCCTGTTGATTTCTTCTGTGATTCTGTGTTTTAGAACCATGCAGGAGATGTTTCCCTAATCAGACTGAAGCACTGCTGATGAATGGGACGCCCTCTAATCAGTCTAAGACTCATGCTACCAATGATGAGATGTCCACTGATCAGTCTGAGACTCATGCTGCCAATGATGAGATGTCCTCTGATCAGTCTAAGACTCATGCTGCCAATGAGACATCACAGTAACATTATTATTTTTGATTATTTCATTGAAAGAGAACATGAAGAGAAGATTGGAAATGAGACAAGAGCATCAGCTGAAACTCACAACACTCAGAAACACAATACCATCATTTCAGTATTAGGTACCAGTACAGAATTGTCAGTTTACAATATAATTAGGGGTTCGAGCACAGTGCTGAAACCCTATTGTAATTGTTAGGATTTTTTATTATTATTATTATTATTATTATTATTCTGCCCTAAAACTGATTGTGCAGCCCAAACCGTAAGGCCTAGAGACTTGAAACTTGGCCAGATCAGAGCTCAATTTGGGAGAACCTATCAAAGTCTCGCCTAATCGCTAACGGGCGCTAAGCTAAAAAAAACAAAAATTTTAGACATTTTGGCTGTAGCTCAGTAAACCATTAGTCGAGACTCAAAACATGGCATCGTTGAATCCTTGGGTTAGCCGAACAAAATTGTTCTGCTGCTTTTTTGCTTCTACGTGCATCGTTTTCTCGCGAAAATCAAGTTATATCTGAAACCTACCTTTGCAACTAGTCCTTGGTTTTTCACCGATCAGAACCAAACCACTGCAGAAATATTCTCTGGACACTCAATATCAATAATTATTGAAATTTTGATTCTTACCTAAACAGTACACCAAAAAGTGTCTACAGGTCCTTCTCAAAAAATTAGCATATTGTGAAATAGTTCATTATTTTCCAAAATGTAATGATAAAAATTAAACTTTCATATATTTTAGATTCATTGCACACCAACTGAAATATTTCAGGTCTTTTATTGTTTTAATACTGATGATTTTGGCATACAGCTCATGAAAACCCAAAATTCCTATCTCAAAAAATTAGCATATCATGAAAAGGTTCTCTAAACAAGCTATTAACCTAATCATCTGAATCAACTAATTAACTCTAAACACCTGCAAAAGATTCCTGAGGCTTTTAAAACTCCCAGCCAGCTGTCCAGAAGGCCATCATTGACACCCTCAAGCGAGAGGGTAAGACACAGAAAGAAATTTCTGACGAATAGGCTGTTCCCAGAGTGCTGTATCAAGGCACCTCAGTGGGAAGTCTGTGGGAAGGAAAAAGTGTGGCAAAAAAATGCTGCACAACGAGAAGAGGTGACCGGACCCTGAGGGAAGATTGTGGAGAAGGACCGATTCCAGACCTTGGGGACCTGGGAAGCAGTGGACTGAGTCTGGAGTAGAAACATCCAGAGCCACCGTGCACAGGCGTGTGCTTTTGAACCAGAAACAGTGGCAGAAGCCTGACCTGGGCTACAGAGAAGCAGCACTGGACTGTTGCTCAGTGGTCCAAAGTACTTTTTCGGATGAAAGCAAATTTTGCATGTCATTCGAAATCAAGGTGCCAGAGTCTGTCTGAAGTCCAGTGTCAAGTACCCACAGTCAGTGATGGTCTGGGGTGCCATGTCAGCTGCTGGTGTTGGTCCACTGTGTTTTATCAAGGGCAGGGTCAATGCAGCTAGCTATCAGGAGATTTTGGAGCACTTCATGCTTCCATCTGCTGAAAAGCTTTATGGAGATGAAGATTTGTTTTCAGCACGCACCTGGCACCTGCTCACAGTGCCAAAACCACTGGTAAATGGTTTACTGACCATGGTATTACTGTGCTCAATTGGCCTGCCAACTCTCCTGACCTGAACCCCATAGAGAATCTGTGGGATATTGTGAAGAGAAAGTTGAGAGACTGAAGACCCAACACTCTGGATGAGCTTAAGGCGCTATCGAAGCATCCTGGGCCTCCATAACACCTCAGCAGTGCCACAGGCTGATTGCCTCCATGCCACGCCGCATTGAAGCAGTCATTTCTGCAAAAGGATTCCCACCAAGTATTGAGTGCATAACTGAACATAATTATTTGAAGGTTGACTTTTTTTGTATTAAAAACACTTTTCTTTTATTGGTCGGATGAAATATGCTAATTTTTTGAGATTTGAGAATTTTGGGTTTTCATGAGCTGTATGCCAAAATCATCAGTATTAAAACAATAAAAGACCTGAAATATTTCAGTTGGTGCAATGAATCTAAAATATATGAAAGTTTAATTTTCTATCATTACATTATGGAAAATAATGAACTTTTTCACAATATGCTAATTTTTGAGAAGGACCTGTATGCTAACGTAGCCAAATGTTATTTTAGCTATAACTCCTGAATGGAATGAGATATCTTAACCAAACTTGGTACACATGTGTATAAGCTCCATCTTTGGTGAAATAAAAAAATTACGCACCTCTGCCACTTGGGAGCTTATAAGACAGAAAAACACATAAATGGTTTTAACTAGGCAACCGTTGGTCTGATCAACTTGAAAATTGGTATGCAGTGTCTTTGTCTGAAGCGGCACAAATATTTAAGAGGAAATTGTATCTCAAAAAACATGGCAGCCATTGGCCAATGAAATTTAAGCAATTATTAGACAAGGTTAATGGGGTCGATCGAACGAAACTTGGTGGGCATGTTCGACTCCATGGCCCTTAAGGTCTGTAAGAATTTTGAAAGAAATCGCCACTAGTTGCGCTAACGAGGTTTTTGGCTCTGTAATCACATGGTGTTTCACATATCCATCCAATATGCATATCATTTGATAGATCTCCTCATAATGCACAACTTTGCCTCAAGAACCATTGTGCATGTCAAATCTGTTCATTAATTATTCACAAATATGTTAAAAACATACTTTGCTAACTAGTCCTAGGTTTTTTGCCCGATCAGAACCAAACCACTGCTGTAATATTCTGTGGACTTTCTAGATCAATAATTATCAAAAAAATGTTGAATTTTGTCCTTTGGTTAGCTTTAAAGGGGTCATTTATAAAGGGGAGTGGCCAATCATACCCCAAAGCCTATAAAACCAAAACAAAGAGTCAAAACTTTATGAAACATGGTGAAAACATGTGGCAGATGACTCTTAACAGGTATGCAAAGTTTTATGGAGATTGGACTATAGGTGGCGCTATAACAGTTAAAAGGGCCTCAAAAACACAAAATTTCAATAGACAATGACCACAAATGGTAGAATATGTTCATACATTAACACAAACACTAGACCTTCATATCATATGATAGATCTCCTCATTGCTGAACAACTTTGCCTCTGGGAGTGAAGCTGTCAATCAAATCATTTATTAATCATTCACAAATATGTTAAAACCATACTTTTGCGAACTTGTCCTAGGTTTTTGCCCGATCAGAACCAAACCACTGCAGTAATATTCTCTGGACTCTCTAGATCAATAATTATCAAAAAAAAAAAAAGTTGAATTTTGTCCTTGGTTAGCTATAAGGGCTCATTTAGAAAAGGGTGTGGCCACATGTAACCAAAAGCCTATAAAACCTAAACAAAAACTCAAAACTTTAAGAAACTTAGTGTGAATATATGTCAGATGACTCTTAACTAGCATGCAAAGTTTCATGGGGATCGGACTATAGGTGGCTATAACTGTTCATAAGGCTTAAAAACAATATTTCTGTTCTAAATGGCTTCAAACTGCTAAAAAAACTCATATATTCACACATACATTAAATTTGTATTCATTCTAAGCAAGCATGCACATTTTAGAGAGATTTTGCAAAAAAAAATAACACTATAATAGTGATAAAGCTTAAAAACACAGTGTTGTATGATAAATTGCATTCATAACCAGTAGATGGCAGCGAAGACTACTAATGGACTCATTAAATGAACAAAAACAGTACTTTTCATTTGTTTGTTGTACACATTTCAAAATCACTGCAATAGCATTTAAAATTGCATTCAATCAAAGTTTAGCATTTTGTTCAAATAGTAGTTTTACAGTTATGCCAGATTATGATTACAATGAAACCTGCCAATGACATACAAACTTAAAAGAGAAGACTGTCTCTGTATGTGTGTTTGGTGTGTGTGTAAGCATGCTTAATGATTATTAATATAATAGTTTAACCATTTCAATTCTTGTGTGTGTGTGTATGTGTGAGCCTATTCTCCATTTTAGATGTGTTCTACCGCAGCCATGCATCCAGGTTGGCCTAGACCTTAAAACCATAACACATTTTAAGCCCTGGTAAATGCTCGAACCCGGTAATTGCTGCTTGAGCTATATTTTATAATTATATTTATAATTATAATTCAGTGTTTCAGTTATTAAGTGACTTAAACAATAATTTAAATAATTGAATGCATTTTAAATAATGTAGGTGTTGCTTCAGAAATACAATAAAAAAGAAAGTAAAAAAATGAATGTGAATCAAGTAATTTAATACTTAAAGACAATCAGTTTTACAGAGTAGCTGCAATCAATCAACTCACAGGTAGGCTATACTGAATTGAGTCTGTACTACAAATAATAGTAACATTAAGTCTTTAAAGTTTTATTATTGTCATTTGACAACACTAGGAAGGAACATGCCTAATGAAAACACCAGTGTGCTGTTATATATTACTCCAAGCTGGTGTTTATAGCAGGAATCGGTTTATTTGTGTTTGAGTCTATGAAGCAGTTTGTTAAAGAAAGGTTAACAGTTCAAATCCTGCAAGGGTTGATCCATGAAATATCACCATTGTGTCCTTGATCAAACTCTGAATCTCAGGAACTGAATCTGTAATAACTGCACTTAAACAACACTGTGGAGAAAACTGCAACAAAATGCCAAATATGTATTTTTTTGTTTTATTTTTATTATATTTAATTAGTTTATCATGTTCTATATTTGTATACTTGTTACTAACTGCTGCTACATCCCTTTATACTTTTACTTATATTAAGTAAAATTATATTAAATCTCTCTTTTGTTCAAAGAGCTCGCTGTCTGCCTACAGAACATCAGCAGATCTCCGATCTAAATAATTCAATCTCATTATTTTTTATAATTTTCTCATTAATTAAATAATTAAGTTTCAGATCTGAACTCTGAGATCTGGGTTTTCCCAAATCAATGGCAGGATTTAGAAGTGTCAAGGTGTATTTTATTGTAAATATTCTCAGAAAAGTAATTTCAGAGTCATATAAAGTACAATTATAGGCCTTAGAAAACCTTTACCTCAACCTCAGTAGAAGACAAAACTTGCTGCCTTGCACATTGAGGTGGGATATTTTGAGACCCACTTTTTTTTTTTTTTTTACTTTGCATCAAACAAGAAAAGCGTGCTGTGAATACCTTGTCTATATAAACACTATTTTATTTACAGGAAAATGGAAAGGAACTTGAAAGGTCTTTGTATGTTTGTATAATAAATGACATTAAATCAGATCTGATTCACTCTTAACTTGAATCTGAGTTTATCGTGACATTTCTGAGTTTGTTAGAAATAAGCTCAATCATTTATCTGTGACCCTGTACATTACTTTCTGATTAAATAAATGTTCTTCTTTAACACTAGATGGAGCTCCAGCAATACAGTGTGCATACCACTGTACTAGTATTTTGTCACTCTTTCATAAAGTTTTTTTTTTTTAAATAAAGAACAGAAGAACATGAATGCTTATAAATGACAAAGATGGCATTTACATAATAAAAAGAAAATGAATCAAAAGGGCAATTATTCAATAAGATTGTTTATAAAAGAAGCTAGTTTCACTGCATTCTTGTTATTAATCCATAATAAAGAGTTATAATAAAGTGTCAACTCAGTCCTCCAATGAGTAATGTTAGGAATTGTCTTGAAAAATGCCATTTCTGTATAAAATGTTTACTTAACAATATTACATTGTTAATGCCAAAGTCATTGTGATCATTTCGAAAATACCTAATTTTATATCATTAATTGTTAGATTCATCATCTGAATTCCTTTGAAGACGAACAATTGTTGAAGGTCCAGCCAAAACCTTTGCACAACTTCACACAAACAGAAAAGATGATCCAAATCTTTGGGTTCATTTTCACAGAAGTTACAGTTTCCTACATCTATTTTACATCTCTGTTTTAAGAAATCATTAGTTGGATAAATCCTATTTATAATTTTAAACTGCATTTCTTTCGTCTTTGGCAGGACTGGGAATTTTAAGTAATTACCTCTAATATTTTTATTATCTCCTTACTAAAGTCTTTGAGAATATAATCTCTTTTGAGAGAGCTTGTTAAGTAAACAGTTCCTTATAAACTTGTTGTTACATTTGTAATTCTGCAAATTAATACCATTAGATGTCTTAAGGTAGGTGTGATTTTTGAATATATATTATATCCTGCTTAATTATAGCTACAAGTGATATTGGAGAGCTTTCACAATCTGTTTAAACTTCTTTTGGGTACATCTAATCTGAAATTTGTCACAGAAATCAACATGTTATAAAACATTTCCTTGCATATCCATGAAGTGGGCAATATCCCAGACACCTTTAGAGAACCATTCTGGAATAAAAGAGATTTTCTATTTACCAATATATATTATTCCAAATTGGTGTATTGTGTGGTGTGAAATTATGCTTGAAGGACCTGTTGGTGGAAATCTGAAAGTCTCATAGGAAGTTTCTTAAAATCAAAATCACATTTTAAAAGAAAACTAATGCCGCCTACTTTTTCAAAAATCTGATTGGGAATATAAGACCACAATGAAATTTTTATTTTGAATATAGTTTTCAACCATCTCATTTTCAACATGCCATTCATACAATCAAAATCTATTGCATTACCACCTCCATCCTCATAAGTTCTAATTAAATCCTGCTTGGCTATATAATGACATTTATTCGCCATATAAAATCAAAATTTAGTTTGTTGATAGTTTTAACTATATGGGGTGCTATTGGAAGGGAGTAAGCTGGGTATATTAATCTAGATAAAGTGTCCATTTTAGTTAACAATATTCTGCCAAAATGGAAAGATCTCTTTGTAACCATCTATTTAGAACTGATTTGCAGTTGTCAACATTGTCTTCTATGTTTCGTTTTTCAGAGATCGTTTTGTCTTTAGTCACCACAATACCCAAGTATTTGACTTCTTTTTAACCTTTATGTTATATAATGATTGCATGAATTGGTCTTTAATGGCAATAATTCACATTTATTTAAGTTTAACTGAAGTCCGGAGCTTTGAGAAAATATTGATAGCTTGTAACGCTATGGGAATTTGGAATTCATTTTAAGAAACAAAGTTGTATCGTCAGCCAACTGACTTATAAATATTTGTTTGCCCTTCATTTCTGAGAGTGTTTACATTTGCTTTCGTTGAAAATGTTTCCTAATTTTGCCTAAGATAATCATTACGTCAAACCACGACACCAGGGTGTATTCCAGAAAGCAGGGTTAACTTACCGTGAACTAAACCCTGAACTCTCGGTTGATTAACCCCAACCCTTGCTTCGAGGTATGTGGTTCCAAAACGCGTCCGGGAGTAATTTCATTCAACTCAGAGTATGTTCCTGGTTAAGACTCAAGACATTCTCAACAGAGCGACGAATCGACGAGTCACTATGGAAACGGACGCTAAGAAAAAGTGCGCCAAACTGTTTCTTTCTTCTTCTTTTGTTCATTAGTTGTTTACATGCTTAGGGCATATCGCCACCTAATTGATAGCTGTGCAGTCATTTTTATTTTTTCCATTTAATCTTTAATCCCTGAGAAGAATGTGAATTATATTGTTTGTTTTATGCTAATTATATATTGTCATATCAGATATGTGTTTTGATTTAGAATTTAGACAATATAGAAAATGCCGATTCATGTGAGATAATATAACATGTAATATAATATATATATATATATATATATATATATATATATATATATATATCATACATATATGTTAAACATTACCTTGTCATAGTGTTTTATAATTTATGCCAATAAAAGAAATAATCATATTAGAATAATATACTACTTTATTTATTACTTATTAGCTTCCCCGTAACATATCAAATATATATATATATATATATATATATATTATATATATATATATATATATATATATATATATATATAAAATAGGCTAATATTGTAATATTATATAATGCTGTGTGCTATCTGTCACGCCCACTGAAGGCTCGCTGAAGTGAACTAACCCTGGAACAGGAGCAGGTTAAGTTCAGAGAGTGAGTTGCTATGACTACTAACATACCCTGAAAGTTACCTCCGTTTTTGGAACCGAAAGTTGAGGTTATCCGCTTACTTACTCTTAAACATACCCGGGTATGTCACATAACCTGCTTTCTGGAATACCCCAGGACCCAGCTGACGTCTGGTGCTGGGTGGCTGTTTTCAGTGTCTCTTTAACCAGGAAATATTATGCTACGCCCATCTCAGACACCTAATATTTCAGAACAGCGTCAACGGAACACTTTTATGGATCAAAATCTACATTTATTTTAGGGAAAGCAGTGAACATGAAGCTTCTCTGTTTTGTTATCATCGTTATGGTGTTTCCTCGACCATGGTGAGACATTTAGACCTGCTACAGTTTCTCTTCCGGGTGACGATAGAAGCGAAAGTGACGCAGTTTGTTTTGTATCAGCTCCATCTCGCTTTATATTCGACAGAAATGTGTTTTTCTTTGTTGTATGTTGTTGTCAGTGTGTGGTTTGCGCGATCGTTAGACATGTTACAAACTGTCCTCTGGTCAACGACAAAACGAACAACAAAGAGACGATTGTAATTTAAAACAGTTTGGCAGTCAATCCAGTCTCTGTAAAGTCCCGTGACGGTATAAAAATCTCACTTAAAAATAAAATGGCACCATACCGTGGGTAAATGCTGAAATATATTAAATGTATTGAATCACTTTAGATTAAACTTATGACAAATGCAAAATAAATACATTAATAAAAATAAAAATAAAAACATGTCACATGGCTTTGTCTTTGTTTATGTGGCCATGTGCCCCTCAGGTCCTGGTTTTCCCCTTACCAAGCCCTCTTGTTTAGTCTTCGCCCAGTCCTCCTGTTCTGTTGATTGTTTCCTGTAGTGATAGGAATCAGCTGAATCAGTTGCTTTGAAAATGATTCACTGTTTCGAAGCGCTTCCATGCTAGCGACACTGGTCAAAACAGTGTCAAAACAATTAACAAATACTCAGCTCAAACATGCATAAAACCAGCTTTACAAACTCATTGCAGATAATTTATTTAAAGTATAATCTATCAAATGATCATGTAATAGGCTACCATAACATTTGTTCTTTTAGCAATGTTCAGGGTTTGTTCTGTGGATGTCTCAGCTGAACAGGCCTGTAAGAGATTATAAACTATTATCGCTTTTAATTATAATGTCTCATTAAAACGGCTACAAATGTATAAAACCGATCTGGTAAAACCTATAGATTCACAGACGTTGTTCTGAGCTCAGTGAATTTGCTTGATTCATGACTTCACGAGATCATCGCCCCACTGGGGAACCACACATTTTTTTTTTTTTTTGTAATTTATTTATTGAAACTGGTTGACCATTACAACAAAATTGTAGCAATTTAGTCCACATATAAAAAAAGAAAAGCAATCTGTAAGAAAGCATTAAGAGAAAAAAAATGGAAAAGTATGTGACAGACACAGTATTAAGATTCAAGTGTATGTAAACTTTTGAACTTTTAATTTGTGTGTGTGTGTATATATATATAGCCTTGTCTATATTTAAACATTTTATGTGAAGTTGCTTATTGTGATTATGATATCTATGATAACTATTTTATTCATTTATTAAACTTTTGCATATACTGCATGGGGTATGTAACCTTATGAGCAGAATATGACTCAGGACGTAGGTTGTATGATGTTCATTAAGATCATTCATGAAACTCGTGTCTGTTTGTGTGATAAGTGAATGTGTAATTCAATGATGTTCTTCTGCTGTTTACATGCATGTTTTCATTATGAATCCAGACATATTTCTCACAGTCTTTATGATCTGTAGAAAAAATTTTCACAGCACATTCCTGTTTGTTTTTGTCTGACTAATAATCAACTGTTCAATTCTCCAGGTGTGTCTGGTGTTATGGATGAAGTGTACTTGTCGGTGAATGAGGGAGAGTCAGTCATTCTTCACACTGGTGTTAAAACAGACCAACAAGAGAAGATTAGATGGTATTTTAGTGACATTGCATCGCTGAAATCACTGGAGATCTCAGTTATATCTGTACAGATGTTCAGTGTAAAAATAGTGATGAGAGGTTCAGAGACAGACTGAAGCTGGATCATCAGACTGGATCTCTGACCATCATGAACACCAGAGAACTGGACTCTGGAGAATATCGCTCTCACGGATCATCAGTAGCAGCAGCATCAATGAAAATGTCTTCATTGTTGCTGTATATGGTGAGTCATCATGTTTAAAAGCAAGTCATGAACATTTAAATTTTAGTGATATTTTTGAAGATTTTGCAGATAGTTTTCTCTTTACTTGTTAATTCACACAGAGTATAAAGATCCTTTTGTCAAAAACATTTACTGTTGAAGTGGAATTTGTAGATTTAAATATACCCTACATTTATTACAGTATGCCTAAAAGTTAGTTAGTTATTGGTTGGTTAGTTATTAATTTTATCAGTCTTGTTCTGATGAAGATAAAAGTTCTACAATTATAAGTTTAAGTCTGTCTATTATTTCATACTCAGTATTTTTTAATAGTTCATTAGAAATAAAGCACAATAGCTCAATTGTGGATAAATAATTCCACAGTTCACACGCTTATATGTTTTCTCCTCAAAAGATCCTCCAGCAGCTATTGGTTTGTGTTTCAGGTGTTTCTGCTGCTGAAGCGAGATAAAATGAAAAAAAAGTCGGTGGAGAAGGAATCTGTCACTTTAGATCCTGCTGTAATCAAAAAACAAAATGATTTTATGAAATGGTATTTTAATGACACTCTCATCGCTGAAATCACTGGAGATCTGAGTAAGATCTGTACTGATGATGAGTGTAAAGAGATTCAGAGACAGACTGAAGCTGGATCATCAGACTGGATCTCTGATCATCATGAACACCAGAACCACAGACACTGGAGATTATAAACTAGAGAACAACCGTAGCAGAATCAGTATTATAAAGATATTCAGTGTTATTGTCACTGGTGAGTATCATTAGTCATGCACTTTACTTTGTAGTTTTAGAAAGAAGATTAAAACATATAAATCAACCCAGCAAATGTTTTCATTGTGGGCTGTTAGAAAATGTGAGCCGACTCAGTATGAAAATATAACTGAGCTCATCTTTATTACCATCACATGCATGTAACATTGAGCTTGGTCACTTATGAATTTTACAGATTTCAAATCTATTGTTAATATGAAAAAAGCACAATATTAGTCAGTTTCCTGCTGATTCTTGTCGCGACTTTTGCAGTTCCTCAAAATCCACTAGAGGAAAATTGTCTAAAAGGTATTTTTGAAGTTGATTATTAGGCAGTCTCTAGTAATGATGACTGTCTGTTTTAGCTGTTCCAGATTCAGTTGCTGCTGTTGTTGTTGTTGTTGTTGTTGTCGCTCTGCTGGTGGCTATAGCTGCTGTCATTTACTATCGCCACAGGAAATCTACACAAGAAAGACAAAATGGCAAGCATTACATACAGCTGATTTCACAAGATGGAAAATAAGATCTATTGTTATCTTTAAAATGTATTCTCATTAACCAAAGTAATCTGTGTTTAATTGAGTTTTTTGTTATTATTGTTCAAACAGACACAATGGATCACAGTCATGATCAGGTGAGATATTATGTGTGCGAATCTCTCTGACTGCAAAAGAAATTGTGAAGATTACGACAGATTCTGATCTGTGAGATCTGTGCCTTTACTTCTTGAATGAAGAAAGAGGTTCTTTAGATTTTGCAAACATCAGAGGAAATTAATTATTATTTTTTGTCTGACTGAATCATCAAACCTGATCATTTGTTTTACCTTCTGTGAATGTGTGTTTTCTTATAGGAAATGGTGTGGACTCGGTTCCCTTATCAGAATGGCATTCCATTAATCGCTGATTATATTGGGACATCACAGTAGCTTTATTTATTATTTTGTTAGCTAATTCTGCGTTTGATTTAGCTCAGAAGTCAAATGTCGAGCTGGGAATGATGTCACACCCAAGTAGATGGTGTTCCAGTAGAGAAATCTAATGGAGTTCACTCATGTTAGCATTAGCAGTGTTGGGAAAAACAGAGCATTACACTGCATTATGTAACTGCAGACACTCACATTGCAGCATGTTCACAGATAGAGGTTGGTCATTAATGAGTGTATGACTCAATAATAACATGGGAATATAACAAAAGCTTATACTTGGGTTTGAACAAATTTCTACATAATAGAAATTTTGAACTAAGCACCACATTACCAGCAATAGTTAAGTGTAATATTCTGCCTATTTAAGCATTTGAGATGTTTTACTACAAAGTTTGTGCATTTCACCTGAGGACTAAGATGGAGGCCTGTGGGTGCTTCAAGGTAAAGCTTGTTATTTCACATGGTCTTTTATAATAGATGTGTCTTTGTTTTGTCCATATTAATCAGTTCTTTTTATGGAGAATATTTGGCTATGTTGTATTTGTTCAAAGTGCTCGTTATATCATGTAAATATTGTGTTTTTTGTTTGTTTGTATTTTAGTATATTATCACTGTATGATGGAAATGATCGCCTTCACTTGAATTTCCTGCTTGCTCAGTCCAGTCTCTACTGCCACATGCATGGGACAGGAAAAACAACAGGGAGATACTCCATCTGTTTATCTGCACAATGGGAAAATACTTCTAACTGTGCAATTCTATCTTACTTTCTTATGTTTATCCTGTGTGATGTGGATTATGAAATCTGTTCTGCCACTTATTCAGAAAGCTATTTTTTTTTTTTTTTTTTACTTTGAATCAGCCACAGAAAGCACCATGTAAAAATAAGCTCATGTAAATCTATATTTTTTACAGTGTAAATTAACTTGAAGCATATTTGTCTGCTCATGTGACAAAGGCTATTAAAACAATTAATACTCATATATCATAGCTGAACTCTGTTTGTCATTTTGAATTAGTTTGAAATAACTGAACTAAACAAACCTTGATTAATTTATAGAGTGATGATTGTAACATGATTTCAGCTCAATGTGGACTGAACCTTCACTCAACCTTCACCCAAGCTGTCCTATAGCAATATGAACACATGAGTTTCATCAACTGATATTTTAAAAGCTTTTATTTTATGCTATTTATATTTGAAGAGGGTAGGCTAATCTTGAAAAGTGAATTCCTAGACATTAAATGGTGTTCTAGTAAAGTATACAAACTTGTCTATCTTACATCTCAAAGACAATCCCATATTAAAAGTGTTTTTTTTTTGTTGAAATATCAGTGATAATATATATATATATATATATATATATATATATATATATATATATATATATATATATATATATATATATATATATATATATATATATTCTGTCTGGTCTAGTAAGGCAATACTGCATTGTATAAAATGCCTTCTCTAAGGATAGGTTAGGACAGGGGAAATCGATTTCAGACCTGAAAGAGAAAAGAGAAGAGTTAGTAGTAGTTCAAGCAATGTTATGTTGCATGACGCTGTGGCAAATCTGTAAAACTGCTGGCTGAATAAACGAAAGAAGCCAAATATCAATCACGCTTGTGCTCTGAATCTTCCTCATCATGCAGCATCTCTAAAAACATTTCAGCTTTTAATCTAGAATGTCTGGGATCAGTCATACTAACACACACTGGATAAAGAAAACCAAAAGAAAAATGTTCAAATACACAACAAGCAGTTGATCATGTATATACTGATTATATATTGTCGCTATCAGACCGAAACCTTGTATGTCCAAAACCATTACTTTTCACTGACAGACATACAGAGTGACCGATAGTATTGATTTTGACAAAAAAATAAAAATGATGAATGAAATTTGGAAACATGAGGTTTCTGCCTGACAGCAATGATATATACTTGATATATACAACATATATCTTGATTCTTTATTTTGTTGACCTAGCTTCAAACATTAGCTTAGCTAAAAATACGAATATGTTTCAACAACAATCTAAGTGAATAAATTGGACATGGTTTCTTGTCTGCATAGTAATACTGTTTATACAATATTGCTTTATTGGACCTAACATTCTATAATAAATTATGTCCAGTTATCTCTACCATATATGACATATTTTCTGTGTAATAATATTATAATCAAGAGTATATGCATCTAATCATCAAATAATGTCCAGGTTGAGTGTGACAATGAGGATGAATAGTTTTCTGGGTAAATATTCACTTGCAAAAAAAAAAAATAAATAAAACAGCGTATTGAAAGGGCATAATATTCAAGTAGCGAATGAAGTTTCTGTATGGGTCATTTTGACCCATGTGTTAAAATTGATGTAGAAATACATAAACTGTGTTTTTATAAAGTAATGAAAGGCAAATAAACATTATGATTTGTGGTAGTCAAAATCAATATATTTCAAGGCTGTCTGGAATAATAAATGATAGAAAAACATTTCTTTCAGATATTCATCAAAGAAACACTCATCAATACACTGAAAAAATGTTTCATTCATCCATCATGCCCTTAGGGCATTTTCTTTTTTTCTTTTTTCCATGGCTCAAATTAAATGTGATATGAATCATTAACCTAATTTTTTTTTAATTGATGAATGAAACATTTTTTCAGTGTGACTGAAATAACATAGGAAATGAACACGGTCATTTTAGACCACGCTGTGCATTAGACGGCTAGTGAACAAAAGATTTTTATTAAAAAGTAAGAAAAAATAAAAATAAGGATTGTGATGATCAAAAACAAGTTAACTTAGGAATTCCTGGTATTCTGAATGATGAAATTAATTTTTTTGCAAAGATATAAAAAAAAGGTAACTCAGTCAGGTCAATTAAGACCCATGATGTGCATCAAAGGGTTAGTACAGTGTTTTAGAGATGTGAGATTACACTTTAAACACCTCAAACATACTCTCACACACTGACGTTAAACACAAATATCTAGCAGATACAAGCTCATGCAGAAGCTGTTTGTCCAACAAGTAAAATCACATTTCTGTACAGATGTGAATCAAAGAGACAACAGAAGAGTATTTTGCATCTACGGTTTGCACTTTTAAAAATGAGATTAACGAGGTCTCTTTAAGACTTTAAGAATCAAACATGAAAATGTGCCATATGTGACAAATGATTTAGATAATTAGTTAAAAGTCCTTGTATTAGGCAAATTCTTTTGAAGTTTTAAGGATTTCATGAATTCATCTTTAAGTACCACACTTTAAACCCTGCTGAATAAATTTTCCATTAATTTCCACTAATGCACTTAATGTTCAATGAAACTGTCTAAAAAGTATAAATCAAGAGCCATAAATGATCAAGACAAATCGGCACACTGAAGGTGATTTTTTTTAATAAAGAAACTACATTTCCATACGATCAAAACATTTAGTAGAGTTTGAGATACTGTGCTATTTAGTGAGGCATCAAATTAAAGCAACAATATTTTGACATCACAACTAAAACTTATGAGAGCACACCATGCAAAAAATAAAATAAAAAATAAAATATTCATTAGATGAAATCAAAAGATGTAATACAAATAGGCAAAATTAAACTGAGCTGTATAGGCAGAGAATAAATGTGAACAAAACCAAACATGTATTAGACAGCATCCTGTATAGAGCTCTATCATCAGTTCCAGTAGACACTGTATTTGATTATCGCTTTTGGACATATTTCATACAAGCCTCCGACTTGATTTCTGCAAGAAAACGAACTTAAACAGAGAACATTGCTGATGTGACAGAAAATTAATGGCAGACCATCGTAGTGTTTCTCTTTTCCAACAAGACCTTATTAATGTTTCTATAAAATCATTTAAAAATAGTTTTAAATTCTCCAAATCAGTAGAATTGAACATAATGTAAAGGATACAGTAGGAAGAACACAGTTTGTTTTTTCAAAGAACACTGCTACTACAGAACAGATGCTAACATTGAGCAGTTGGAGGAAATTACTTCAGTCATCTAGTTCATCACATGACTTTTAAAACCGTTAAATCATCAAACAAATTATTTCAGTTCTGAAAGTTTGAGAATTGTTGCATTTCACACAAAAGCAACTTATTTGTTGCAGCATGTCTACAAAGCAACCAGCTTTAGTTTGAAGCTACATTTCACCTCAGAAGATGATGAACTGCAGAGCAGCTGCAGCTCGAGGCCAGACTTCAGCACAGGTAACATGAGTCAACAACTGTCTTTTTTTCCATTGAAAATCGAATGATATAAAACTGATGCTGTATTGTTTATTTTAGAAAACAAACCCATTTATTTATACTGCATGATTTTATATGGCAGATTACTTAAATTAGTAGGCCTTACAGGTTTGGGTTTGGTGTAATGGTATAAGGTTTTACATAGACAATTCATAACAAGTGATATCATTATATGTGCAAACAAAACAAAACAAAACAAACAACAAAAAAAAACTTTCACACAGAAAGTAGCACCTTAAAATAGAAATGAGCTGTCAGTGAACTACAAAGTTGCTGTAGTCACCTGGGAGTGATCGCAGTCAAATGATACACTGAACGAGACTGATAAAGCAAGAATGATCACAGTGCCAGTGGATTAGAGACCTGCTCCCGCGAGACCCGACGCAACAGAGCGCGGCGAGGGGCAAGAAGAGCGAGTGCTGGTGCGCGCGTAGACACTCGTGTGTGTGCGGGAATCAGGAGAATAAAATGATTCACGGGACTCCCACAAAATATAAATATCTAAACATAAAATATCTTTATAAAAAATTTTTTATTAATCTATTGCACAAAAGCAACATGAACTAACACAAAATATAAACGATTAACAGCTGCAAGCGTATGCAGAGTTTCTATTTAGGCTATAACACGTGTTTACAGCGTTGAGCAATGCAGTGCTGAAATTTGCGTGCTCACGAATCCTCTAATTATAACACATGAATTGTAGACATTATGAAAGATTCATTGTGCATATATTTAATGTGTTATAACATAGATTTGTAGATATAAATGCAGCGCTCTTTGCTGGCATTCTGTCAAACCATGCACGCAGCAGCCGCTTGCTTTAGTTAAAAATAACGGTGTTCTCTGAATGTTGAGCTTTAATAACAAATATTTATCGGGAGCGTGTATGCTGAAATTTCATAAATTCTTGTAGAAAAAGTTACGTAACTAGTAATGCAACTAATTACTAATTACTTTGAAATGAAGTAATCAGAACAGTAACGTGATTACTTCTAAAAGAGTAATCAGTAATTTGATGACATTATGCCCAACACTGGTCCTGGATAGAGTTAAGCACACAAATGACGTGCAATCATTATTAGTTTAAAAAAATACACATATGTAAATGTTTTAATGATAGCGAGATGTGCTTGGCTATGAACGTTTTATTCTATATTACAGAAATTACAGTATGAGCGCTAAAGAAACTGTTTTGACTTTAATAATATTCATGCATTTGATTTAGTATAATAAGCTGTTGGACGTCAGCAGATGCAACAGTAGCAGTGTCTTTCTGGTTGCCATTATAAATTCTCACATTCACTGGCAGGGCTGTAGCTGTGGTTAGCGGGGCCCCGGTGCTGGTGTCTGAATAATTGTTGGTTAGACTGTGGATTCATTCTTGTTAAAACTACAAAGTAATTCAGTCAAGAGCAGTGAGTGATTTTCTTCCTTTCATTTTCTTGGATTAACATTAAGGACACCGACTGCACCTAGCAGCTAAATTAGGCCGGTCACTTTAAGAGACAAAATGCACACATCCGATTTCTTTCTCCACTGTTTATTTTCACTTAAGACATAACCGACAGTTTTTTCGAGGACACTCTCCAAGACAGGTTTTTTGACAAAATTTGTATCTATTTGTCGGTACAAGAGCAAGAACAAACAAATTTCGTTGTTCAAGCCCTTTTAGACGCCTCTCTCTGTGCACCCTGCACAAAACACTGCGCGCGGTGTTGAATTGGGCTCTTTCACATCTTTTTCTGTTTGCATGTTTACACTACTAGGGACACGAAGTAGAGCTCGGTTCGGTGTTGCTGTCTGTGAGATGCAGCTCTCTGCATGCACTGAACACGGCTCAGTTGAGTTTTTTCGCCTTGTGTTTGAATGCTTTAAACTCTTTGAATGTTTAAACTGGCAATGCTTAAAACACGTGCAAATGATAAGCTTTTGTGACGATGTGCAGCAGTGGCAGGTCAACTGTCCTTTTAGGCTGGCCTCAGCCAGTTGCAGGGCCCCACCTCAGCCAGTGGCCCTTATAATCATCACCACATTTCACCCCACTAGTGACGGCTCTGTTGTAACACTGCTGCTCTGTTGTCATAAAACGCTTGAATATTATGGAGTTACAGTAGGCTATAGGTTTCATCAAGAATATTTAAATTAGGTGTATTCCCAAAAATGAAATACACAACCACAGCACTTTTTAAGACAAAATTACATCAGTAACATTGTTGCTTACAAATAAATCCACAAATCATTTAAAAGTGCTGGGTCAAATCAATGTGAAGTCACCCTGTTCTTCCAGCCTAAGTTCAAGCAGATTTAAAAGTTGACCCTAACATTGTCCCTTTTCATTTATTTATGTTTTTAAATTAAATGTAATTAATTTATTTATTTTTACAAGCCAATTAAAATCTTTTCTAAATTAAAAGCAGTGGACTATAGTGTTTGCTGTTGTCAGTGAGAACTGTTTTGAGGGGAAAAAATCAAAGAGTACAATTATATGAGGACAAACATGTGCCCGTCTTATATATATATAAATGCTTAAACTATCCTTTGATCATAAGTGCTGGCAGTTGGGCCACTAAACCACCACGTCTCGTTCACTGACCGTCTGATGCACATTAAATGCAAAACTTCAATCAGACTAACTGACTGCAACAACTTCTTGCAACAGTCATGAATCATGATCTTACCTTTTTTTGTGTTTTGGGTTTACACAATGCTGAATCAGAGTCTTCTTCGTGGTTTTGGACTGCATTAATAATTACAAGTGTGTTAAAATGAAACAATTTCAGTATAATTTCAACATTTGTATCTTAAAATAAACTTCTACAGATTAATTGCTTGTCTTGCTGACCTGTTTTTCACGCTTTCTGCAGATGCAGCACATCACAACTGCAGCTACAATCAACAGAGATCCAGCAGCGCAGCAAAGATCAATATGTAAAATAACGGTAGACCTTGCTCTTTAACTGACATTTCTGCAATTGACAAAATGAACCATTAGTGTAAATCTGTCTGTCTGCTCTACAAACTCTAACATCTGTACTAAATAATTGATATCATTGGCTATATAGCTGGTGACGCATCTGAGTGAATCTGACAGAGTTGAGTGATGTTGAGATGTGTGGTCTGGTTGCTGATGGGATTGTTGATCACACAGCTGTAGCTGTTATTATCCTGATATTCCACCTCCAGAGGTAGAGAGAGACTGATGCTGAGATCAGACACACTGATGCTGGACAATAAACTGTTTCCTTTGTACCAGGAGAGAGTCACATCTCTCACATTCACCACTGAACACAACAATGAACAATTCTGCTGTGATGAAGATGATGATGATGATGAAGATTGTGAAGAATCTCTGGTTATGTTAGGAGTAGGCAGGCGAGCTGAAAAACATAAAAGTATAAACAGAAACATGGACAAATACATGTAGCAACATATGCAACAATCTTGGTGTAGTGTTTTAGTGTTCCTAATTTCAAACTATAAAATGATTAAACATTGCAATATTTATATGAAGACAATATCAGTGAATAGGGCCAGTCTGTACACTTTAAAATACTCACGGTTTCATTATTACAGCTATAGCTATAAACAATATGCATATTGACATGGTACTAGTGTGGGTGAGAAAAAATAAATAAATAAAAGAAAAAACACTTTCATATCCAGTCTTAAACCTGCATCACTATCACAACGTAATGTTGTAAACCCTACAACAATGAAGTGACTGTTTAATGATTTAAAAATATTTTAAAATTAGAAATAATGTACATGCTTTTATAAAGTTTAAGTCCTCTAAAAATTGGTCTTGTTCACGCTCAAATGTAAGTGTCCTCACCGTAACCTCCAAATGAGGTACAAGTCAATTTATTTATTTATTTTGGTAATCAGCTTTGTTCTGTGGATTGAGCTTAATATGAATTGAATCTGGAATATATCTTTAATAAAACAAGATATTAAAAATGAGGCAAATGATACTCACCATAGACAGAAACACTGAATGTTTTTGATGACAGTTGGCTGCAATGATTTCTAGTTTATAATCTCCAGCGGTTGAGTTGTGATGTTTATGATGGTCAGAGATCCAGTTTGATTGTCCAGCTTTAGTCTGTCTCTGAATCTCTCATACTGAATGTTAAGAAGACTCCAGAGGCTCTATTTATTTGAGCTATCAGAGACTTTTCAGCTCCAAAATTCCACATTATTTCATCATCTTCATGTATTTCAGTAACATCAGTGTTTAGAGTGACAGAATCTCCTCCATCACTGACTGTGTTTCATTTGTCTCAGAACCAAACACACCTCATGAAACAAACAAGAGATCTGTTAACTTTAAGTTTACAAATGTAAACTTTATATCGGCTTTATATCTCTGAAACGAAAAGGAAGCTGTAAGAATTATTTTTATAACTTACCAATCAAACGCCACCAGCACAAACAGAACAAAACAAATGCATGAAACATTTTCTTTAACAGTTCAGTGTCTGATCTAATAAAACTATCTGCTGCTAAACCCTCAAACTGTTCATCTGGTGTTTGAATCCTCACAGAGTCTGACCTTCCCAGTGCACGCACACACACACACACACACACACACACACCACACAGACGCACGACGCGACGCACACGCACGCGACTACGCCGCACACACACAGTGTAAGTTAATCAATCAATGTATAGTTACATATAATATAGGCCAAAAACATTTAGTTAACTTTAATTGTTAATGGTGGGAAACGCTTTATCAAAAATAAATCTTTATACAAATTTAAAACATTTTTATCATTTAACATTAATGGTTTGACTTTTTAAATATGTAGGCCTGGAAGAGTAGAATATTTTGCATAGATTAATAGTCAAACTGAATTTAATGAAGAAATAAACAGTTTAAAATGGTTTTATGATCATTCAACTGTTGCAAATAGTATATCAGTCTGAAGTGTGACACTAGCAGCTCATGAGTCAAACTGAAACCTGCTGTGGTTGGTTTTCTTTAGAAACATGGTTTGATCTGTTGGGTGGACATACATCTTTTGCATACTGAAAGTGGCCATTTGTTTGATGTATATTTAGTTTGTAGATGGAGAGGCTTCTTCCTGTCCTGTTGCTATGAACCTCACAACTGATGCCTCATAGAACCGCTTTTCAGTGAGATAAAATTAACCCATCAAAACGGTCAAATCAGAGTCACAGGTGAGATTTTAGACTGTATTGTAAAGAATGCATGCTCTGCTTTTTAGCTTTTCAGTGAGACTTTAAAAATGTCCATTAGAAACAAGAATGTCTATAAAAATATCTGTGGTTAGGATTACGCTACTTCAAAGCAACATTGCCTGGAGAAGTCGTGGCCTAGTGGTTAGAGAGTTTGACCTCGGGCTGGTAATACTCACGACTGAGGTGCCCTTGAGCAAGGCAACGAACCCCCAACTGCTCCCGGCCGCAAGCATAAATGGCTACCCACTGCTCCGGTGTGTGTTCACAGTGTGTGTGTGTGTGTGTGTGTTGCGGTGTGTGTGTGTGCGCGTGTGTGTGTGTGTGTGTGTGTGTGTGTGTGTGTGTGTGTGTGTTCACTGCTGTGTGTGTGCACTTTGATGGGTTAAATGCAGAGCACAAATTCTGAGTATGGGTCACCATACTTGGCTGTATGTCATGTCTCCCACTTTTAAAACAATATGCAAAACTAACAGACTGAATATTTCCAAGTGTTTGTCTGGTACCTTTTATGTGATCTGAATAAAACAAAACTCAAAACATATAATTAAATCACATGAACATAAAGAGAGATATTTGCATATTTTTTATTTTATTTTATTTTATTTTATTCATTTATTTTTTTTCTCTCTCTGTTATAGTATGTATAAATATTAAATATCTCAGTCTGTAAGTACTTGCAGTTGTACTTATGTTGGCTATATCAGTGGTCGGCAACAGTCCCCAGCAATAATATCAGGCAGACAGATTATTTTGATAGCAACTGGTTCTGAAATAGATCTGTCATGATAGCAACAGTTACTCACAATCACTTGCTCTTTAGTGTTTTTGCCTTCAAATTAAAAGTATGAGAATGTTTTATTTTAAGATGAACTGAGAGCTCTTCATTTTAAAGGGGTCATATGATGTGATTTAAATTATTTCTTTCTCTTTGGAGTGTAACAAGCTCTTGGTGCATGAAGAAGATCTGTGAAGTTGCAAAGAGATATTCTTTATAAAAGTTAAGACTCATCCGCCTCCTAAACGGCTCGTTATAACACACCCCACATCTCTATGCTACTATGTGGGAAGATTTGCATAACACCTAGATGTTCACACAAAGAAAGAAGGAGTACCTTTATTCTCGTAGTATTGTTGCACGCCATGTTGTATAGACGCTGTGTGTTTCACTGTGAAAGGAAACTACTTCGCTTGGTCTTCCAAAAGAGGACGATATCCGCTCCATGCCTGGAGCTGAACTGCCGGCGCCCTCACTCTAGCCGCACCGCTTCACTGATTATTCAAACGTGAGTTTTGAGCAGTGTAGAGTACGCTTGTTGTATATAATTTCTCACAAGAGAATGGTTTATTTATGGTGAATCTAAAATAATAAACGATGTCCACACAAATGCAGACATGGTTTTTATGTTTTGCGCGTATTGGATAGCACCGTCAATGCGTGCAAAAAGATGAGTATAAGTCATTATAATCAGTAATTGTGTCCCCACTGATGCAACAATCCTCGCTTTTTTGGATTATATGTTGTGCAGATCTGATAAGTCTGATCTGATTTAGATACCCGTCAAATGTTGTACCTCCATTAAACGAGTGGTAGCATAATTCGAAGCAAAACCTTATAGACATGACACTACCCAACCCTGATACACCTCACCTTACAGTAGGATAGAGATCAGTTTGGAAAATACAATCTGAAAGTAGCATTAGTTTGTTAGGAACACCGTCATGCATCACAGTATGTTGAGGTGTAAATTCACATGCCTTTGAGTGTCAATCGCTCAACCCAAACACACTTGATTAGCTGCCAATCACAGCACACCTCGCTCAGAGAGATGAGTTTTATGAAAATCGGTCTGAATCTTCAGAAGGCATGGCATGGAGGGAGAAACAAATGTACAGTATGTGAAAAAGAAATAAAATGTGTTTAGATTTCAAGACCCTTAACCTGCCTGAAACACATTTCTTACACCAATATACACATTCATTTCACTTAGCAAACTTTTTTTTAATTTAACACAAGGTACATTGGATGATGCTTACCAGGGCGTGAAAGGTCCCTGAGCCAATGCATAGAGATCATGTGGTCCCCATATAAATATCCAGGTTAAAATAAATATATATTCAAGACTTTTCAAGCGGCTCCTTCCTTTGAGCTGGTAATCAGATAATGGTTTTACCCCAGTCCCGAGCTCCTGATGCTTTACATTATAACATGTGCATATTCACACACAACGATTTTTAATTTGGCCAGAATTGCAGGTGCCTGTCTTAACATCCAAGAAAGTTTAGAGAAAATCTGAAATATGTTTAATGTTATTATAAATTATAAAGGTTATAATAAATTATATATTAAAAACTTTTGACCAGCAGGCGTCACCAGCGTGTGCTGTTTCGAGCTCGAAACAATGAATAATTTTGCAAAGCAATTGTTTACTATTATTAACTAATAAAGACATTAATGGTCATTATAACGTAGTTAAAACAGCATTTATAACATGATTTTGTAGGAATTTTAATCAGGCTCTAAAGAGAGTACCTATTAAAAGTAATTTGAGCCACTGGGGCGTCGTTTATGATGAAGTGTCCAAGATACGGAAAGGAAAGAAAGATACTGATTGATGGACTCAAGGAAAATAAAGAAAACTTAATTTGATGAACATTTTGGGGAATAAATCAGGGGATAAAACTTTCAATGTTTAATGCGTTATTTAAAGGACACAGGGTTATGTTAGAATTTAGGGAAGATTATGGCAAATATCATGAAGCTGCAGACTCGGAGCCGGAGCCTGCTGCATCTACAGTCCGACCAGAGTCCCGCATTCTCAGTCCCCTCGTAAAATACATACGAATTGGTCGATTTGTCTAAACCCCTGTGTCGGTTAGGGTTTAGGGGCGGGGTTAGGTGTAGGTCATTCGTACAAATTCATACGGGTTGCAAGGGTCTGAGAATGCGGGACCCAGACTCTAATCAATAGATGCCGGTAATGCACCTAAAAGTTGTATGCCATCCGCCATTAAACGCCAAGAAGAAGAAGAAGAAGAAGAAGAAGAAGAAGAAGAAGAAGAAGAAGAAGAAGAAGGGGTGTTAAAGGAAGAATTAAAGAACACATGAATAAAAGTGGCAGGAAATGTGGGACAATGATTTAAAGGGCAGACACCTATACAATATTCAAAAACAAGTTGGCAAAGGGAGAATATGTTTTAACAATAGAAAAGAAGATATAATAATTACTGACTTCGAATTGGACATTCTGGTTTAAATCATTCATTATTCACAATAAGGAAACATCAGTCAGGATTATGTACAACATGCAGTAAAGCAGAGAATATTGAGCATGTACTTCTACATTGTGCATTATATTCCAAAGAAAGAGAAGAGTTGTTTAAGAAACTGAGAAACATGGGAATAATTAATTTTACTATATCAAATCTGTTAAGTTGTGCCTCAGGGCAGACAAGTACTATGGGAGAAATTCTTAGGTATCTGAAGATAACAGGATTGGAAAGCAGAATATAAATTTCATATTAATACTACCGGTTGGTTTATTTATGTAATTATTATTATTTAGTTATATATTTATTTATATTTAATTATTTATATTTAATTTAATTTAATTTTTTTTTTTTACTTCCTTCCGTTAATGCTTCATACTCTCCAGTCCAGTTGGTGGCGGTAATACACCATAAGTTGGCTTTGTCAACCGCCATTAAATCATACAAGAAGAAGAAGAAGAAGAAGAAGAAGAAGAAGAAGAAGAAGAAGAAGAAGAAGGGGTGTCGGGGTGAGTCGAGATCGGATTTCGAGGCGGGGACGTGATTCACCAGAACACGGTGTTTGCAGAGGGTGTCTCGCTTGATCGCGGTAGCTCCGACTCGACGCCTCGGTTCATAAGTCACATATAGTCCTCAGCAAGAACCGCCAAACAGTCTCATAATATCGAAGACCAAATTGGCAAAACACGAACGAAGGCTTCGACACAGCGCTTGAATTGAAAAGTGTTTTTTTTTTTTTTACACCCAACAGATCTATGGCCCACTTTGGTCCGACCTTTGATTTCTGTAAAATCTGCCTTCTGTTTCAACGGAAAACTGATGAATATATTTACTTTTTTCCTAACGTTAGGAGGTGTATGCCTATTGGTCGTGTGTGGTAAGACTTTATTTGTTATTTTATTTATTTGTCTCTTTTAAATTCGCCGATTAAACCCATTATTTTGTAGTTCTTATCACTATCACAGTTCATGGCGTCGTTATCACAGATCACTGTCTACGTTCATTTTTTCGAGGAAGAATAGAGGAATTTGAGGGACATATTATTTTAATCAGTTCCGCTATTTTATGGTGAATAATAGGGCCACTGTCTTGTTACAGGGCTAGATATCTCCTTATTGACGTCAGAATCAAACGTTTTGAAGAGTATTTGATGATCTTAATTCTATAAATTAAAATGTTTTGACATCTAATTTGAATCTAAGCAGAAATATTATTTCGGATAGCTCAAGAATTAGCCATAGGCCTGCTGTTAACATGAACGTATCTAATATACATGGCATGCAAAGACATATCTTAAACCTCGGGACAGTTATACTGTAAGTTTAAAGTAAAAGCTATTTTTATTAGGTGGAAAATACCAGTAGGTTATTTAAAACCCTTTAAATTGGTTATTTATTTATTTTTTTATTTATTTTAAATTAGAGCAAGGCATGCAAGGAAACTATGCTGTAATCACTGCTTGATAATTAAACACAAATCTAGGCATTGTGACATGAATCAGGATGTGGGTTTTATTATATTCATTATTCTGCAGAAGATCTATGAGTGAAAGTGTAAATTGATGTTCTTCTGCTGTTTGTTTGGATGTGACGACAGCAAGACCAGGTTACAGTGCTCCTCTTCATCTCCTCTCAGAGTTACTTTGAAACTGTAATGTCAACTTACATGCATACATACTTAGATTAATGGCTTATAGGTTCAACAAGAATCACTGAATGAATGAATGAATGAATGAACAATCTTATTTTAGTTGTGACAACAACATCAAACTGCAGTGGTCCTGTTGTTTTGTCATGCTCCTATGCCATGCATGCCCTCACAGTTTGATTACAGAGATTCACTTTATTTTCGCCCGCTATTCCAGAAATGATTTGTAATGAACTGTTTGTTTTTCTTCAGGTGCTTCTGCTGCTGGTTCAGACAGAGTGTCAGTGTTTGTGATGGAGGGAGATACAGTGACTTTACACACTGATGTTGAAATGAACCAACAAGACAGAATCGGGTGGTATTTTATCACACTCGCATTGCTGAAATCAATAGAGATCTCAGTTTTATCTGTACAGATGTTCAGTGTTATGGAGGTACTGAAAGATTCAGAGACAGACTGAAGCTGGACAATCAGACTGGATCCCTGACCATCAGAGACATCAAAACCACTGACTCTGGAGATATAACACTAAAGATCACCACGCAACATCGACAATATCTTTAGTGTTACGTACATGGTGAGTCATTTATAAATTTAAAGCCAAGTTATCTATGTTTAAATCAAATCTTTTTAGTGTGTTTTGTACCAAGTTTAAACTGCAGTACTAAAATATTTTAGTGTAAATGTTGATAGATACTATCTAATAGATGCAAATAAAAGCCTTTGCCAAGGTTGACTTGCATTCAATGTAAAAATAAAAATAAACAACTGCCACAAACGGAAAGCTGAGAACTCTTTCTGCTTAACTTTATTTCTCTTTTATTTCATTAAAGGCAGCATTTCTTCAGCTATCACTGTTAAAGGGCATTTGTGAACAAAACTCTTTTAGAGTAGTGACAGTTGCTCATTTTAATACCTCTGATTGACTTCATTCATGCTCTTAGCAGTCATTTCTGTGATTGGTGACTGATGATCTGCATTGCTAAAAAGATTGTTGTTATAGAAATGTTAATACAATGCAAGTGCATCTATCATCAAAACAAAATTATAGTGAGCTTTTCTTTTAGTTCATGAGCTGCACTTGTGTTCTGGTGGAGATGACAGTTTCTCATGAGACCCTTATCTTCTGTTACGATCCGCTTAATTGAGGATTTGATGTAAAATAAGTCTGTGATGAGCAAAAAATAGATAAAGGATTTTCAGTCTGAAATTCATGGAAAATGTAACCACAATGTTGTGTGTTTTTTCCCTTTCTTTCTTTTTTCTTTCTTTTCTTCTTCTTTGTTGTTGTTGACCCTCCATCATCTGTTGGTTTGTGTTTCAGGTGTTTCTGCTGCTAAAAGAGATGAAATGAAGAGAAAGTCAGTGAAGGAGGGAGAATCTGTTACTTTAGAAACTCAGCTAATAAAAAACACAACTGATCTGATGAGATGGTATTTTAATAACATTAGCATCGCTGAAATCACTGGAGATCAGAGTAAGATCTGTTCAGATGATGAGTGTAAAGAGAGATTCAGAGACAGACTGAAGCTGAACAATCAGACTGGATCTCTGATCATCACAAACACCACAATCACAGACTCTGGAGATTATAAACTGAAGATCAGCAGCAGCAGATGCAGCATCATGAGGAGCTTCACTGTTACGTCTCTGGTGAGTATCATCTCTTCATTCAGTGCATGTTTCCTTTATTTTAGAATACAGTTCAATATTTTTAGGTCCACTAAATGAGAAAGTGGATCGATCTTTAAAAACAATGCCAGATGGCACCATTTATCAGTTAAAATCAAGCAACACTGATGATCCAGGTACAAAAGTGTAAATCGGTCAACATTTTGATATAATTGATCAGTCAATTCTGTCTGTCTTTCTGTCAGTCAAAGATGTTTCAGATTCAGGATCGCCTCAGCGCCGCTGTTGTTGTTGTTGTTGTTGTTGTTGCTCTTCTGCTCTTCCTGCTGTGGTTTTCTACAACCACCAAGTAGTAATGAAATGTGAGTATTATATACAGTTGAAAAAAAAAAATATATATATATATATATATATATATATATATATATATATATATATATATATATATTATAATGTATATGTATGTATGTATATCCCTCATTAAGCAAAGTCAGCAGTGTTTAACCAAGTTTATTGTTGATCAAACAGGCATCAGGAGGAAGTGCAGTGATGAGGTAAGATGATGTCTGCAACTGTACATTTATTATGTTCTGGTTTCATGCACTTCGGTTATTATTAAGTTGGAAAAACAGATCCTTATAATGCTTGATATTGTGAACTTGTATTTTATTTTAATTTACTATCATAATCATAAACACACATACTTGTTCTTTTAGTTATTTATAGTAATGAATCTGAAATCTTGCACATTGACAGTAAATAGTCTCTTAAAACCACACAAAAACTCCCCAATGAACTAAATAACAAACAACATAAAAGCAAAAATAGCAACTTTATATCTAGTTTGTAGTATTGTGTGTTTGTGTAATTCAGATTTCAATCCTGTGTTTCTTACAGATAGATGATGCTCAAGACACATCCGCCAACAGACTGAAACTCTAATGCAGATGACTTCTAATGGGACATCCCATAATAAGACTGAGGCTGCTGATCAGACACAACTGTAACATTATTTATTATTTTATTGAAAGAGAAATTTAAGAGAAGATGGGAAATTAGAGAAGAGCATCAGCAGAAACAGTCACAATATCAAGGTTTCAGTGTAGTGTCATTAATGGTGATTTCATTTTAGCATCTTGACGCACTATTTACTACACTACTGAAACAACACTACAACATTACTTCAAACTGATGTTTTCAGAGGGATCACTGAGAAATGAAACGCTTCACTGAAACTGTGTTTTGTGATTTAGTTAGCAAAGCTTTGTGGTTAAAGAAAGACAGAAGGTTCAGATTCTGCAAGGATTGATCCATGAAATCTCACAATTATGTCCTTGATCAAGACTCTGAAACTCAGGAACTGAGACTTTAACCCTGTAAAGCCTGCCATGTACAATATTGAACAAACTATATATATATATATATATATATATATATAAAAATTGAACAGTTTATTGAAACTTAAGACTAACTATTATACAGAAAGTTTGCTTGTTGAGTATTATGTTTGATACATCAGGCATTTATGGCTCATTTAGTATGATATAGTGAAAATATGGAGCTTATTTAAAAAAAAAAGAAAACCCAGCCCAGTTTTATTCTGAGACCCAAACTGAGACTGTAATTTGGTGCAGATAGCAAATGCTGATATTTATACATACTAAAAATTAAGAAATTTGTGTAGTTTGTACTGTAAATGCATGGCACCTTAAAACCAGTATAGCAGATACTTACATAAGATAATGAAAATATCAGTTTTCACCCTATATATCCCAATAATGTATTTGTAAGATGATATTTAGATGTTCATTTTCTACAGTTTCAAAACATAAAGATGAACCAATAATTGTTCCTCAGAAGCTTGATTATATTTGATACATTTGAACACAATTTGTATAAAAATGTTGTGTGATAGTTAAGTGAACATAAGTTGTTTAAGTATTTATATTATATTACTAACAATATAAGAGTTATTGTTATTTTAGTTTATAAAATTCAGTAACAATTTGACAGCAAACAGACACGCCAAGCACAAGCTTACTTTTATACTAAAAATATACTTTATAAAGTGTAAACTCAGTCAGATGACACAAGGCATCAAGTAGATTGTCTGCAACATATTTTAGCAGTTTTGATCATGTTGATAATTTAGATGCCTTAGTAATATATACATTAAACATGATACAGGCTTTATAGGGTTAATAACTCTACTGACTCTAGCATTTTATGTTTTGTTTTTCAAAACTTAATGGCAGCTGAATACTTTTTAATTTTATTTTTTCTACTAAAATTTAAACATCTTATGGTGTTTTAAGTACATTTCACAAATGTTTACTGAAAAAACTATTTGTTTTTCACAAATGTGTTTACTGATAAAACAATATTTGTTTGTTTTATTATATAGATTTTTTATTATATATATATATATATATATATATATATATATATATATATATATATATATATATATATATATATATATAGAGAGATAGTTTTTTATTGTAAAGTATAATGTTCTGCCTTTTATGTCTGTAAGGCTTTCAAGGTAAAGCTTCATATTTCACATTATTTTGTAATCTGTTATTCTGTTTTCTTCATCTGTGTCTCTTTCAGTTGAACTATGAAGCTTTTTCAGCTGCTGTTTGTACAGTATTATTTCTATCATGTAATTGTGTTTTGTTGGTGTGTTTAAACTGAGTAGTTTAGAGGTAACATCTCTACATTCTGAAGCATGATTTTAACACTTTCTGATGTATTATGCATTCATTTTAACATTTAGAATGTCTGAATGAATCAGATATTTTGGACGTATCATGATGTATATGCTGTGTAGACTTAGCAGACTTGTGTAAATTAATAAGTGCTATTGAGATGACTTTGAATGTGTCCACCAGTGTTTTAAAGTTTTTCTTAACAAAAGGCACATCAAATTAGATCATAGCTGGCCTACTAATGCAACAATCTTTTTTTTTCCTGAAGGGATTATTTCAGTTACACAGTTTATTTCAGCAGAGGAAGCTTGGACAATATAATGATGATGAGTCACTAATATGGATGTGTTATTCTGATCTGTTGCTAAAATGTATCTGTATCTGTTCAACTTCTATTACTTCATTAAACATGAAATATCATTGGTGTCAGTGATTTGATTTTTTTATTATTATTTTCATTATTACTTTGGCTGCTCTACTGTAAGAGCCACTGGTAAAAGGGTAGAGCTGTTATTGTTTTTATAGGTAAAGTCTTATTTTAGACACTAGATGGCACCACTTGAATTTTAATTCATCTGAATTTTCAGGGCTTTTTTTCTGAATTGAGCAAACCAGTCTCCGATCAGATCACAAACGTAAATGCCTCAATTTTGACAAAAGTTAGTTACACTACCTTTGCATTTTGAACAACAGCAACACTGTTATTCTTTTGAAAAAGTACAGTTTGTTAGTGTTGATGAAAACTTAAGAAATTAAGAATCATTGAACATCTGTTTGATACCAAAGATATTACAGCAGTATAGATGTACATAACTACGTTTATTCTTAAGATGACTTCCAGTAACTGACAGACAAAACCAGGATGTGTTCTTTCAAGAACAGTTCTTCTCTAAAAATGCTGGGTTATTTCAACCCAACTTTAGGTCAAATATGGACTAACCCAACCGTTGTGTTACATTTTTACATTAAATTTTAACCCAAAAGTTGGGTTGAAATAACTCAGCCATTTTAGAGTCTGCTTCTCTTGCTGGAAATACTGAACAGAGGCCGACAGACAGCTTCATTACTTGAGTAAAAGTACAGATAACCCCTGCTAAATTTTACTCAAGTACAAGTACAGTATTGTTCAAAATAATAGCAGTACAATGTGACTAACCAGAATAATCCAGGTTTTAGTATTTTTTTTATTGCTACATGGTAAACAAGTTACCAGTAGGTGCAGTAGATTCTCAGAAAACAAACAAGACCCAGCATTCATGATATGCACGCTCTTAAGGCTGTGCAATTGGGCAATTAGTGGAAAGGGTGTGTTCAAAAAAATAGCAGTGTGGCATTCAATCACTGAGGTCATCAATTTTGTGAAAAAACAGGTGTGAATCAGGTGGCCCCTATTTAAGGATGAAGCCAGCACTTGTTGAACATGCATTTGAAAGCCTGGAGGAAAATGGGTTGTTCAAGACATTGTTCAAAAGAACAGCATACTTTGATTAAAAGTTGATTGAGAGGGAAAACCTATAAAGAGGTGCAAAATGTATAGGCTGTTCAGCTAAAATGATCTCCAATGCCTTAAAATGGAGAGCAAAACCAGAGAGACGTGGAAGAAAACGGAAGACAACCATCAAAATGGATCGAAGAATAACCAGAATGGCAAAGGCTCAGCCAATGATCAGCTCCAGGATGATCAAAGACAGTCTGGAGTTACCTGTAGTACTGTAACAGTTAGAAGACGCTCTGTGAAGCTAATCTATTTTCAAGAATCCCCAAAAGTCCCTCTGTTAAAAAAAAGGCATGTGCAGAAGAGGTTACAATTTGCCAAAGAACACATCAACTGGCCTAAGAGAAATGGAGGAACATTTTGTGGACTGATGAGAGTAAAATTGTTCTTTTGGGTCCAAGGCACAGACAGTTTGTGAGGCGACCCCAAACTCTGAATTCAAGCCACAGTACACAGTGAAGACAGTGAAGCATGGTGGTGCAAGCATCATGATATGGGCATGTTTCTCCTACTATGGTGTTGGGCCTATTTATCGCATACCAGGGATCATGGATCAGTTTGCATATGTCAAAATACTTGAAGAGGTCATGTTGCCCTATGCCAAGAGGACATGCCCTTGAAATGGTTGTTTCAACAAGACAATGACCCCAAACACACTAGTAAACTCGTGGTTCCAAACCAACAAAATTAATGTTATGGAGTGGCCAGCCCAGTCCCGGACCTTAATCCAATCGAGAACTTGTGGGGTGATGTCAAAAATGCTGTTTCTGAAGCAAAACCAAGAAATGTAAATGAATTGTGGAATGTTGTTAAAGAATCATGAAGTGGAATAACAGCTAAGAGGTGCCACAAGTTGGTTGACTCCATGCCACACAGATGTGAAGCAGTTTTAAAAAAACTGTGGTCATACAACTAAATATTAGTTTAGTGATTCACGGATTGCTAAATCCTAGAAACAAAAATGTTTGTACAAAATAGTTTTGAGTTTGTACAGTCAACCGCAGAACACTGCTATTTTTTGAACACACCCCTTTCCACTAATTGCCCAATTGCACAGCCTTAAGAGCGTGCATATCATGAATGCTGGGTCTTGTTTGTTTTCTGAGAATCTTCTGCACCTACTGGTAACTTGTTTGCCACGTAGCAATAAAAAAATATACTAAAACCTGGATTATTCTGGTTAGTCACATTGTACTGCTATTATTTTGAACAATACTGTAAAAGTACTACAGTCAGATGTCTACTTAAGTAAAAGCACTGAAGTACTTGTTTTGAAAGTACTTGAGTATCAAGAGTACATTTTCTAAATATTGCATTACTACTGCCACAGTGCTTACATTTATGTACAGAAACGTCCTACATGGAGTTATGAAAAATTTTAATGTTAATACCTTGGAGAATGTAAAAGGAAATGAAAGTAAAATCAAGTCATATTCATCTTTTACCATGTTGCTTTATTTAACATTTCTCACTTTGCGACAATGGCAATGCTCTGACAAACCTCTGCTAGAGTTTTAAAGGGTTAGTTCACCGAAATATTAAAAGTATGTCATTAATGACTCACCCTCATATCGCTCCAAACCCCAGATCCATTCATCTTCGAACACAGTATAAGATATTTTAGATTTAGTCCGAGAGCTTTCAGTCCCTCCATTGAGAATGTATTAATCGGTATACTGTCCACGCCCAGAAAGGTAAAAAAACATCATCAAAGTAGTCCATGTGACATCAGAGGGTCCGTAGAATTTGTTGAAGAATCGAATATACATTTTGGTCCAAAAATAACAAAATGACGACTTTATTCATCATTGTCTTCTCTTCCGGTCTGTTGTGAGCGTGCTCACAACTCTGAGTGACGCCGCTGCGTGTTATCTTTGTTATTGGGCACTCAGAAAACACGCCAGCAGCGCGACGTCAACAGTCACAGCAGTCGCTTCACAACAGACCCGGAAGAGAAGACAATCCTGAATAAAGTCGTAATTTTGGACCAAAATGTATTTTCTGGACATGGACAGTATACCGCATTACATTTTCAATGGAGGGTCAGAAAGCTCGGACTGAATCTAAAATATCTTAAACTGTGTTCGAAGATGAACGGAGGTCTCAGCGCTTGGAACGGCATGAGGGTGAGTCATTAATGATACAATTTTAATATTTGGGTGAACTAACCCTTTAACTAATTAAGTTAAATTAAACCTTTAATGGAATTTTGCACCCACATTTGAACCTTACTGTGTTAAATACACCGATACTCAAGAACATCAAAGCAAATGCTCAGCTTACATTAATGTGTAATATCAGAAAAGAAAATTCAGCTAAGAATTGTGTACATGTGAGTTTCTCTGTTTTACATCAATCAAATCTATAAACCTAAATCAGCAAAGAAGGCAATATAGCAATGTTCTGACACACCTCTGAACCTGACCGTGTTATACACCAGCATAGAAGAGAAAATAATAATGATTAAAGAAAATCAGCTAATCAGCTGTGTTAAGTTCAGCGCTCAAAGAAGGAAAAATAAAATTCAGCTAATTTGAGCACCTTCCTCTCACAGACATACAGGCAAAGGCAGGAGAAAATACTTTCAGCTGAATAACACCATTCTCACACCACACACCACACAATCTATGTGTGACAACTCTCTGTGTGTGTGTGTACTTCAATTCAATCAGATGTCATGAAGTCTTTGGCGGATAGCTGAATGTGATTGCTGATAGGCTTGTGTCCCAATCAGTGGCCTGCACAATCCAATCACGCTTTGAGAGGGAAACAACAAATTATCGAGATTTTTATTTTTTTCCGTGCACAAATTTTTTTTATTGATAGGCGTTTCGGCCCACACGGAATCGCATTTTGGAAGAGTGAAACCGATGTTTTTGAAACCGGTCCCAGAGTGGATACATTTGAAAACACCGCCTTGCGTTTGCTCTGGACGGCGAATCCAGATATTTTCTGAAATGATGAAGTCATCAGCCCACGCTCGCCTCTAATCAGACACCGCTTACGCCACGAATAGCAACAAAAAACATGAACAAACACTGAACGATTGTCTTTTTATTAACTAACAAGGTTTATGAGCATAGTCCAAGTCTTCTTCTCCGCTTTTAGTTTATCTCTGTGGCAGAATTACAGCGCCACATACTGGTCTTGCATGTATACTACATCGCTTTGCGGTTTCGTGTGGACGCTGGATATTTCTTGAGACGAGGAAAAAAAGATCGGATCTGGGTAAGCTCCGCTCCGTGGATCGGGGCAAGAAGTAACGGGTACTACGGTTATGGATAGAAATGTAGCGGAGTAAAGAGTACAAAAGTAAAGATCCTCAAAATTGTACTTAAGTACTGTACTCAAGTAAATGTACTCCGCTACTGTCCGCTCTGATACTGAAACTAACAGTTTTATTCTGAACTCCAGGTAAACAGAATCCAGGGTTATCTTGTTTCACATTCCACACTGTTTATCATGATAAAGTTCAGCGACTTACAGATGCTGAAACAAAAACAGCATAACAGGACTGCCTATTTTGAGTTCAATTTGGAGTGAGAATTCCCATTTATTCATGTTTTTTGTATTTTTTTTTTAAAAATGGGTGGCCCCTTTTTATATTGGAAATGTTAACCTCTCACCCCTCATTTGTTTCTTCACTAGAAGTATAATGTAGGCCTATGCAAAACTCCAGTCAGATAATTTAGATAATTTGTCATTTGGTATACTCAAAGAATGTATCTTTTATCAACAGGTACTTCAAGATCTGATTGGTAATATTAGCAAAAGTTTTGTTCACTGATAAAATTATGACTGCTGATATCAGACGACTCTCCAACCATTAGGCAACAACCCCTTTTCACAAAGTCTCAGTACCAGCAGCAATTGTGGGGAGTGAATGTACACCCAGGTGAATAACAAGTGCACTTAGTAAAAATTATTCTTGGGACACCATGAATATGAACTAAAATGCACTCATAAATATCTAGATCAGCTCTCAGTTTTGTTCCAAGTTCACTTTCTTCATCAGTAATTTCACTTTTTAACATTCTGCTTCTATGTCTGCAAGAACTTTGTGGCTGAAGGACATGTTGGATTGTCATCACGATCTAGATCAGATTGTAATTTTTCCAAGATCAGTTCTCATCAGCAGCGTTGTAATTTTTATTTATGTATTTATTTATTTATTTATTTATTTTTAGGATTTTATTTCTGGTGTTTTATGCCTTTATTTCAATAGGACAGGAAGTGAAGTGGGAGAGAGATAGAGGGACAGGATCAGGAAAGGTCTGCAAGCCGGGTCTCAAACTCCGGAAAACTTTTGTTAAAATAATTAACAGTCCAACCGATTATATTTAGTCTACAAAGTGTGCAAATAGCCCTTCTTTAATAATCACTAAAAGGTGTCACTTACTTCAGTTCATTCGATCTCACAAAGTTCCTTTATAATCAATGAACTTCTTATTTACATAATATGTTACAATGAGAAGATTTACAAGCACAAAATCTGTCGCTTTAACCGTGAGTAAAGTTTGACTTATTTGAGCAGAATGGCCAATCAGAGGTGTCCAAGAATCAACAGATATGTCTGAGATTGGCTACATTGCCCAATGCTAGAAAAACATGTTTTAAATACAAACTTGATGTTCTCTAGAGTGCAAATGGAGCATTTACAAAATCTGTTTGCCAATATCCCTTTATTACATTTTCAACTTAGGTTGCTTCTGCCTGATGAAAATGGACATGTGCGGAGAGCGTGAGAAATTAATCAACTGTGTGAGTCTCACACTGAATGCAGGAGAGTTGGCAGACCTACTACACTTTTTGTAACATACACCAATGAAATACTGATGAGTTTACCACAATGTTGTGTGAGAGAAGAGCGTGAAGTTGTGAGCAGCGTATGGGCAGGAATGGAAAAACACCCTTCAACCACAGCTACTGAGACGGGCACATCTTTCACACCTCAGACACACGCTCACAGACTGGAAATCAACCACAAACGCCCAGCAGTAGATGCTAATGCTAAAGCTGTTTATCCACTCATCAATGCATAACAAAATTTAAAATAACATGTGGCAAGTTCATTCTGAACATCACCGAAATTCAATGTGAACAAGACAGAATTTATTCTGAATCTGCCTTATAGGTTTCATTTAAAATTCAAAGTTTGAAATCAAGTGTGCTTACGTGTCTTTAGACTATTGTAGAAGGAAAAGCAGTGGTGTCAAAAACTGACTTAAGTAAACATAGCATCAGTGGCTCATGTTGAGCAGTTGAAATATAAACAAATGTCCTGTAAACATACCCTTTATGTGTCTGTTATATGAAGCAGTGGGTGTCATGAGTATAATGGGATATTTGTCATTGTTTCAATGTTCTTATGGCTTTTATAAATATCTGATATTGTGTTGTTGTGTGTGTGATGAATGTGAAAGTCATTATACAGACAAAACACAAGCACACACAGATCTGCATCTGATGTGCTGAAATGACACAGAGAGATATAAATTATCTTACCAATTTATATGCATTTCTCTTGTAGAACGTGGGCTCAGCATAAGTGATCTGTTCTTCAGAGTCTCAACTGTGCAACAATAAAAGATATACTCAGCCTGTTTCTTTAAGACATATGTTTTATTATTAAGACTGTAAACAGGATTAGCAAATTTGATGCTTTAAGTTTTCACACACACACACACACACACACACACACACGCTACAAATGTAATGTTTACCATTAAATTTAGATTGACAATCTTTAAATCAAAACCCAGACAGAATAGTTGTAGAGTAATTTGAATTCTCTGTATGGTAAAATTTAAGCATCATTGAAGCTCAACTATGTTTCAACAAGCTCATGTTCATAGAATTTCAAATGGATAGTAATCTGATATGGTGTATGACAATTTCAGTAGATTTACATCATAACTACACTTTATTTATTATTTTTTTTTTCATTAAATAAACTTTGAGGGCATTAACTAAAGAAATTATCAAAATGAATTTATAAATAGGGCTCTCAACTGACTAAAATATTTAGAGACATTTTCAAAAGTATATTTATTGTTAAAATTATTTATTTGAATTAATTTAACACTTGCCTTTGATTAGTTTAGCTGTGTTTCCTGCAGAAGCGAGCGATCCCGAGTGCAGCTACAATCAACAGAAATCCAGCAGCAGCAGAGATCAACACTATCGAGATATGGAGCCTTGGACCTGAAGGAATATGTGCTGTATGATGAAGAGAAACATTAATGTAAACAATAAACACATATCACTACTTCCATACCTGAACATGTGTGACAGAGTTGAGTGATGTCCAGATGTTGAGTCTGGTTTCTGATGGGATTGTTGATCACACAGCTGTAGCTCTTTTCATCCTGTTGAACAGGCATTTAAAACAGCTACTGTCTTGAGTCCTAAGCGGACAACGACGCATGAAGTATAGATGAAAACTGATGCATAGCCTACTGGTAGGTCTGACACAGAAGTATAAATCAGCCTTTAGTAACGTGTTTTAATGTCGGTAATAATTTCACCACCAACAACAATGCATTTGACTTAATATTCTAGTTTTCATGACTTAACATGTATTATATAAAAATGATGCAATAATGATTGTTTAATTAATAATAATCATATGGATTTATTGAATAACACTGTTAAATATAATGTAATACAAACAATTTGCATTAGGCTACAAATGCCTGCAAAGCACCAACGCCTGGCAATTGCTGTTGTTACACTAACAGATGATCAAATCCTTGTTTAATATTGACCAAACATTTAATTCAAATATACACTAATTTTTTTAGGGTTTTTTTTTTTTTTGGCCACCTTTTGCATAGAAATGCTACAGCCTCTTTAATTTCTTCAACAAAAACATGTGGACATCACAACCCTACCAAACTTAACCATGGTTTTATCTTAGTAAAACTGTTCATTTTATTTTGTGTGATTTCTGAACGCTTGAGTCTATAAAATCAATCAGACAACTGTATTAATAAAATCATAGCCATATGTAATTGTCTAGAGCTACGTATTTTAGTCACATGCAGTTTTCTGTTAATGTTCATGATCAGTGGATGAAAGCACACGATTTTCTACTTGATTAGAAAATGTAGTAGACAGTTAATTTAATACCACTCCAATAAAAGCAGATGTGGCTACTTATTAATTTGAAGTCAAAGTGGACACTGAGAGGGGTAAAGAGTTAGCCAATCAAAAAACACACTTGTTTTATTCTTACTTGTAACAAGAAACTACGGGCATTTCAGGAATTGTGAAACGTAAGATTTTATTTAGGTAGTTATGTTTTGAAATTAATACAAGGTTTCTCCAAATTAAAATATTTGGTTATTGTCCATAATTATGTGCACACATATCCACATTGCTCAAACTAGTCTTTGTAACTAAGCATTTAAAGCTGTTATTTTTAAAAATAAACTTGTTTTAGCAAGTTTGTTTTTCCGTCACAAGAATAACTTTATTCACTACTCGATGCGAAACAATAGTAAGAGCGAAAAAGTATGAATCTGTCACATGTCCAATCAAAATTCAGTGAGACGAGATCCAACTCCCCTTGCATGTGATCCAACTCCCCTCTGGACCTGGATCCCACTCCCCTGTCATGTAGATCCAACTCGCCCCTGGATCTTGTGTTCTGCAGTGAGGGGCTACTGGATGATTTGAAATGGTTTGGCAGTTTGCAGTTTGTTTACGATTGATGCAGCTGTTGGAGTGTGTTTGGTGAATCGTTGTTTAGACTGCTGGGCTTTTGCAATCTATTGGAGTTGAAATATCCGTTGATATGCGTTGTTTTGGATTGTGTTCGCTTGTTTTGGGAAGTGTCTTATGCTGTATTTAGCCGCACTGTTGGAGTGTGTTTGGTGAATCGTTGTTTAGACTGCTGGGCTTTTGTGAGTCTATTGAAGTTGTGATGGATATCCAATGATATGTGGTGTTTGAATTGTTTGCTTGTGTGTCGATTTAGACGCCTGTGTGCATGCTTCAATCATGAGTGAGATTGAAACCGTGCAGATGTTGAACTTGAACCAGACAAATGTAGAAGAAAAGTTCAACTCACAGCAAAGGCTTTGACTTATAAACTTGAGCAACTTCAGAAAGAACGAAAAAGAAACGTAAATGTGATTAAAAGTTCTATACCAGCCATCAAAGAACTCACGCTGAAAAATGAGAAGGTCTCAGCTGTACAGTCTGAACTTGAAACTTTGGAGCAAACTTTTAAAGAGACAGTTAAGCTTCATGATTCAGTGATCCCATTATTGCCTATTGATGAGCAAATCAAACAAAATGAGTGGTTTTCAAGCATCTATAAATACAGTGATGAATTTATAAAAGAGACCAATGAATGGATACATGGAATTAAGCAAGGCCATGAGGATAACCAGGATCAACAGTTGAAAACAGTTGAATGCCCTTCAATGATCCAAAACCCAGAATATGCCTCAGATTTCCATGCAGAATCAAGATGATATAAACCCAAGTGACAGTATCTCTAATATAGGAAGTAAAGTATCAAGTCAACTGAGTGCTGCCACAAGAGCGTCAACCACATCAACAACTTCTTCGCCCGATAAGGCAGAGGCTGACATTGCAGCCTTGCTGGTGACGTCAAAATTTAATGATGGAAAACACGAATTGAAGAAAGGAACAGACCTTAAGGAAACAGAAAGAGGATTTTGAATTCGAATGGAGATTGCTGCAACTATGGCAAAAGTGAAAGTGCTTAAAGGTTCTAGTGTGCATCGTGTTAAAAGTGATGTGACTCATTGTTCTGATGTAATGAATCCTATTTTGATAAAGGACAACAGCCACTCAGTGCTGATGCAAATTCGTTTACTCCTAGAGCTGAGAGCGCTAACAAATTGTTTCATCTATGGGTGGTGATGGCAGTGAAGGTGCCAAGCCAAAGGGGAACGTTCTAACATAATTCATTCCCAGAATATGAACATCTCAAAATTAAGTAAAACCAATCCAAGTGGTTATGTGAATTCTGGTCCAGGAAATAAGGATCAAGTTCTCCATATTATGGATAAGCAAAATGAAATAACATCTTTACTGATTCAACAACAGTGTTTGTCATCTTTGCGAAAAGGAAATTCAAGTGTTTGATGGAAACCCTCTGCAATATCATGCCTTTATGAAATCCTTTGAAAGTTGTGTGGGCGTAAAACTGAAAGCTCTAGCGATCGCTTATATTTTCTTGAACAATATACCAGGGTCATCCAAAGGAGATTATAAAAGTTGCCAGCATATGCCTCCCGACGTGGGTATTTAAGAGCCAAGGGTTTGCTACAAGAGCATTTTGGTGACCAGTATATAATTGCATCTACTTATATGGAAAAGGCTCTTTCATGGGCAAGTATCAAAAGTGAAGATGTCAGAGCTTTACAGGATTATAGTCTGTTTCTAAGAAGCTGTTGTAACTCCAGGAAGATATTCAGTATTTTCACGAGTTGGATATACCCTCTAATATGTTGACAGTGGTGAAGAAATTACCATTCAGTTGAGGGAAAAATGGAGATCTGAAGTCTGTGAATTGCAGGAAGCTGTCCAACAAAGAGCTACCTTCAGTGACATCGTTAACTCGTTGAAAGACAAGTAAAAATAATGACTGATCCAGTTTTCGGAGACATACAGGATGGTCCCGCATTTACAGGTAGTAAACTGTTGAACAAATACAAGTCTCAGTCTTATCTTAAATCTAAAGAAGCAGTTTGCTACTACGTCACAGAAATGGAAAAGAAGTCAGAAGTTGGAACCAACAAAAAGAAATAGTACCCAGCAACAAGAGTTGTTTGTTTTGCAGATGTGGACATGCTCTGGAGTTGTGCCCCTATTGGAAAAGAGGAGCCATAGTGAGAAGATTGCATTCTTAAGAGTATGGTGTCTGTTTTGGCTGTATGTGCACAGGGCACATCAGTAAAGATGTAGAAGTCGCCTTTCATGTAAAGTGTGTAATCTTAAACATCCTAGTATACTTCACATCTACCCAAGAGCCAAGGAGACCGATTGAAATCTGTTAGGAGACACACGGACACTGTAATGGGTAGTGTTCCAGAAACTGTTGAGTCCAGTGGATTTATTGGGGCTGGTGAATTTGAATGTAAGCTTTCCATAGTACCTGTGCAAGTGAAATCTAAAAAGGGTAATAAGACTGTGATTACTTACGCTTTTCTGGATCAAGGTAGCTCTGCTGGTATTTTGTACACCTGCACTGATGAACAGACTTGGTCTTTCAGGTAAAAGACTAATATCTCTTGCTACTATGGGACAGGAGAAAGTAACAAGTACCCATGTTGTTTCTGGATTAGAAGTGGCTGGTTTGAACAAAGATGACTTTTGGGAGTTGCCTGATGCTTATACTCAAAATACTATGCCTGTGCATAGTGGAAACATCCCAAGACAAAAGATCTGAAGGGGTGGCCACATCTGAATCATGTGTCTCTACCTGAAATTGACTCTGATGTTGAACTTCTATAGGAATCAATGCCCCAAGGGTTATGGAGCCGATTCAAGTGATCTGCAGTGTCAACAACGGACCATATGCAATTAAAACCAGGTTGGGATGGACAGTAAATGGTCCACTAGGAGAAGATGGTGGTGACCAGTCTGCCTTTAAGTATACTGACGTTACGGTCAACTGGATTTCAGTTTCAAACTTGGAGAGTTGTGGCAGCAACAATTCAAGGTTGATTTTCCAGAGTGTAACGCAAACGAACAGGTTGGGCTTTCAAGAGAAGATCACAAATTCATTGAGGTGGTAACAAACTCGTTACAGCTTGTAGATGGTCATTATACTATTGGCTTACCTCTGAGGAAGAAAAATGTTTGTATGCCAAACAACAGGACAATTGCTGAACAGCGTGCTCTGAACCTAAAGAAAAGGTTGAAGAGGGATGTTTCATTTCATTCTAAATACTCAGCTGTCATGAAAGACATTATCTCTAAAGGTTACGCAGAGAGAGTGCCAACGGAGGACTTAAGACGATGGCGATGAAGGTATGGTACATACCACATCACGTGTCCATCACCCGAGAAAGGGAAAGCTTCGGGTTGTCTTTGATTGTGGTGCTACATTTCGAGGTATATCTTTAAATAGCCAACTGTTACAAGGTCCGATCTCACCAGTTCTTTGATCGGGTGATTTCCAGATTCAGGAAGGAAAGAGTTGTGATCACAGCTGATATCGAAGCCATGTTTCACCAGGTGAGGGTACCAAAACAAGATACAGACATGTTAAGATTTCTTTTGTGGCCGATGGTGACCTTACGCTGAATATGGTCGAACATCGTATGGTTGTGCATCTTTTTGGTGCTACTTCATCACCCAGTTGTGCAAACTTTGCCCTCAGGACGGTGTGCTGAAGACAATAAAGACTCCGCAAGGAAGTAACCGAGCAATCCTGCATTGTTTTATGTGGACGACTGTTTGTTGTCAGTGAATTGAGGAAGAGGTGTTTTTCTTTATCGCAACCTTGTTGCTATTTGTGCGAAAGGAGAGTTTTCGTGACAAAATGGATGAGTAATAATCAAAATGTTCTGGCAAAATCCCAGAGGAGTTCAGAGCAAAACATGTGAAGGACTTGGATTTGGAACAAGATTTACTCCGTGGAAAGAGTCCTGGGAGTACAATGGTGCATACAATCTGATGCCTTCAAGTTTAAGATCGTGCTGCAGCAAAGACCTTGACCAAAGAGGGAACCTGGCTACCATGAGTTCTGTCTATGATCCTTTAGGAATCCTGTCTCCTGTAATTTTATATGCAAAAAGATCTTGCAAGATTTGTGCAGGAAGAAATTAGGCTGGGACGAAATTATTCCAGCTTCAAATGCTCAGACATGGATCAAGTGGTATTTATAAATGTCTCCTACTGGTATTTAATATAATTATTAATTTATAATAATTAGGGGCTGGTATGTAGGACCCATGTAATGGGAAAATCATGTGACCTAATGTTTGTGGGAGTGTCATTCATTAAGTGGGTTAAAACACCTGTGGGTGTAAGTGGAGGAAGGGAAGAATGGGGTGAGTGCTGGAGCACATATTTTGTTGACCTGACAAGCCTGTACAAACCTGTACAAATAAAACATCAGTTAAGCTTTTAAGGAAACGCTCACACAAAGTTATTCCTCCACTCAGCTCCCTAGCGTCTTTGGATTGTTCTTTATGCTACGCACATTATGTATAAAGGTCATGATAGCTTTGTAGTTGTTCACAGTCAACAAAAAAATCTCCTAACAACCAAACGCAGATGATTTGTTGAGGTAGTACAGTTTCATTAAAGATCGCTGAGTCACTATTAGTAAGAGTTACTATTAGTGTCACTGTGCACATTTAACAATTTTAGTTTTGCACATTTTTTCCCAAGTAAATTATTAACAAAGGGTCTTTATCATTCAACATAGACTTTTAGAGATTTTAACCATTTTGCATTGTCATATCCTCATCAAAACATACCTGAGTTGTGTTTTATTATGTGTTAGTTATCCTTTGTCTAACTCTTCTGCAATCAAAACACTGACCCATACATACTCTAGCAAATTTCACAAGATTTCAAATAATGTTTTCACCATGGCAGTCCTTAGGGCTCCTAAAGTAGTTTAACATCCCGAACAAAGCTTATTCAGGTATCTTTCAGAACATATTTTCACAAGAGTAAGAATAAAACAGAATAAAATTGTAGTAAAAAGTGAAAGTCGTGACATTTGTCAAGTATGGTGACCCATACTCAAATTGGTGCTCTGCATTTAACCCATCCAAGTGCACACACACAGCAGTGAGAAGTGAACACACCGTGAACACACACCCGAGCAGTGGGCAGCTATATCCAGCCGGGAGAACTGGGGTTCAGTGCCTTGCTCAAGGGCACTTCAGCCATGGGTATTGAGGGTGGAAGAGAGCTGTTCATTCACTCCCCACTCACCTACAACTCCTGCCAGCACCGAGACTTGAATCTGACCTTCTGGTTACAAGTCCAAATCTCTAACCATTAGGCCACAGCTGCCCCTAAATTGCATTTTATTATTTTTTCCCTGTAAACACACAGCTTATACCTGGGAAACAGCTTTATAGGTTATGCTGTGAAACTGTAAACAATCCTTTGAATAAAGTGCCAATGGCATGAAACCTGAATGGAACTCACATTTTAAAGTAAAATTTAAAGTAAAATCCATCAGAAGGTTGTCCAGAAAAAAATTGGACACACACAAAAAACCTGCTGTGTGAAAAGAGCAGCGAATACTTAGAAAAAAGTGCATTTCAAATACATTTAAACATTTACCTCTCTCATTCAGTCATAATTAGGCTGCAAGACTAAGAATTATGACTGATCACAGAAGCTATGTTTGTAAAGCTTTAAATGTTAATTGTTAAAAGCAATGTTATCAGCTTTTACGACTAAACATTTGCAAACAACATTGTACTGCAGAATCTGCACAAATAAAAGTCTGCACACTGTGATTTTCATCGGATTTAAATATGTTAATATGTTAATATGTTTAAAAAATTCAAAAATGTAATAAAGCGATAAAATGTTAAACAAAACAGCTTATGTCTGAATTGACAGGAATTGACTACCTGTGGGAAATGAGGCAGAACACTATTCACTCATTATTTGGGAAAAAATTTGCATTGCAGTGCAAAAGGTCAACATCATGTCCAAATGTTCAGGGCTTAGGCTTGCTCTCTTTTAGAGGATATGTTTCCTGCCACAGAAAACAGCCGCGAGTTTACAGGTTACTCTTCTTTTTGAAGGCTCAAAGTAAAGTGCTCCCACACTTTGGATGACTTCGTCCGATTAGTTTTATCTTCCGCTTTTTCATTTTCTTTCTCGAGCTTACTCAACTGCGCTCTGCCTCACCCATCACGCTGAATGCTGCAGAGCGCTGTCAGCGGGAAGCACGTGACATAAAACGAGGCCAGCTATTGGATATTCGCTACTTCTCCTGCTGTACTGGCTGAGTAAAACCTCCGGTGGCTCATTACTGCCACACTTTGGTCACCGCAGATTTAAAATATGCACGAAATGAGCGCTTATGGCAAATAAAATTATTTAGCAACTAATCGATGACTAAATTAGTTGACAACTATTTTAATAATAGATTTTAATCGATTAAATCGATTAGTTGTTTCAGCTCTAATGTCAACAACAATCTAGCTGAATAATATTGGACATGTTTCTCTGTCTCATTAGTAATACTTTTCAAGGTCTTTAGCCTAACATTCAAATATTATGTCCAGTTATCTTTTACAATATATCAAATATTTTCTGTGGTAATAAATTCTAAAATAAGAGTAAATGCATCAATTATACAAAAGCAGCCATGTTGAGTTGTGAAATGTGGGGCAGGTGAATCGTTTCTGCAGTAAATATGTTCCTACTTGCAAAAAAAAAGGCAAATATCGAAGGTTTCTGTATGGGTCATTTTGACTCATGTGTGTAAAATTGATGTAGAAATACAAAACTGTGTTTTTTATAAAGTAATGAAAGGGCAAATAAACATTATGGTTTGTGGTAGTCAAAATCAATATATTTCAAGGCTGTCTGGAATAATAAATGATAGAAAAACATTTCTTTCAGATATTCATAAAAGAAACACTCATCAATACACTGAAAAAAAATGTTTCATTCAGCCATCATATAGGGCAATTTTTTTTTTTTTTTTTCATTGGCTCAAATCAAATGTGATATGAATCATTAACCTAATTTTTTTTTAATTGGATGAATGAAATATTTTTTTCAGTGTAACTGAAATAACATAGGAAATGAACACGGTCATTTTAGACACGCTTGTGGATTAGAGGGGTAGTGGTACAAAATGATTTTTATTAAAAAAGTAAGAAAAAATAAAAAGAAGGATTTGTGATGATCAAAACAAGTTAACTTGGGAATTCCTGGTATTCTGAATGATGAAATTAATTTTTTGCAAATATCGGTAACTCGGTCAGGTCACTTTAGACCCATGATGTGCATCAAAGGGTTAATGCAGTGTTTTAGAGATGTGAGATTACACTTCAAACACCTCAAACATACTCTCACACACTGACGTTAAACACATATATCTAGCAGATACAAGCTCATGCAGAAGCTGTTTGTCCAACAAGTAAAATCACATTTCTGTACAGATGTGAATCAAAGAGACAACAGAAGAGTACTTTGCATTTACGGTTTGCACTTTTTAAAAATGAGATTAACGCATATGGTCTCTTTAAGACTTTAAGAATCAAACATGAAAATGTGCCATATGTGACAAATGATTTAGATAATTAGTTAAAAGTCCTTGTATTAGGCAAATTCTTTTGAAGTTTTAAGGAATTTCATGAATTCATCTTTAAGTACTACACTTTAAACCCTGCTGAATAAATTTCCTGATGCAACGTGGTGATTCACACCAATCCCAAAACTTAAACATTGACATTGAAAACTGAGGTTGTCGCAGGAGGATCTCAGTCTTGCACTTTGATCATCATCTCACGCAATAGGTACATACTCCACATCATCTTCCTCTTTAACCTCCTGTAAAAAACACATCACATAAGAGAATATAATTCTAAAACAACCATCAGAAGTGTGACCCTTATTACAGACTTACATTAGACTCTTCAAAAGATGCATGGATCTGTTATAAAAAAAAGTTGGAAGCTGTATTAAAGGCAAATGGGGTAAAACACCTTAATAATGAAATATTGCCATTTTACCAGGTATTCACAGTTTTATTTTTGTCCAACCCTTGACAATTTATTGAATTAATGTCAAATTGAACAATAAATATCTGAACTGATATGTGATTTTGCTAACAAGATCCAATCTACCAGAAAAATGGAAAAGAACCAAAGTGATGGATGGTGTAAATGCCACCATGGTGTTGTAAAGCAGGCTTGATGATTTAAAAAATGCATTTGCTCATGGACTGTCATGCAAACAAGAAGAAATGTGCATTGGTGTCACTTTCATTTCCTGAAGCCTTCAGTTTCCGTTAGTTGGTTTTGGCACAGAGTGAGTTTCTGCTAAAATAAACAAACACTGTTCACCACTCAAAGCAAAACAAAGTTCAGTCCACTTACATTTCTAAAATGCAACTTAATAGATTTTTATTGGAGATATATTAACCATTTTATTAACATAACTTTCTTCTGTTATTGTTAAGAACAATAAGATATTTTATTATATATTATATGCACTGACTGAAGTGTTATTAACAATAAAAACTGAAGTATGAAGTATTGATGGTAAACCTCATCAAGCAGATCAAGCAGTCCTCCAGTGGTTCTCAGTTGCTTCATGTAAAATAAATAAATAAAAGTAAATAAATAGCTTTATATGTATTGGATATGGTGGTGTTGTGAGTGAGGTGTCTGACTGATCATTATACAAACCCACAGTCATACACATTTAAATCTGCATTGCTGAATTTATACAGGGATAGACAACAAATTAGTAATAATTGATCTTACCGATTTGTCATTTTCTTTTGAGAAAATGGGATCAGCATAAATTATGTCTTCATCACAGGTCTCAACTGCTTCAAAAAAAAAAGAAAGAAAAAAAACATGAAAACAATCCTAACTGGGTCTGTTTTTTTTTGTGACAAGTGTGTTATTATTGTTGTTGTCAAAGTAAAGAATTAATGCATTGTAACAGGGTGGAGGTAGTATTGGTAGTGACTCTATATTAGGCTTGTTTAGTACTACAAATGTGTTGGACTACAAATCCCATGAGTCCAAGTACTATAAAGAAGGAAATCAAACTTTTGGTCTTCCTCTTTGTGGGACCACATGCTAACAAACAACATTGGATTTTCCATTTTCTTACGACGGTTGACTCTGTTAAGGTGAGGGGAGCAATTTGTAGTGGTCTGAGTCGAGTGAGTGTTGTTTTTTTGTTGTTGTTTTTACACTAGTAGTGTTATTTGGTTTTGTGCTGTGAGTGAATTTCTAAGTGTATATAAGTCATAACTATGACTATCAAACAATTACAATATTTATAAAGATTATTTGTTATAATGTAGGTAACAGTGACCTTCATGATCAGTTTTTCTATGTTTCCTGCAGATGCAGAAGATCATAACTGCAGCTACAATCAACAGAGATCCAGCAGCAGCAGAAATCAGCACTATCAGAGAAACTTAGCCTGTAATTAAAATATAATAATGTAAGTGAATATGTCATTTTGATCTAAAACAAAAGAGATCAGCTCAGTAAATAAACTTATTTACTGAGCTGATCTCTTTTGTAGATCAAATATGCTGATCATACCTGAACATGTGTGACAGAGTTGAGTGATGTTGAGTTGTTGAGTCTGGTTTCTGATGTGATTGTTGATCACACAGCTGTAGCTGTTTTATCCTGATATTCCACCTCCAGAGGTAGAGAGAGACTGATGCTGAGATCAGACACACTGATGCTGGACAATAAACTGTTTCCTTTGTACCAGGAGAGAGTCACATGACCCACATTCACCACTGAACACAACAATGAACAATTCTGCTGTGGTGATGATGATGATGATGATGATGAAGAAGAACATTGTGAAGAGTTACTGTTGATGACAGGAACAGACAGATGAGCTGAAAACAGGATAAAGTGTAATGTAAACAAATCTCATCAACAATCTTCCTCTCGGTTCAGTGTGCTGAGTGAGTGGTTTTTTTTTTTTCACTATGTAAAATAAGAGTATGTGAATGTTTGGACAAATGAGATCTTTACTCCCCATAGACCGAAACACTGAATGATTTTGATGACCACTTAATTCCAAATATAAAAGCTTCATAGTGTCCAGCGTGTTGAGTTGTAATGTTTGTGATGGTCAGAGATCCAGTCTGTCTGTCCAGCTCCAGTCTATCTCTGAATCTCTCATCAGGACCATCATATGTGGAGAAGATTTGCTTCTCAGTTATGATTTTCAGCTATGAGAGTCTTTTCAACACCAAATTTCCATGTAATGTAGTCTTCTATATGTATAGTGACATCAGTGTGTAGAGTGACAGAATTTCCCTCAATCACTGATATTGACTCTCAAACACACCTGAAGACCATGAAGAGATTTTGCACATAATAATAATAATCCTTGGTTTAAACTTGGTTAAAATGAGCTTTTTTCCATTTTTGAAGGAGTGGATGATGAGCGCCATATCCTTAATATTGATATTAATCATATTATTACATTATTTCTTGTTTGACTATAGATCAAGTTATGGCAAGAGTGAAATGTGTAACCTTATGTGTGCTTATGAGACATTAAAGAATCCTGCTTTATGCTGTACTTCTACTCTCTAAGATGATGACTTCATCGTGTGTGTTAACTGAACCATACTGATAAAATTCTACTTCTCCTTGAAGTTCTGATAAGTTTTCTGCTATGTGTGTTAGGTATCTGTCTGTGCAGGGAGAAGCGTATCAGTCCAGCGTATCAGATATACGTCTTTGGAGAGCGTATTTGCATCTGACCTCTGATAACTTGTCACCAAAATAGTCATCAGAAGATATGCTTGCATCCATATGTGGAAACTAAGTTTATCTAGGTTTTGGAACCAATCAGAATTTTTCTGACCTAAGCATTGATACATTTAGTATCTTCTGTCAAGAATATAATTGTTGGTGATTTTGAGTTGTATCGCAGAGCAGCCTATGAACTCCATCGAGGTGTTGAAGCTGACTTCTGCTGATGAAACTGCAAACTATTTTCTTCAGTAAAATTATGATTAATTGATCGAATCTCTGACTCCTGGTCTTCATTGCAACACACACGGTCATTGGGTTTTAACTGAACATTCCCCTACATTTGCATTTACAACAGCATGCAAAGGCACGAAACAGAATGAAATGCATGATATATGAACAGACAGACATATAATGTGAATGTGTATATATTAGCAGATGAAAATTATCTAATCTAAACTGTATGAGCAGCTTTATTACTCTAAAAAACATTACAGCATAAACATGCTTTTATAACTTACCAATCTGACCGCACAAACAGAACAAAACAAACATGTGAAACATTTTCTTTAGTTGTTCAGTGTCTGATCTAAGAAGAATATCCGCTAAAACACACACTGATGTGCAATCCTCCCACAATGGACCTCCTGTTCACACCTGCGTTTGCATACTTCATTATGTTATAGTTCATCTGGCCCTTATTAAGACTAAATGTATATATAAATTTATTTTTACAGATAGTTCTCAGACTATTAAATAGAAGAATAAGAAGCTAAAGTAGAAGAATAATGATATCAGAAGAACTATAGAAAAACTGAGCCTAACATTTGTGTATTAAAATGGTTGTATATAAATACGCTTTTTGATTGCTTGTGAAAAAAAAAAAAAAAAAAGTACAGAGTTAAAACCATTTGCCAGGATTGCCAGAGGTTCATCTTCTGAGTCAAACTGAAACCTGCTGTGGTCGGCTTTCAGAAATGTGGTTTGATCTACTGCGTGGACAAACCTGTTGTATGTTTAGTTTGTAGGTGAAAGCCTTCTTCCTGTCCCTGCTGTTATGAGCAGCTTTTAAGACCTTCTGTTTTAATCTACAGAAAGAATTATGATGAGAAACTGCTTCTTACACAGGGAGGGAAACAATAACAAAATGGTCATATGTAACTTACAATTACTTTTGTGATTGTCAGTTGTTTGGTTTTGAAAGAAACTGATACTATTAAGCTTGTACTTGGTTGACTTATTACAGGTAAACATTTCCCTTTGTATGGACACATTATTCAATTATATTAACAAACAAAAATGTTTTCCCCACATTTTATTGTAAAATAAATAAATACTATAGCTGTTGTTAGCGAACTCTCATTTGTTGTAAATGAAAGTGAAAGTGAGCAATGTGCAGCCAAGTAAGATGACCTATACTCAGAGTTTGTGTTCTTTAACCCATCCAAGTGCACACACACAGCAGTGAGTAGTGAACACACACCATTTACAATTGAGGTTTGGTGCCTTGCTCAAGCGTCTTACCTCAGTCATGGGTATAGTATGTGGAAGAGAGTGCTGTTCATTCACTCCCTCCACCTAAAACTCCTGCCAGTATTGAGACTCGAACCCACAACCTTCAGGTTACAAGTCTGACTGTTTCACCGTTAGACCAAAACTGCCCATCAATTAGAAGTTTGCAATTGGATGGTGTAAAAAATCCATCCACTGTGCAAAAAACCTTAGTGGCCTTTAACCTTTTCATTCCAATGACTTTTTACTGTTTTAATGTTATAGCTAAAAAAAGTCTTATAATGGTTTTAGTAGATTCCCATTGCAGTGACTGCCTTGGAATGGAACCATAGTGACCTGAAACCTAAAATGGGCCATATTAATAATATGGGTATCTGCTAAATGCATGTAAAACCAGAGACACTGATATCTTTCATATAATCCTGGGATATACAAACTGTAAATATAAAAAAAAACATACACAATTTGAGTCTATTAAACACTGGTAAACACTGATCACTCTTTTAATGCTGTTTTAGCTACTGCTTCTCAAAACCCACTCAATGGCAATTCATTAGTTGATAACCAAAGCAGAAAGGTGTAAACATCAGTCAAAATATCAGTAAAACCGACTATCAGTCGATCTATAGTATTATAGTCTTTATTTACAGCTTGAGTTCTGTCTTCAGGTTCTATATATAGTGGTGTTGACCACAGTAATATGAGCATGACAGAATGGCAAAAGTATACAGCTTATTTAAAAGATGGAAACATGATAAATAGCTAATCTAGGTTTAAATGAGTTTGTTATTGTTCAAACAGGCATCCGGAAGGCAATCCAATGATCAGGCAATGGGTCTTATTTTGCCTGTTGTTTCTTGAAAGGTTCCAGCAGCATCTACTTATAGCAATGTAGAGCTGTAATCAGGGACGTGATTTTCTCCTTTGGACACTAGAGAGAGATAATGAGCTTGTACTACATTTGCTAAAATGTCCAGCTGAGCATGTTGTGTGTGATGATACTGTAAACCACTAATGCACTTAATGTTCAATGAAAATGTCTAAAAGTATAAATCAAGAGCCATAAATGACAGACAAAAGGGCACACTGAAGGGTGAAATATTTTTAATAAAGAAACTACATTTCCATACTATAAAACATTTAGTAGAGTTTCTGAATACTGTGCTATTTGTGGGGCATCAAATTAAAGCAACAATATTTTGGACATCACAATAACAACTTATGAGAGCACACATGCAAAAAAAAAAAAAAATATTCATTAGATGAAATCAAAAGATGTGATACAAATTGGCAAAATTAAACTCAGCTGTATAGGCAGAGAATAAATGTGAACAAAACCAAAACAGTATTAGTCAGCATCCTGTATGAGCTCTATCATCAGTTCCAGTAGACACGGTATTTGATTATCGTTTTTTGGGGACATTTTCATACACAGCCTCCGACTTTGATTTCTGCAAGAAACGCAAACTTAAACAGGAACATTGCTGATGTGACAGAAAATTAATGGCAGACCATCGTTATGTTTCTCTCTTTCCAACAAGACCTTATTAATGTTTCTATAAAATCATTTTAAAAATAGTTTTAAATTCCCAAATCAGTAGAACTGAACATAATGTAAAGGACACATTAGGAAGAACAGCAGTTTTGTTTTTCAAAGAACACTGCTACTACAGAACAGATGCTAACATGGAGCAGTTGAGGAAATTACTTCAGTCATCTAGTTCATCACATGACTTTTTAAACCGTTAAATCATCAAACAAATTATTTCAGTTCTGAAAGTTTGAGAATGGTTGCATTTCACACAAAAAGCAACTTATTTGTTGCAGCATGTCTACAAAGCAACCAGCTTTAGTTTGAAGCTACATTTCACCTCAGATGATGATGAACTGCAGAGCAGCTGCAGCTCGAGGCCAGACTTCAGCACAGGTAACATGAGTCAACAACTGTCTTTTTTTCCATTGAAAAGCTAATGATATAAAACTGATGTTGTATGATTTATTTTAAAATAACAAATCCATTTATTTATACTGCATGATTTTAAATGGCAGATTATTTAAATTAGTAGGCCATACAGGTTTGGGTTTGGTGTAATGGTAAAAGGTTTTACATAAACAATTCATAACAAGTGATATCATTATATGTGCAAACAAAACAAAACAAACAACAAAAAAAACTTTCACACAGAAAGTAGAACCTTAAAAATAGAAATGAGCTTTCAGTGAACTACAAAGTTGCTGTAGTCACCTGGGAGTGATCTAGTGCAGTCAAATGATACACTGAACGAGGTTGATAAAGCAAGAATGATCACAGTGCCAGTGGATTAGAGACCTGCTCCCCGAGACCCGACGCAACAGAGCGCGGCGAAGGGCAAAATGAGCGAGTGCTGGTGCGCGCGTAGACACTCGTGTTGTGCGGGAATCAGGAGAATAAAATGATTCACGGGACTCCCACAAAATATAAATATCTAAACATAAAATATCTTTATAAAAATGTTATTAATCTATTGCACAAAAGCAACATGAACTAACACAAAATATAAACGATTAACAGCTGCAAGCGTATGCAGAGTTTCTATTTAGGCTATAACACGTGTTTACAGCGTTGAGCAATGCAGTGCTGAATTTGCGTGCTCACGAATCCTCTAATTATAACACATGAATTGTAGACATTATGAAAGATTCATTATGCATATATTTAATGTGTTATAACAGAGATTTGAGAATGCGATGAACTGAGATGTCTTTTAGAGATTATAAATGCAGCGCTCTTTGCTGGCATTCTGCCAAACCATGCACGCAGCAGCCGCTTGCTTTAGTTAAAAATAACAGTGTTCTCTGAATGTTGAGCTTTAATAACAAATATTTATCGGGAGCGTGTATGCTGAGATTTCATAAATTTCATGTAGAAAACAAGTTACGTAACTAGTAATGCAACTAATTACTAATTACTTTTGAAATGAAGTAATCAGAAAGTAACGTGATTACTTCTAAAAAGAGTAATCAGTAATTTGATGACATTATACTAACACTGTCCTGGTAGAGTTAAGCACACAAATGACGTGCAATCATTATTAGTTTAAAAAAAACACACATATGTAAATGTTTTAATGATAGCAGATGTGCTTGGCTATGAACGTTTTATTCTATATTACAGAAATTACAGTATGAGCGCAAAGAAACTGTTTTGACTTTAATAATAATCATGCACATTTGATTTAGTATAATAAGCTGCTGGACGTCAGCAGATGCAACAGTAGCAGTGTCTTTCTGGTTGCCATTACAACTTCTCACATTCACTGCGGGGCCGTAGCTGTGGTTACCGGGCCCGGTGCTGGTGTCTGAATAATTGTTGGTTAGACTGTGGATTCATTCTTGTTAAAACTACAAAGTAATTCAGTCAAGAGCAGTGAGTGATTTTTTTCTTTCATTTTCTTGGATTAACATTAACATTAAGGAACTAAATTAGGCGGTCACTTTAAGAGACAAAATGCACACATCCGATTTCTTTCTCCACTGTTTACTTTCACTTAAGACATAACCGACAGTTTTTTTCGAGGACACTCTCCAAGACAGGTTTTTTGACATAATTTGTATCTATTTGTCGGTACAAGAGCAAGAACAAGCAAATTTCGTTGTTCAAGCACTTTTTAGATGCCTCTCTCTGTGTGCACCCTGCACAAAACACTCTGCTGGGTGTTGAATTGGGCTCTTTCACATCTTTTTCTGTTTGCATGTTTACACTACGACTTGTATTTGTTCGTTCAGGTGCAGGAGGACACGAAGTAGAGCTTCGGTTCGGTGTTGCTGTCTGTGAGATGCAGCTCTCTGCATCGCGACTGAACACGCTCAGTTGAGTTTTTCTCGTCTTGTGTTTGAATGCTTTAAACTCTTTTGAATGTTTAAACTGGCAATGCTTAAAACATCGACTGTCCTTTTAGGCTGGCCTCAGCCAGTCGGTTAGGCCCCACCTCAGCCATGGGCCCTTATAATCATCACCACCTTTCACCCCACTAGTGGCGGCTCTGTTCACTGCTGCTCTGTTGTCATAAAAGCTTGAATATTATGGAGTTACAGTAGGCTATAGGTTTCATCAAGAATATTTAAATTAGGTGTAAGTTTTTTTAATTAAATGTAATTTATTTATTTTACAAGCCAATTAAAATCTTTCCTAAATTAAAAGCAGTGGACTATAGTGTTTGCTGTTGTCAGTGAGAACTGTTTTGAGGGAAAAAATCAAAGAGTACAATTATATGAGGACAAACATGTGCCGTTATATATATATATATATATATATAAATGCTTAAACTATCCTTTGATCGTAAGTGCTGGCAGTTGGGCCACTAAACCACCCACGTCTGTTCACTGACCGCTCTGATGCACATTAAATGCAAAACTTCAATCAGACTAACTGACTGCAACAACTTCTTGCAACACAGTCATGAATGATCTTACCTTTTTGTGTGTTTTGGGTTTACACAATGCTGAATCAGAGTCTTCTTCGTGGTTTTGGACTGCATTAAAAATTACAAGTGTGTTAAAATGAAACAATTTCAGTATAATTTCAACATTTGTATCTTAAAATAAATTTCTACAGATTAATTGCTTGTTCTCTTGACCTGTTTTTCTACATTTCCTGCAGATGCAGCACATCATCACTGCAGCTACGATCAACAGAGATCCAGCAGAAATCAGCACTATGTTCAATAAGGGTAGGCTCTGATCTGTAATGAACAAAATGAGCCATTAGTGTGAATCTGTCTGTTTGCTCTACAACAAACACTACGAAACATCATCACTATATATATCACCAAAAGTATCACTGGTGACGTACCTGAAGCATCTGACAGAGCTGAGTGATGTTGAGATGTGTGGTCTGGTTAGCTGATGGGATTGTTCACCACACAACTATAGGTATTATTATCCTGATATTCCACCTCCAGAGGTAGAGAGAGACTGATGCTGAGATCAGACACACTGATGCTGGACAATAAACTGTTTCCTTTGTACCAGGAGAGAGTCACATGACTCACATTCACCACTGAACACAACAATGAACAATTCTGCTGTGATGATGATGAAGATGATGATGATGAAAAATTTTGTGAAAAATCTCTGGTAATGTTGGAGTTGGCAGGCGAGCTAAAAACACAAGAGTATAAACAGAAACATGGACAAATGCATGTAGCAACATAAGCAACAATCTTGGTGTAGTGTTTTTAGTGTTTCTGTCATTTCAAACTATAAAATGATTAAACATTGCAATATTTATATGAAGACAAAATACTCACGGTTTCATTATTACAGCTATAGATATAAACAATATGCATATTGACATGTGTGGGTGAGAAAAAAAAGAATAAATAAATAAAATAAACACTTTCATATCCAGTATTAAAACTGCATCACTATGACAACGTAATGTTGCAAACCCTACAACAATGAAGTGACTGTTTATTGATTTAAACAGCTTTACAGCTCAATCAATGCAAATATTAAAAAATTAGAAATAATGTACATGCTTTCATAAAGTTTAAGTCTTCTAAAATTGGTCCTGTTCACGTCAAATGTAAGTGCCTCATGTAACCTCCAAAATGAGGTACAGGTCAATTTATTTTTAATTTTAAATTAATTTTTGGTAATCAACTTTGTGCTGTGGATTGAGCTTAATATGAATTGAATCTGGAATATATCTTTAATAAAACAAGATATTAAAAATGAGGCAAATGATACTCACTATAGACAGAAACACTGAATGTTTTTGATGACAGTTGCCTGCAATGATCTCTAGTTTATAATCTCCAGCGTAGTTGAGTTGTGATGTTTGTGATGGTCAGAGATCCAGTCTGTCTGTCCAGCTTCAGTCTGTCTCTGAATCTCCCATCAGGAACATCATCAAATGTGGAGAAGATTCTAGAGGCTCTGTTTGTTTTAGCTATCAGAGACTTTTCAGCTCCAAAATTCCACATTATGTCATCTTCTTCATGTATTTCAGTAAAATCAGTGTGTAGAGTAACAGAATCTCCCTCCATCACTGACCGTGTTTCATTTGTTTCAGAACCAAACACACCTGATGAAAACAAACAAAAGATTTGTTAACTTTAAGTTTTTTCAAATGTAATAATGTAATCAGCTTGTAATATTTAAATGTGAAATAAATAACAGCAGCAGAGATGCAACATAAAACGTTGACAAATATGAGTAATTTGGTCTTTAAATTATTTAAAAGTTATCTCCTGTACAGCAAAATATATATGTGAAATGGCATGTAAAGTTAATAATGGCTGAGTGGCCAACAAATTTATTTGGGTCACTAAACAGTACCACTGAAATGAGACCTGAATCCAGGTCAAATATCTCAGTTTGATTTGAAGATCATTTAATGTTTTATATCTCTGAAATAAAAGGAAGCTGTAAAAATATTTTTATAACTTACCAATCAAACGCCACCAGCACAAACAGAGAAAAAGAAGCACATGAAACATTTTCTGTAACAGTTCAGTGTTTGATCTAATAAAACTATCTGCTGCTAAACCCTCAAACTGTTCATCTGGTGTTTGAATCCTCCTCCGACAGAGTCTGACCTTCCCAGTGCTTACGCATGACACTACACACACACACACACACACACACACACACACACACAATACACATACACAATCTAAGTTAATCAATCAATGCATAGTTACATATAATATAGGCCAAAAACATTTAAGTTAATTTTAATTGTTAACGTGGGATACACTTTATCAAAAGTCTTTATACAAATTTTAAAAAAATTATCATTTAACATTAATGGTTTTGACTGTTTTTTTTTTTATTTTAAATATGTAGGCCTGGAAGAGTAGATATGATTAATAGTCAAACTGAATTTAATGAAGAAATAAATAGTTTAAAATGGTTTTATGATCATTCAATTGTTGCAGATTGTATCATCAGTCTGAGGTGTGACACTAGCAGCTCATTTTCTGAGTCAAACTGAAACCTCTGTGGTTGGTTTCTTCAGAAACATGCTTTGATCTGTTGGGGGGGCAGACAGCTTTTGCATACGAAGTGGCCATTTGTTTAATGTATATTTAGTTTGTAGATGAAGCGCTTCTTCCTGTCCTACTCAAACGGATGCCTCTCACTGAACCATTTTTCAGTGAGATAAAATTAATCCATCAAAACGGTCAAATGAGAGTCACAGGTGAGATTTTAAACTAGATTGTAATGAATGCATGCTTTGCTTTTAGCTTTTCAGTGTGAGTTTAAAAATTTGAAACAAGAATGTCTATAAAAGATATGGTTAGGATTAGGCTACTTCAAAGCAACATTAGACAGATGTGAACTTGTAATATCACACACATACAGTATATGCACAAATAAAAGTTTAATACAAGCTTATGTAAAGGTACATGCTGATATAACATTATACAAAACTAACAGACTGAACATTTACAAATGTTTGTCTGGTACCTTTTATGTGATCTGCATAAAACAAAGCTCAAAACATAAAATAAAAAAACTGCATGAACATAAGAGAGATATTTGTATATTGACATTATTGTCTTTGCAATAGAGAAAAAAAAAAAAACTATTAATTTGTAGATCCTTTGTGTATTCCTTAACCAGATTTTTTTAGTGTATGGCTTAGTTTTAGACCAAAATTAATAAAATAAATATTTATAGAATATAGAAGTCATAAAATTATGGTTTACAGTTTATGTTTTCTTGAGCATGTGATTTTTCAGGAAAATTATTAACTGTAAGATATATACAGTTCTTTAGCTATCGCTACACAGCATCTATGTAGTAGTTTAATATATTGTGTATATTTCATTATTTGTATTTAATTATATTTTTATTTGATTTTATTATTATTATTATTATATTTTTCATATATTTCATTATTTGTATTTAATTCTTCTTCTTTTTTTTTTTATTAGATTTTTTCTCATTTTTTGGGATATTTTATTATTTGTATTTAATTTTCTCTTATTTTTATTTTTTTGCACAGTCTAAAAGAGTATGCCAGACCTGCATTTCACTGCTTGTTGTATGTCATATAACTTGTATGTGACAAATAAAATCTTGAATCTTTAGGGTCTTTGAGAATGTTTAACTCCAACTTCGGAACCTATTGAACCAAAGCGATCTTTATGTTTTACAATTGATTTGAAGATTTATTTGTTGTCTGGTCTGAGTATTTAAGGAAGTGACAAAACAATGCGGTGAGATCTGTTGTCAGATCAGCCCATAGTGTGGAGTGTATCTCATATGCTCCATACTATGTATCTTTCTGAAGTCAGGTATATTATTATTTATTCAAAATGTAATTGTGTTGAACACATTTTGCCCATAGAGCACACTGTATAATTGTTTGTGCTACTACCTGTGCACATTGGCTAGTTAAGTTTATTCTTTTAAACACCCGAGTGCTATGCTATACATTTTAGACCATGTGTCTTAAATTAGGATAACTGTTACATGTGTGACTATGTTAAATTTGTTTGTCTCCTGCGTGGATCACTTGGTCATTCCCCATATGGCTACAGTGTCTATGTGCAGGAAGCAAGGTTCACTGGTTACAATGTGATTCAAAATTGCACTATCCTTTCTAAATTGGCTTCTAATTGTTTCATTATGTAATTGACATGATACAATTTTACCTGACTAATAATAAATTGTTATATTTGATTTATCCTAAACTCTTCTGAAATCATTATGACTAATAAACTAAATAAAGACTAAATAAACTACACTTTTGTCATAAGCATTCAGTAGGCGCAGGCAAAACAGGTATTAGTCCACCTACACCCTCTGACTAACATCAGACTGGCGAGTTTGTGATCGTAAGATCCGTGAAGATACTTCAGACAGATACGTTACTGAAGCTTTGTGGGAGGCATTTTTGCAAGGTAAGTGAATTTGCCATGTATTTTCATAAAAAATGAACATCTCGAATGTTTAATAAGATAATTAGCAAAAAGATTCACAGAACAAATAGTCATGATCAAAATATCACATAGCATGCATTTTCACTTGACTGCTTCATCAGTTGATTGCACCAAAGCTGTTTACAAGGTAACTGGAGTAAAATATTTGTTTTGCAAATGCTTCAGCTGTCTGTGAAACTGATATGAGCGACAACAGAACTCGTTCAAATCTCCTTGACATTTCATCAGTCAGCTAGCATTAGCATTAGCAATGCCCTCAGGGCAGGAGTACTCAATATTCATATCACTGTTATTTTTAGTGTACTATGGCTGCCCTCAGGGCAGGAGTACTCAATATTCATATTACTGTTATTTTACTAAACTATTCACTGCCCTCAGGACAGGATACTCGATATTCATATTACTGTTATTTTTACATTTTTACTAGTGGTGGGCATAGATTAATTTTTTTAATCTAGATTAATCTCACTGTAATCTTGGAATTAATCTAGATTAATCTAGATTAAAATGGCTCTTTGAATTCTGCCGAAGGCATTCAAATTATGTTCAATAAGATGTACTTGTTAGTATACTGATAGAGCTGTGCTGCACTGAAACATAGTAGTTTGACGACACTCTTCCCCTGCGCTACATTGCTTGGCCCGGCATCTTCTGCATTAGCTAAGGGATGCTTTGCGTTTAGGTGGTACTTGAAGAACTCCTACAGTAAACTAGTTCTGCATTGCACAAGTTGCAAACAAGCGCCTGTTTCACACATACTCCGTCTGCAGTCGCTATGCACTTGTAATAAAGATTTAAATTAGAATAAAGATTTAAATGCAAAAGGCACGAGTCGACTGTTTCTGTCAGCGTGCTTTAATTTTAAATATTTGCGATATCCCAACAAGAAAAGTAGGCTAATTGTTGTGTTTAAATGTTTTGCCGCTTGCTTGAGCAGCTTATTATACAAACCTAGAAGTCAAATGCATGAATAAATTGTTGTTTATATTTATTAAGTTTAAACTAATGTCTATGATTATGAAAGACTGTTACTGTCCTGTGATAAGAGTCACAATTTATTTTTATTTATTTTTTTTAACATGGTTTGAAATATAGAATAATGAACAAATGTTGTGTTTGTGGACTAAACAGTCGCGGATCAGTAGCGCACTGCATAGCGTCCTGTGTGAAAGCACAATGTGTCCGTGCTGCTTCTGCACCACACACACACGGACTGCAGACGCACTGCAGACGGGTATGTGTTAAACAAACAGGCGTGAGTCTTGTCGAGGTTTTTTGGGAAGCTTGGTAATTTCACAGTAGGCATACTGTACACACAGGTTCGAAGACTCGTTCTCGCCCTCTACAGTGCAATTCGTCTAGGTATACATCGCGCTAAACTATCACGGTGAAAGTCATCATAGCTTGCGTAGTATAGACCCAGCTCCCAACCAACTTTGAGAATAGATTAACGGCGACATTTTTTTTTATTGCCCGATAAGAGTCTCACGTTAACTCAGCACGTTAACGCCGATACGCCTACCACTAATTTTACATTTACATTTTAGTCATTTAGCAGGCGCTTTTATCCAAAGCGACTTACAAATGAGGACATTGGAAGCAATCAAAACAACAAAAGAAGAATGATATATAAGTGCTATAACAAGTCTCAGTTAGCCTAAACACAGTATATCTAGCAAGGGCTTATGAATAATATAATAAATAAAAAGAAAACAGATAGAATAGAAAAGAATAGAGCAAGCTAGTGTTAGAGGTCTTTTTTAATAATTGAAAAGAAAATAGATAGAATACAAAAGATTAGAAAGGTAGTTAGATTTTTTTTTTTTTTTAAACAGAATTAGAATAGTGATTGCAAAAGTTAGGGTCAAATAAAGATGGAAGAGATGTGTTTTAAGCGATTCTTGAAGATGGCTAAGGACTCAGCTCTTCGGATTGAGTTGGGCAGGTCATTCCACCAGGAGAGAACATTTAATTTAAAAGTCCATGTAAAAGTGACTTTGTGCTTCTTTGGGATGGCATAATCAAGCGGCGTTCACTTGCAGACTAAGCTTCTAGAGGCACATAAGTCTGAAGTAATGAATTTAGGTAAAGGGTGCAGAGCCAGTGGTGGTTTTGTATGCAAACATCAATGCCTTGAATTTTATGTGAGAAGCTATTGGTAGCCAGTGCAAATTGATAGACAGAGGTGTGCGTGTATTCTTTTGCTCATTAAAAATTAATCTTGCTGCGCGTTCTGGATTAATTGTAAAGGTTTGATAGAACTGGCTGGAAGACCTGCCAAGAGAGCATTGCAATAGTCTAGCCTGGACAGAACAAGAGCTTGAACAAGGAGTTGTGCAGCATGTTCGAAAGAAAGGGCCTGATCTTCTTAATGTTGAATAAAGCAAATCTGCAGGACCGGACAGTTTTAGCAATGTGGTCTGAGAAAGTTAGCTGATCATCAATCATAACTCCAAGGTTTCTGGTTGTTTTGAAGGAGTTATGGTTGATGCCTAACTTGATGGTGAAATTGTGATGAAATGATGGGTTTGCTGGAACCATAAGCAGTTCTGTCTTAGCAAGGTTGAGTTGAAGGTGATGGTCCTTCATCCAGCAAGAAATGTCTTTTAGACAAGCTGAGATGCGAGCAGCTACCGATGGATCATCAGAATGAATTGAGAGGTAGAGTTGAGTGTCATCAGCATAGCAATGGTATGAAAAGCCATGTTTCTGAAAGACAGAACCTAATGATGCCATGTAGACAGAGAGAAGTGGTCCAAGAACTGAGCCCTGAGGCACCCCAGTAGTTAGATGTTGCGACTTGGACACCTCACCTCTCCAAGATACTTTGAAGGACCTATCTGATAGGTAAGACTCAAACCACTGGAGTGCGGTTCCTGAGATGCCCTTTGTCAGTAGGGTTGACAGGAGGATCTGGTGGTTAACCATGTCATTAACCGTGTCAAAAGCAGCAGATAGATCAAGCAAGATAAGTATTGAAGATTTGGATTTGCTAAGGTAGACAGCAAACAGCTATACTGCAATTCATGTCTTTCATGAATTGCAGTATAGCTTTTAAATGCCTGGTTTAAAGGGAGCATGTTCAAACTACAGCAGTTTAATGATTCATCTACCTTTTGCTGCGAAATCTTCCTGTGTGTATGGTGTTGTAGTTCTCTTTGCAGAATATCATTGTTGGAAAAAGCAGAGGTCATCACTGGTCCTTTCTTGGAGAAGGGAATCTCTGGACTTCCTTTGTAGCACCTCTAGTTTTAAATGAGAATCTTGTTGATATTTGAAGTTCCCATATTATTTCCCCAAATATTGCCTTTCATGAATTGCAGTATAGCTGTTTGTAAATGTAAAAGGGTCTGCAAAGGTTTAAAGATCAAATTGCATGACAAATCAAGTTTTGTCTTTTAAAAATAAGAATTGATTCTGAACTGCTGTGCTGAAATGAGTGTCAGAAACTCCAATCTCACTTCATGTTACCAATAACCTGTTAGGTTTGATTGCATAATGCCAGCCTATGGGCGTCATCGGCTGTCCCTCAAATGTCTACTAAAAATATGCATAAATTTACTAGACTATAACTCGTTAATATAAACAGGGAGGAAAAGATATCAATACTATATAGAACAAATGAAAAAATACATCATCTATGTAGTGTAGACTACTCTGTTTATTACTGGATTGAGGGACAACTTGCTTCAGTTTAACAACAGTCAATAATGCCCAGGGAGCTGACAGCCATGTTTAACGAATGTTGTTCATGATTGATATAATGTGTTGTTTAAAAGAATGAACAATGGTTAGGTCATAGAAGATAGCACATAATACACACACACACACACACAAAAAAAGCAGTGATATGAATATTAGTACTCCTGCCCTGAGGGCAGCCATAGTTCAGTAAAATAACAGTGATATGAATATCGAGTACTCCTGCCCTGAGGGCAGCGACAGTACACTAAAAATAACAGTGATATGAATACGTCAGTACTCCTGCCCTGAGGGGCATTGCTAATGCTAATGCTAATGCTAGCTGACTGATGAAATGTCAAGGAGATTTGAGCGAGTTCTGTTGTCTCTCATATCAGTTTCACAGACAGCGGAAGCATTTGAAAAGCATATTTTACTCCAGTTACCTTGTAAACAGCTTTGGTGCAATCAACTGATGAAGCAGTCAAGTGAAAATGCATGCTATATGATATTTAGACCATGATTATTTGTTCTGAGCATCTTTGTTCACTAATTTTGTTTTTAAATGTTAGAGATGTTCATTTTTCATGAAAATACATGGTAAATAAATGCCTCCCACAAAGCGTCATAGCATATCTGTCTGAAGTATTCCATCCACACATCCACACTCAAATTTCCTGACTCGCCTCTGATTCAATTTCATTGGTTGAATCTGTAAACCAATCATTTTCCTTTCTGCCCTCAGAGCATGTTTGAGTAAGTAAAACTCCCATCTGCCAAAAAGGCAGCTGCTATTTACACTAAGTGCAGATAGCTATAGACTATTTATACTATGCTAAAATTCCAGGATTTTCTGCTATTTATACTGCAAATAGTGGCAATTATCTGCACCTCAGCATTGTAGTACATTATAAAACACTATGCAATAACTTACTGAGTGTCAATTTTAATTTTAATTCAAATTATTAAATGGATGCCACCTCAATGGGACAATAAAGCCCACCCTACACCTACCCTTACTCTACCTAATACTTTATTTTCAACTTTTTATTATTTACTTAATTTTCATTGAAAATACATGCTTTTCTGATGTGATTTGAAATTTGAAAAGGGAGAAAAAAGTTTGCCAAAAGGCAGATTCGAACCCGGATCGATCACGTCAAAATACATATGACACACATTTTACCTTTTGCACCACTGGACCTGACAGTTAGGGATGAGAAGATATGAGATTCGGTAAGGGGAAAAATGATATTACCTGTCAGACACATTATCAGCTATCAAACGCTGTCTAACACTAGTGTAGAGATCTTTAGCACAAGTAACTTATGTACAGAATGAAATGAAATACTGAAACACTAGTCAAGAAATCTATGCTAGGTCATTCAGTATAGTAGTTAAACTATCACAAATCATGCTACAAACCTTCATAAGAGCACTAGACAAAGTTACCAGCTATATAATGGTTATAAATAAAACTATAACAGCAATATATGGTTGCATGAATAATAATCAACTATCCACCCCAAATTTTGATTCAATAAATAGGGTATGATTTAAAATGAGCATCCCTCCAAAAACATCTAAATTTCTGTCTCTTTCAAGTGTTAATGTATATAATTAGTTGTATTAGATCACAATTCTATAATAAGTGGATTATTATATAAATCCCTTGGACCTCACTAATTTTCAAAACCTGGCTATGGCCATGCTCTCACCTAATGTTTGTGGCTGTTTGCAAATGATCATAACTGATGGACAACTATGCCGGAAAAGACAACAGCAGTCCGGCGCGAGATAAAAAAAAAAAAAGAAAAAGCCCAAGATGAGGCCGTGCACATGGACACTTTTGCTTCAATCGGAATGAATTCATTCTGATTGACGAATCTGAACGTAGTGTTTACATGAACGCTGAAAAAAGTGATCGGGTTGATGTGCACGCTTTATTTATCACAAGCTTCTGATCGGATTTACTCTTTTGACATGTGCACACTGCATGAATATACAGAGTTTCCGATGCTGTTGCATACTGTTTTAAAAGGACACGGATATTTATCTACTTCAACCAACACATGAACTGTTGTGCTGCTTAACGTTACTAAAAAAAGGTGTAAAAGTGCCCTTCCCGCACCCAAAACTAGTCGTCTGTTGATGAGAGTCTTAAACAAGGACTGGTGGGATGTGGTCCTGTTCCACTTCACATCGCGAGTGAAAGGTTTTATGATGACAGGACACTTATTTATGACACTTTATTCGCCTGGAAGAACACCTCGTTCGGCGTCATACGTCATTACGCTTATTTCTATGTCACTGCGCATGCGCAGTACTTTCCAGTTTCGGTTTTCAATCCGATCAAGTGTTTATATGTCCTCTCGCGATTACAAAGGGATTAACCACCCTTACAATCCGATCGAAATTTTAGTCGGATCTGGCCAATTCAATCCGACTGACATGTTTACATGCGACTTTTTTATTCTGATTGTGCTTCTAGTCCTATTACATGATCGGATTAGTAGGGTCCATGTAAAGCAGCTACTTTTATAATCCTGTTAAACTTTTTGGATTTTGATAACATTAAGTTAATAGCGTGTTTTAATGTTTTTGATAATATCACCGCGCATCTGCCTTAATATTCTCTTACAGTTTCGATGTTCCGTTTAATTCATTTAATTCAAATATTCACTTAATCTTTCATTTTTGGCCACCATTTTGTGATAGAAATACTAGTCTCTATAATTTCTTCAACAAAAACACATGGACATCACAACCCTTACAAAACTAATCCTTGTTTTTATTGAAGACAAATGTTCTTTTGTGTCATTTCTGAATGCTTGAGACTATAATATCAAACAGACAACCGTATTAGTAAATCATAGCCATATGTGACTGTCTAGCTACAATTGTAATTTGTAAATAATAACATTTAATTACAATTTAGTTATTTACTTTTATTTTATTAAAGTTCTATTTTGACCCCTACAGTAGGTGTTTTTTATTTCTGTAATAATTTGAGGAGGGACACAACAATACAGTTCTGCTTAGGGCACCCATTTGGCCTTTTTATAGGGATATTAGTTTGGCTGTAATGCTCTACAGCTTGCAAAATAGAAAAACCAACATGACAAACAATCATGATAAAATCATTTTTGCCATATGCCAACCCAACAAACCAATACACCCTACCCATCCCCCCAACCATCACCCACCAAAGCCCCCAGCACCACCACCCCGGTTCAGCGACTGTGCATACATTAACATCCCAGTGTCCCTCTCACAGGACACTGCACTTATCCAAAAGGTTTTTTTTTTACATTTGCTTTAAAGCCCTATTGGTTATTTAAATGTTTTATTTGTGTGCTGTTGGACGTGCATTTTTTCTCTCTCTGAGTACACTCAAAGCGCATGCACAAAAATGAAAAACTCTTCAAACAGTGCCTGATTACTGAACTAAGTTATGTTTTGTGTTAATACTGTCAAAAAACACAAGGTTTATGTATAGCCTCAGTTGGTTATGTCTAAAATGAAATTAACAGATGCATGTCTGTATATCAGATCGTGCAGGTCTTAAAGGGACAGTACTGAACATGCTGCCGACTGTAATTAAAGGGATAGTTCACCTAAAATTAAATTTCTGTCATTGTTTATTCACTCACATGTTGTCCCAAACCTACAGTATATTGATTTCTTTCTTGTGCTGCACACAAAAGAAGATATTTTGAATAAGCTGATAACCAACAGTTGCTGGTCCACATTGACTTTGATAGTAGGAGGGAAAATACTATGGAAGTCACTGTGAACCAACAACTGTTTGGTTTCCACTCTTTCAAAATAGAGTTTATGTTTAGCAGAAGAAGGAAACTCATTCAGGTTTAAAACAACTTTTGAGTGCTGACACAAAAGGTATAAAAACAAAACACTAACCTATTTTAATTTTTGGGTGAATTATTCCTTAAATGTTAATAAACACCACTCACTCAATCACTCAATACTCTTGACTGAAAACTTTAAAACAGTGCTTTAATAGGATCAGTGTATATTGTGTTTTATTTTTATTTGTTCATTACATTTTTCAATGCTCCTGCTAAATACTATTGTACCTGAAAATAAAACACTGTTTATTTTTTTTGTGTGTTATGTGTATTTGTAATGTGTATCTTTGTTCTATTTTTTTTTTTTTTAATAACAAAGATAAAATAATGACAAAGATTTTTATCTTCTCCCACTTTGGCCTAAATATCTGCCATACTTTGTCATATTTTGTTACCTTGATGTAACAAGCTTTTTTTTTTTCTTTTTTATAGGGATATTAGTTTGGCTGTAATGCTCCTACAGCTTGCAAAATAGAAAACCAACATGACAAACAATCATGATAAAATAATTTTTGCCATATCGCCAACCCGATCAAACCAATACACCCTACCCATCCCCCAACCATCACCCACCAAAGCCCCCAGCACCACCACCCCGGTTCAGCGACTGTGCCCTCATAATGCCATTTCGCCCTGCCCCTCCAGAGGTCTGTGCAGCCACTGCTTGCCAGGTTAGGTCTCACTACTCTGTTTTATTAATTTATCCGTGTAAAACCAGGGCACCACCACACAAATGTGTTTTTTTGTTAATGACTGTCCTACTACAGGACATGCAGGATTTAAAGAGAGTAGCAGCTCACTACCAGTTACAAAAGACACTGTAACAGACAGTCACTGGCAGGGCGGCTAGCTGTAGGTAGAGCAGTTGTCTTGGTCCGCAAGGTGCTGTGAACTGCTGCAAGCAAACAGGCACGCAAGAAGTAGGCTACAGTTCCTAATGCAGGTGTGTGAGTTGTCTTCATCTATTTTAGAGTGATTGCAATTGAATTGCATTTCTAGAAAGATAAATCACCGCTTTATTTAAGATGATCAAGACCCTTTCCAAGAGAGGTTTCCCACTTAGAAGAAAGGAGATCCAGTTGCTTGCCTACCAATACAGCACAAGCAAACAACTTGCCTGGATTTTCAGAAAAAAAAAAAAGGGCTGAGCAGTACTGGTTTGAAAATTTTATGCTGAAATCCTGACCTCAGCCAAAGGAAACCGGAGGCCCTCTCTGCTGCAAGAGCAGCAGGGATTAACCCACAGCAATTGAGAAATGGTTCCAGCAGTATCAAGATCTTCTTACTGAGCTGGGAATCAAGGATGTGCCTTCCCACATTTGGAATTGCGATGAGACAGGAATGCAGGACCATTTTCTATCAGCCACTGTGATTTCAGAGGTGGGGAGTGCTTCTGAGATCACGTCAGGCGAAAGGGGAGACGACAACAGCTTTGGCCAGCTTTAATGCTGCAGGGGACTACGGTCCTCTCTTGGTCATCTTCAAAGCCAAGAGGCTAAAAGCAGAGTGGCTTTATAATGTTACTCCCAACACAGTAGTGAAGGTGTCCGATAATGGCTGGATAACAACTGAGCTGTTTTTGGATTGGGGAAGCAATTGTGGACATGCTCCCTAAGGATGACCTCAGACCACATGTGCTGCTGCTGGACGGCCACACCAGTCATGTATTCAACATTGATTTCCTGAGGCTCATGCAGTCACACAGGGTACATGTGGTGTGCTATCCTTCCCACACCACCCACTGTCTGCAACCAGCCGACAAGTCCCTCTACAAGTCCCTGAAACATCATTGGAATGAGGAGGGAAGGAGCTTCATGCGCTAACAGGAGGAGAAAGCTCCTTAAGGGGAGTTTTTTCCTTGTTTGGGAGGGCATAGAGGAGGGCAAGCACAGTCCAGACTGCCCAAGCTGGCTTCAGGGGACTGGGATGTACCCAGTAAATCCCATGGCTATACACCCCAATGTGTATGAGCCAAGTCTGACCACCGAAAGGCCACTTGAGCCTGAAGGAAGTGCACAGGAACATGAAAATCTGGATTTGCCAGAGATCCCTGATAGGATTGGGGCAGAAGTGGCTGTTGGGGAGGATGCCACTAACACAGGCCAAGAAGAGGTGTTAGAGGGAGTGTCTTTTGCCACACTAATCCCAATTCCAAAGAGAGAGAGAGGCAAGATGAGAAAGAGGTGCAAACCACCCTCTTACCACCTAACCAGTGATGAACATTTTCATACATTGCCTCAAAAAACAAACAAAGCCTACCAAAAAAACAAAAAACAAAAACAAGAAAGATGGAGGGTACAAGCTCGGATGGCCAGGACATTTGCAATATTTGTAAAGCCAATTTGGTGATGCAAATGATCCAAAGAAGACAGAGGACTGGATCATGTGCATTGTTTGCAGGACTGGTTCCATGAGGCGTGTGGCAGGAGAATGGCCTCATTGAAGGACGGGAGAGCTTCACTTGCACTGGCTGTATTGGCGTGTAGATTAACCTACCATACAGAAATTAAATTAAGCCTGTGTGCAATCAATTAATTCCTACAAGAAGAGATGTTAATGAAGGTTATTATTATTATTATTATTTAATTTGTATGAAATAAATTTAACCCAATATAAAATTTTGTGGGCAGGGAGGGGGTGGGTTGAATTTGCTGTACCTGCACCCCTTCTTAAAAAAAGTGATGTTTATATTATTGTTGTTGTTGTTTATATTGTTGTTTATATTGTTATTGTGTATTTAATTTATAAGGCCTACACTTGAATAACAACTGAATGTGTTTTAAGTTTCCCAGTTTTCCAATAAAGGTGTCCCAGTTTTCCAATAAAGGTGTCCCAGATGAAAAATGTGGTTTGGGGTCATTGTGTGTTTGAGGAAGAGTCATCCATCCTGTGTTTAATGTTTCTTTCTTTTTTATTTTCTATAGTATAGTAGAGCTCTAAGCTATTTAGAATAGTATCATATGAGCTGCTAAGACATTTGGATCATAATAAAAAAGTATGCAGAATATAAATTATCAGAAAGTGTCCCACTTTACCAGTATTCACCCTACATACAGTACCAGTCAAACGTTTTTTTTATGTTTTTGAAAGAATTTTTTTTATGCTCATCATGCCTGCATTTATTGGATCAAAATACAGAACAAAACGATAATATTCAGCAAAGGATAGTTTAAATAGATAAAAAAGTAAAAAAGAGATTTATATTGTTTTATCTATTATATAAAAGATTGATATATATTTTTAAACAACTTTTAAATAATGAAAAATCTTAAAAGGGTTATAAAAACATTAAGCAATAATTCTAACATTGATAATAAAACATATTAGAACCATTTCTTTAGGGATCATGTGACACTGAAGACTGGCTAATTAAAATTCAGCTTTGCATCACAGAAATATATTTTAAAAGTACAGTAAAATAGAAAACCATTATTTTAAATTGTAATAATATTCACATTATTATTATTATTATTATTTATATATTTTTTTAATCAAACATGAATCAGGGTCCAGAACCGGAAATTATAGTTGCATTTTTCATCAATTAATTTCTTAAATTATCCATTAACTATGTTTTGGCCCGCCATCTAGTGGCGAAAATTATTTTGGCCGAGGCCAAACTTATCTGACGACCCCTGCTGTAGTGGATGGATCAATTTATTTGTAGATAATGCAGGGCATGTCCAAGATTTTATACTTGGGGTGGTAAGAGGGGGCAAGAGCAGAATGAGGGGTGGCAAATATAGATCAGTGTTTGTACTCCCATATATTCTGTTCCCTAACACCAGTGTTAGGGAGTAACTAGTTACATTTGACCAAATTACGTAATTTAATTACAAAATAAATGTAAGTGCAATCTGTTACAGTTACTTGTGAAAATGTTAACAATTACAAATGGGGTTACATTTAAATTTTTCCACACAAACACACACACACATTTAATTGATTTATTTCTTAATTGCATTGACTACTCTAAAATACGAGGCACCATTTATCGCAGATGAAGTAGATGTAATCAAATACCACTGTTTTGTCATCATGTGCATCAATTTCTTTGTTCTGCTGAACACAAAGGAGAAATTTAGAAGAATGTTTGCAAACAAGCAGGTTTCTGCCACCATTTCACGTCCATAGTATTTTTCCCTACTATGCAAGTCAAAGCTGTTTTGTAGCAAACATTCTTCAGAATTTCTTCCCTTGTTTTAAGCCAGACCCTGACACTTCTCAGATGAAACCACACAAAGATGAGGCATAATGGCTAAACAGTCCATTTAGATATGTATGTGTGCATGTATATTTTTAATGGATTGATTTATTAATTCACACAAACATACAATAGAATAAAGTGAAAATTACAAGGAAGAATTCTAATTAAGAGAAAATAAAATAAACACATGTCCTAATTCTTAACTTCACTAGGCTGTGTTTTGTTTTTGTTTAGTTGCATGTAAATATAAATAAATAAATAAATGGGTAATCTAATTCTTAGAATAAAAGAGAAAATGTATCAGTTGACATTCTCAGCCAATGAGCATGAAGCTTGTCGTCAGACAGTCATTTCCCATCATGCTTTGAAGAGCGCAGTCGGTGGAGAGCAACCTGCGGCTAGAGACACTTTTCGAGACCTGACTGTTGAGGCTCGCTTCTGAGAGCGGCGTATATGGAGACTGCGGTCACGGATACGCATCGCAGGCTGGGCTCAGAAACGGTGGGACTTAGTGGTTGGCATAAACTGGTTTGTGACTGGATTAGAATGGCAATCAGGAAGTAGAGGAAGATGGGGAAATGGAGTATGGCGTTGGACACCAGTCGCTAACAGGAGAAGACAAGGAACAGAAGTGAACAGGAGAGGAGATGTAGGGTGGATTTGAGTCAAGTAAATAAACGTAGTTTGGAAGAGAACAGTTCAGATGAAGGAAGTGGTTTAGTGAAAAGGAGCTGTGAAAGAGGATTTTAAAGTAATCCTCAAATTTAGAAAGGAAGACAGTATGTTGGTTTAAGTCCGATAGTGGTGTCTAGGGAATTAAAAGAAGCTAGGAGATGTGGAAATGGCAAAGATTTTGAAAGATGGAAGCTTGTTGATAATAAGCAAAACAGAGGAACAGAAAAATAAAGCCCTACAAATTGAAAGTATTTGCAAGAAAATTATTAGTGAGAGAAAGGTTTTGGGTTAGAATAGAGTATCAAGGGGAGTGATAACAGGGATTCCTGTAGAGGAAGACTTGGAGAAACCAGCCATATTAGTAGAGGCTGAGGTGAGTAGAATAAAGAGACTGTTGAGAACAATAAATGGTAAAAGAGTTGATAGCTTATCTGTTCTTCTGGAGTTTCGGAGTCCTTAATTCCAGAAAGGTGAGAGTAGGATGCATGAGCTTTCCGTTAGGCCCTATATTCAGCCACGCTATGCTGTTGCAAATGCCAGAGGTATGGGCATATAGCAGCAGTTTCAAAGGGAAGCAGAGGTGTCCCAAATGCGTGGTGAGCATAGAGTGGAAGAATGCAAGGACAATGTGCAAGATAAATGTTGTAATTGTGGTGGCCAACACAGGGTAACATATGAAGGATATGAAGTCAGGAAAAGGGCTGTAGAAATACAGCAGGTTAAAACAGTTAACAACATAAGTTATGCATAAGTTATATAGGTAAGCAGTGAAGAAAGTGCAAGGACAAAGGAATAGGGTTGATACTGACAATGTTATCCAGGAGAGCAGAGTAGATGAAGGTCAAACAGAGAAAACAAATACAGAACTGACAGTAGAAAAGATTATTTTATTTGTGGCTATGTGATCAATTGTACTGATCAAGTTAAACAAAAACAGAGAAAATTAAAATCATAGTTAATGGAGCTGAGAAGTTTTGGGTATGAAAGAAATATATTGGGAGCATATCAAAACAAGACTTAAAGCAGATGGGAAAGTGGGAGGCACAGGTGATAAGACAAGCTGATTATTGTACAATGGAATGCAAGAAGCCTAATAGCTAATGGTCAGGAGTTTAAGGGATTTATTAAAGATTTTAAAAATAAACCAGAAATCATATGTGTTCAAGAGACATGGCTTAAATCAGAAATAGAGTTTGTTATTAAAGGATATGATAGCATTTGTAGAGACAGAGGGAGGGTAGTGGAGGAGGATGTATAATATTTATAAAACAAGGAATGCAATATAGAGTTTTGGGGAAAGGAAAAGAGTTGGAATATTTAATAATTGAAGTATGGACTAGAAAGGAAATATTAAAGTTGTTAACTTTATAATCCATGTAATAAGTTGTCATTAGAGTTGTTGGATGAAATGATGATACAGTTAGCAGGGAAGGTGATTTGCTGTGGGATTTTAATGCCCATAGCACATTATGGGTAACTATAATGATACCAATGGAATGGTGATTGAGGAGATAATGGAGATGACAAATTTAGTGTGTTTAAATGATGGAAGTGGTACAAGAATTAATATCAGAACTGGTACAGAATCAGCAATAGATCTTACATTAGTATCAGATTCATTAGCAGGCATTTGCACATGGGAAGTAGTTAAAGGAACAACAGTAGGAAGTGACCATTATCCTATTGTAATAATAGTAGGCTGAGTCTAGAGGAATATGATACAGTAGGATTGGAGAAATGGTCATTCAATAGTGCTGACTGGGATAAATTTAGGAATATTAGTGATCAAGAAATGGAAAAAATTGATAAAAATAAAGATGATGATAATTTAAATGATTCATTTTGTAAAGTTGTTCTAGAGGCTGCAGAGAAGTCAATAAAGAAGAGGGCAGGAAAGTGCAAAAGTAAGATTGTACCACGGAGGACAAAGGAATGTAAAAGAGCGATAAAATTTAGAAATAAAGCTTTTAAAGTGTTAAAAGGAATCACTGTTTTCAGAATCTTATTGAATATAAAGGTTACAAGCAAATGTAAGGAGAATCATAAAAATGCAAAGAAAGAATATTGGAGGAAATTTTGTTGCTCAGTAGGAAGGGAGACAGAAATTGGTAAAGTTTGGGGATGATAAAAGAATGAATGGGATAAAAGAGAATATTGATACCCTGTCTTAAATGATGGAGAAAAACAGCAGTGAGAGATGAGGAGAAAGCAGAGATGCTGGCTAAAACTTTTGTAACAGTTCACAGTTCAAATAATATTAGTGAAGAAGGGAAAAGAGGGAGGGAAAATACAGTAAGGAGAATGAAGAATTACAGCTAGAAGAAAATTAATGACCTACAAAATGAATCATTTACAAGGTTAACGTATTATATGGAAAAGAAAGGATATATAGGCAAAATCAAAGTGGCTTTAGGAAAGGAAGAAATACAATGGATTCACTGTATGTTTAGAGTATGAAATTAGAAAAGCACAAGTGAACAAAGAAAGTGTAGTGGCTGTCTTCTTTGACATAGAGAAGGCATATGATATGATGTGGAGAGAAGGATTGTTAATTAGAATGTGTAAATTAGGAATCAAAGGACTAATATATAGATGGATTAAGGACTTTTACAAGGAAGATTAATACAAGTTAGAATAGGAAAGAGTTATTCAAGAAAATATATTGTTGAGAACGGAACACCTCAAGGGAGTATAATAAGTCCTTTATTATTCTCCATATTAATAAATGATGTTTTCAGGGAAATCGAGAATGGGATGGATTTTCACTTTTGGATGATGGGCGATTTGGAAGAGGGAAGAAATATGAAATTTATTGTTAAAAAGCTACAGGAAGCTATTATGAAAATAGAGGAGTGGTCATATAAATGGGGTTTAAATTCTCAGTGGATAAAACAAAGATAATGTTGTTTACAAAGAAAAGATTTGGTACGGAGGTTAAATTAAAGTTGTATAATCAAGAATTGGAAAGAGTGAAACACTTTAAGTTATTGGGGTTATGGTTTGATGAAGGAATAACATGCACATATCCAGAAAGTACTGGACAAATGTAGGAAGGTGTTAAATGTTATGAGGTGTTTGGTGGGAAGTGAGTGGGGAGCTGACAGAACAGCACTGAAAGCAATTTATTGTGGATTAATTAGATCAGTACTGGATTATGGTTGTGTGGTGTATTGATCTGCATCAAGTACATTACTAAAAAAATTAGATAACATTCAGTTTCAGGCTTTGAGATTATGTACAGGGCATTTAAAACCACTCCTACGGCAGCTCTGCAGGTGGAAATGGGAGAAATGCCACTTCGAAGTTGAGAAGAATAGAGCTATCTATGAATTATTGGGTTCATTTACAGGGCCATAATGAGGATCACCCAGCACAAATCACTTTAAAACATTGTTGGGAAAAGGAGAAGAGAGAGACAAAAAGCTTTGGGTGGACAGTTATACAAAAGCAACAGAGTTAAAATTAATAGAATTAAAATTCAGTCCAACAGTACCATTGCCAGCAGTACCACCTTGGATACTACCTGAAGTGAAAGTAGATCTTACATTATTAGGAAAGAAGAATAAAGATAGGGGTTTATTTTGAATTCATATACTATACAGGAATATATTAACTGTTACTACAGTTATATCCAGATTTACACAGATGCATCAAAGAGTTTAGTGGATAGGATATGAGTAGCGTTATTGTTCCAGAATCAGAATCAGAATCAGAATCAGAAAGAGCTTTATTGCCAAGTATGCTTACGCATACAGGGAATTTGTTTTAGTGACATAAGCTTCCAGTACACAGAGACAACAACAACAAAAACAAAAACAAATTGCAAATAAATAAATTGTATGAACAGTTGTGCTATAGATGACAATGGATTAGAATAGAGTGAGATGCAGAGATGTACTTGGATGGAGGGGTAACAAATAAATATAAGAATATTGCACATTTTTTCATAAGTGGTGAACATTTAACTGTTCATGAGGTAGATTGCCTGGGGAAGAAACTGTTCTTGTGCCTGACTGTCCTGGTATTTGCGGCTCTGAAGCCGCCAGATGGCAAAAGTTCAAAAGGGGGTAACTTGGATGAGAGGGATCCAGAGTGCATTCCAGAGTTTAATATTACAATAGTGAAGAGGATTAGCGATAATGTTTCAGTATACACAGGAGAAATGCTAGCTATTCTGTTAGCAGTACAGTGGATTGAGGAAATAAGACCATTGAGAGTTATTATTTGTTCAGATTCAACTTCATCATTAATCAGTCTACAGAGCAGTCACTCAGATAGCAGAGCAGATATTTTGTTAGAAATACAACAAACATTATATAGAATTCAAATGATGGGCATTGCAGTTATATTTTTGTGGGTGCCAGCACATATTGGAATCATAGGAAATGAGATGGCAATAAGGCTGCAAAGGAGGCCACAAAAAGAGAATACATCGATGTGACAGTTAACGCCAGTAAGATGAAAATAAAGAGTATTATTAAACAGAAGTTGAAGAAAAGGTGGCAAAAGCAGTGGGAGGAAGAGAGGAAAGGACGGTGGTTTTACAAAATTCAGAGGAGAGTGGGAGAAATGAGATGTGCAAGAAGGAAAAGGAGAGAAGAGACAATTATATCTAGACTTAGATTTGGGCACACAGGGTTAAACAGCACTTTATTTAAAATAGGTAAGCATAACACGGAAGATGTGAATACTGTGGGCAACAAGAGACAATAGAACACATCATGGTGCACTGTAAGAAATATGAGGGAAAAAGATGGGAAATGATCCAAACCTTAGAATGGAAAGAATAAATTTTGATTTAGTAGAAATTCTTAGAAAAAACTCAAGAGATAAATGCTATGGAATCGCTTTTCATTATCTTAGAATAATCAATATGATTGAAAAGATTTGAGTCTTAATTTTGTTTTGTTTTGTTGATTCGGTTTAGTTTTATTTTGTTTTGAATAAAATAAGTAGTAGTCGTTCAGATCCACACTCCATACCAGTTGGTGGCGGTAATGCACCTTTTCGTTGTGTCCAACCGCCAAGAAAAACTCCAGAAAGAAGAAGAAGAAAGAGAGCAACTGCGTAACTCGACTGCTCAGTGGGAGCGGTCTCGGTTGGGGAATGGCGGGTGGAGCGTCCAGCAAAGCGGAAACTGACTCCGTGTCAGGTGGATGGCAACAGCTGGGCTGGGAATGGTCAGGAGATGGAGGAAGGAAGTGACGTAGTAAGTGAGACAGGAGAGGTGGGAGCATTGGAGAGTTGGAAGACAGCGAGGGTAAAGAAGAGTGGAATATTAATCAAAGTAAAAAGAAAAAGAATAATACAACTGATTGTGGTGAAAGTGCATCTTAAAGTATGGTGGGGAACAATATAAGGTATTTGTTAAGTTGGAGCAAGAAGGTAGCACGTTCAGAGAGTGGAATCGATACAACTTACAAAAGGTCTAAGTAAAGAAATTGGAGAGGTAAGGAGTGCAAAAATATTAAGAAATGGACAACTTCTGGTGTTTTGTAAAACGAAGAGCAACTCAAAAAGCAGTTAAGATGAGTAAAATTCATGGTAAACTAGTGCAATGTTCAAAGGCTAATGACAAAAGTTAGTCAGAGGAGTCATTACAGGCATTCCGGTAAATGTAGAGACGGATGCTATAATAGCAAACATTAAGCAGGCTAAAGTATGTGAAGCTAAAAGACTTAAAACTAAGAGATTTGGAGACATTTGCGACAGCTTATCAGTTATGCTTACGTTTGAAGGAGAAACATTACCAGATAAGGTTTTGTTGGTTTTATGAGTTATGTGGTTAGTTGTACATCCCTCCACCACTTTGATGTTATAAATGTCAACGGTTTGGGCATATCGCGGCTGTATGTAAAGGGAAAAAGAGGTGTAGTAAGTGTGGAGGAGACCATGAGTATGATGAATGTGACAAAGCTAGTAATCAATGCTGCAATTGTGGAGGGAGCACAGTGCAGCATACCAGGGTTGTGAATTTAGTAAAAGAGCCAAAGAGGTGCAAAGAATTAAGGTAACTGAAGGCATTAGCTACTCTGAAGCAGTAAAGCTGGTCCCCAGAGTGAATGTAATACAAAACTAAATGAGGGCATTGGAAATGACATAATAAATGAAGAGGATGAAGAGAAAAGGAAAGACAATTTAGTTGTCAGCAAACATGATTTTGTGATTTTATGGTTGAAGTTATCAACTGTTCTGCACAGACAACGAGTCGTACTGAAAGGATTAAAATTATTGTGAAAGCAGCTGAAAAATATTTGGGGATAAAAGGAATGGTTTGGGAAACAGTTAGGGATAACTTAAGTACAGACACTCAGTCTACCCAGCACAATGTTGGTATAGACTAAATGGTGGTAAATGTAGGCATACTACAATGGAATGCTAGAAGTTTAATAGCTAACGGCCAAGAATTTAAGAAATATGTAGATGAGTTAAGCGAGAAACCAAATATAATATGTGTACAAGAAACATGGTTGAAATCGGAGTTAGATTTTATTATTAAGGGATATTCAGCAATAAGGAGAGATAGAGAAAATGGTAGAGGGGAGGATTAGTAACTTTTATACAAAATGGTTTAAGCTATGAAATTATAAATGTAAATGATAAGAATGAATCAATTATCATAAGGATATGGACAAGTAAAGGTTCTATAGATGTAATAAATTATTATAATCCTTGTGGGAAAATAGAGGGAAGTATTTTGGAAAATATTGTGGGATCACCACTCAATGAGGTAATATGGTGTGGGGATTTTAATGCACACAATACATTATGGGAAGTAACAGTACAGATGCAAATGGTTTAGCTTTAGAAGAATATATTGATGATAAATGCTTGGTATGTCTTAACAATGGTGAGGGAACACGGTTTAACAGCATAAACAATACAGAATCAGTACTTGATTTAACTTATGTATCCAGTGCAATAGCAGGTATTGAATGCGGGAGTGTAGATAAGGAAACTACAATAGGTAGTGATCATTTCCCTATTCTAATTAAAGTTGGATCAGGGACGTGTCAAGAAAGGACTAAAATATTCCAAGGTGGAAAATAGAGAATGCATGGTGGAACAGTTCCAGATCATTTGTGCAGTAAAATGTCTTAAACTTAAAAATGAGGATAAAGAAATAGGAATAAATGAGTTTAATAGTGTATTAGTAAATGAAATAATATTGTCAGCTGAGGAAACAATACCTAAAAGTAAAGGAAATAGGAAAGGTAAGAATGTACCATGGTGGAATGATGAGTGCAGTAAAGCAGTTAAAGCAAGAAACAAAGCTTTTAAATATGTTAAGAAATATCATTCTCAGGATGCTTTGATAGAGTATAAAAGAAAGCAGGCAGTAGTTAGGAAAACAGTTAAGACACAAAACGCTAATTTCTGGAGGAATTCTGTAATGATATAGGAAGGGATGTGAAGTTATCTGATATATGGGGAATGATAAGGAGGATGGGAGGAGTTAGAAGGAATTATGAATTACCAGTATTAAATAGTGGTGATAAAGTGGCAGTTACTAATTTAGAAAAAGCTGAAGTTTTAGCTCAAACATTTAGGAAAGTGCATAGTTCTGAGAACCTCACTAAGGAAGCACAAGTGAATAGAAGGAAAGTGTTAGAAAGTTTCCCAGATGTTTTAAAAAAAGAAAGGACATTCGGAAATCCATTAGATGTACCTTTAAATATGTTTGAGTTGAAAAAAGCAGTCCTTAATGCAAAACAGACTGCTCCAGGAAAAGACATGGTATGTTACAAAATGGTAGCAAATATGACAGATGAGACACTAGGAATAGTACTAAAAATTTTAATAAAATTTGGGAAATGGGTCAGCTTCCATCAGTGTGGAAACATGCAATTATAGAACCTATTTTAAAGCCAGGGAAAACCCGTCTGACCGTCCTAGTTATAGACCAATTGCCTTAACATCGAGTTGTGTAAAATAATGGAAAGAATAATTACAGATAGAATGACCCATTATTTAGAAAGCAATGACCTTTTTCCCCATATCAGAGTGGGTTTCTATAGGAGAAGTACAATGGATTCATTATTATGTTTAGAATCTGATATTAGGAAAGCACAGACTAATAGGTGGTAATAGCAGTTTTCTTTGATGTAGAGAAAGCATATGATATGCTTTGGAAAGAAGGGTTATTAATTAAATTACAACGATTAGGAATTGGTGGTAGAGTATACAATTGGATTTTGGATTTTTTGTTTAATAGGAATATTCAGGTAAGAGTAGGTGCAGAATTTTCTGAGGTATATACAGTAGAGAACGGAACTCCACAAGGTAGTGTATGTAGCCCATTATTATTCAATATTATGATTAACGATATATTCTCAAATATTGACCAGAAAATTGGAAAATCCCTGTATGCTGATGATGGAGCATTATGGTTTAGAGGCGTAATGAATCTTATGTTAAATCAAAATGCAAGAGGCAATTAAGGAAGTGGAAAATGGACAAATAAATGGGGATTTAGATTATCAGTGTCAAAACACAAGTCATATGTTTTTCAAAAAAGCATAAGATCACACCTGTATCCTTAAATTTGTACAGTCAGCCTCTTGAGCAAATGAAGATTATTAGGTTTCTTGGGATGTGGTTTGATGAAAACTGACATGGAAGATTCATTTGGAAAAATGGTTAATAAATGTAAAAGATTGTTAATATCCCACGATGTTTATCAGGACAAGCATGGGGAGCAAGCAGGGCATCTTTAAAAAATATATATTGGGCACTAATGAGGTCTGTCTTTGATTATGGGTGTATAGCATATATGTCATCAGCAGAGTCTAATATCAAAACATTGGATGTCATGCAAGCTCAGGCTCTAAGGATATGTAGTGGATCTTTTAAAACATCCCGTATCTTCTATGCAAGTGGAAATGGGTGAGATGCCTTTGAGGATCAGAAGGGTACAACTGATGTTAGCATACTGGATTAATGTGAAGGGACAAGTTGATAGCCATCCAGCTAAAGCTATCTTAAAAGATTGCTGGGAACATGGAAAGTCCAATTACAAAAGTTTTGGGTGGATTGGCGATCAAGCTGAGAATATTGGGTTACATAAATTACAGTACTGTTCAACGGTTTCAGTCCCTCCTATTCCACCATGGTTTTCCCTATACCAGATGTAGATTTAGGCATTCATAAGGAAATAAAAAGTAAGTCAAAGGAAGTAGCAGTGAGGGATATTGTTAAATATTATCTGGATATGCATTTCTCTGACTATACATTCATATTTACAGATGGTTCTAAGGATCCAAAGACAGGACACGCTGGGTCAGCAGTATATATTCCAAAGAATGGGGTAATATGTCAGGAAAGAATAACAGATAATTTATCAGTTTACACAACAGAGCTGGTTGCAATTTTGTTGGCCTTGGGTAGAGGGAAATGAGTTAAATAACTCAGTGATTATATCTGATAGTTATTCAGCTTTAGAAAGCATAAAACTGGGAAATCTATAAGAAATGATATAATTCATAAAATTTGTATGGTTTTGCATAAGTTAAATGCAAAGGATTTAAAATCAGGTTTCTCTGGGTACCTGCATATGTTGGAGTGAAAGGGAATGAGGAGGTTGATAAACTTGCAAAACAAACACTGAAACACAATAGAATATTACAAGTTCCATATAGTAAATCTGAAGCTAAAACATTCATTAAAGCATATGCAAGATCAAAATGGCAGGAGTATTGGGTGGATCAAGATAAAGGGAGGCATTTATATAATATACAACCAGAAGTGGGTATAGGAAGGACAGAGTGTGAAGTAGAAGAGAAGAAAGTATAATTACCGGTTAAGAATAGGACACACTGGGCTCAATTCTTCATTGAAGATAATAGGGAAACATTCAACAGGGAACTGCCAATATTGCAGTCATTTAGAAACTGTAGAGCATATTTTATTTCAGTGCACAAAGTACAGCCAAGAAAGAAACCAGCTTTTTCAGTCTCTCAGAAGTGTCAATCAGAATAATTTTACAATGCAAGGTTTATTAGGGAAAGCATCCAGTAACATTCATCAATTTGTTATTAAGTTTCTTAGAGACACAGATTTAGCCAGTAGGATTTAATTTTTTTTTTTAATTTGTTAAGGTTTTTTTTTAATTTTTTTTTAAAGATCCAATATCTCCTGATTCACACTCCAGCCCAGTCGGTGGCGGTAATGCACCGTTAAGTTGGTTTGCCAACCGCCATAAAAAACAAAAGAAGAAGAAGAAGAAGACTGCTCAGTGCTCAGTCCGACACACCCGCGCCTCGACTAGGTGGCTCGCTTGTCGGGTAGCTCCGAGTCGACGCCTCGGTTCGTAAGTCACATGTAGTCCTCCAAAACAGTCTCATAATATCGAAGACCAAATTGGCAAAACACGAACGAAGGCTTCGACACAGCGCTTGAATTGGGAAAGTGTTGTTTCTACACCCAACAGATCTATGGTCCTCGCTGTTACTTTCACTTTTGGGATTTCTGTAAAATCTGCCTTATTTTTCAACGGAAAAGTGATGAATATATTTATTTTTTCCTAACGTTAGGAGGTGTATGCCTATTGTTCGTGTGTGGTAAGACTTTATTTGTTATTTAATTTATTTGTCTCTTTTAAATTCGCCGGTTAAACCACTGATCTATATATGACTGGATCGCTCATCGCGTTCTAAACTGCAATCAGGCAGTGAAGTCACCGGAAGTGATCGATCCGCCATTTTACTAATCCCTACCGACAGAGAGCACCATCCCAGACAGCAACGTATCTGCCCAGATCCGGCCCGCATGGATTTCACACGGGCCAGATGTGGGCCGGATCTGGGCCAACACTATGTTGCTGTCGGGATTGAGTCACATTCAAACTGCTGTCCTAAAATCACCCGATTTGAAGCAAATCAGTCAAACGGGACTAGTTGTTATGTCATGTGTATGTAAATTAATGTTTACTTCAGATGTTATCTGCAGTGTTTACGGTCTTTGGGGCAGTATCTATAAGCGATATATTTAAACCGTTTAGGTGGGTGTGCATTCTGCGCACTGATGACACAGGTAACCGATCCAACATATTATAGATCAGTGGGTTAAACCCATAGTTTTGTAGTTCTTATCACTATCACAGATCACCGTCTATGTTCATTTTACGAGGAAGAACAGAGGAACTTGAGGGACATATTATTTTGATCAGTTCAGCTATTTTAAATGGTGAATAATAGCGCCACTCGTCTTGTTACAGGCCTCGATAGGCATAACATACATGTCCTTTATGATCTCCTTATTGACGTCAGAACCAAAGGTTTTGAAGAGTATTTCATGATCTTAATTCTATAAATTAAAAATATTTTTGACATCCAATATGAATCTAAGCAGAAATATTATTTCGGATAGCTCTAAAATTAGCCATAGGCCTGCTGTTAACATGAACGTATCAAATATGCATGGCATGCAAAGACATATCTTAAACCTGGGGACCGTTGAGCAAGTTTTTATACGGCTGCAAAATCCATGCATGCCTCACAGTTTGATTACAGAGATTCACATTATTTTCATGTTGCATATTTTTGTCCCACTGTTCCAGAAATGATTTGTAATGAACTGTTTGTTTCTTCTTCAGGTGCTTCTGCTGTTGATTCAGACAGAGTGCCAGTGATGGAGGGAGATACAGTGACTTTACACACTGATGTTAAAATAAACCAACAAGACAGAATGGTATGGTATTTTGGAGTCAGTCGATCAGCTGAAATCACTGGAGATCAGAGTAAGATCTGTGAAGATGCTGTGTGTAAAGAGAGATTCAGAGACAGACTGAAGCTGGACAATCAGACTGGATCTCTGACCATCATGAACACCAACACCACTGACTCTGGACTTTATAAACTGAAGAACACCAGCCCAACACTGACAATGTCTTTAGTGTTACTGTACAAGGTGAGTTGTAAAAAAATAAAATAAAGCCAAGTTATCTATGTTTAAATCACATCTATTTAGTGTGTTGTGTTTTTGTATCAAGTTTAAACTGCAATACTAAAATATTTTAGTACAAATGGTGATAGATGCTATCTAATAGATGTAAATAAAGCCTTTGCCAAGTTTGATTATTGCATTCAATGTAAAAACATTAACCAAAAAATAAACAACTGCCACAAATGCAAAGCTAAGAACTTTCTGCTTAACTTTATTTCTCTTTTATTTCATTAAAGGCAGCATTTCTTCAGCTATCACTGTTAAAGGGAATTTGTGAACAAAACTCTTTAGAGTAGGGACAGTTGCTCATTTTAATACCTCTGATTGACTTCATTTATGCTCTTAGCAGTCATTTCTGTGATTGGTGACTGATCTTTATTGCTAAAAGATTGTTGTTAAGAGAAATGTTAAAGCAATGCAAGTGCATCTATCATCAAAACAAAATTATAGTGAGCTTTTCTTTTAGTTCATGAGCTGCAGTTGTGTTCTGGTGGAGATGACAGTTTCTCATGAGACCCTTATCTTCTGTTACGATCCGTTAATTGAGGATTTGATGTAAAATAAGTCTGTGATGAGCAAAAAAATGGATAAAGGATTTTCAGTCTGAAATTCATGGAAAATGTAACCACAATGTTGTGTAGTTTTTTCCCCTTTCTTTCATTGTTCTTTTGTTTGTTGTTGTTGATCCTCCAGTCATCGGTTGGTTTGTGTTTCAGGTGTTTCTGCTGCTGAACAAGATGACATGAAGAGAAAGTCAGTGAAGGAGGAGAATCTGTTACTTTAGATCCTGGAGTAGTAAAACCCAAATGATGTGATGAGATTGTGTTTTAATAACATTCTCATGCAGCTGAAATCACTGGAGATCAGAGTAAGATCTGTTCAGATGATGAGTGTAAAGCGAGATTCAGAGACAGACTGAAGCTGGATCATCAGAATGGATCTCTGACCATCATGAACATCACAACCACAGACTCTGGAGAATATAAACTGAAGATCAGCGCAGCAGATTCAGCATTATTAGGAGCTTCACTGTTACTGTCTTTGGTGAGTATCATTTTGTCATTCAGTGCATGTTTCCTTTTATTTTAGAATACAGTTCAATATTTTTTGGTCCACTAAATGAGAAAGTGGATTGATCTTTAAAAACAATGCCAGGTTTATTTATCAGTTAAAATCAAGCAACACTAATGATCCATGTACAAAAAGTGTAAATATCAGTCAACAATTTTGATAAAATTAATCAGTCAAATCTGTCTGTCTTTCTGTCTGTCAAAGATGTTTCAGATTCAGGATGTCTTTAGTTGTTGTTGTTGTTGTTGTTGTTGTTGTTGTTGGTGTTGTTGTTGTTATTCTTCTGCTCGTTGCTGCTGTGGTTTTCACAAGCATAAAGCAATAATGCAATGTGAGTATTATATTCAGTTGATTTAACAAGATGGAAATATGAGGATTGTTGTATGAAAATATACATATATTTTGTCTTTATTCAGCAAACTCAGCAGTGTTTAATCAAGTTTATTGTTGATCAAACAGGCATCAGGAGGCAGCGTGAGAGAGGCAGGAGCGCCTCATCCGGTAAGATGATGTCTGAAACTGTTAATTTATTATGTTCTGGTGATTCTGGTTTCATGCACTTTCGGTTATTATTAAGTTGGACAAAATAGATCCTTATAATGCTTGATATTGTGAACTTGTATTTCTTATTTTAATTTACTATCATAATCATAAACACAAACTTGTTCTTTTAGTTATTTATAGTAACTAATGAATCTGAAATCTTGTACATTGACAGTAAATAGTCTCTTAAAACCACAATAAAAAACCCCCAATGAACTAAATAACAAACAACATAAAAAGCAAAAATAGCAACTTTATATCTACGTTGTAGTATTGTGTGTTTGTGTAATTCAGATATCAATCCTGTGTTTCTTACAGATAGATGATGCTCAAGACACATCCCTGAACAGACTGAAACTCTAATGCAGATGACTCCTAAAGGGACATCTCCTAATAAGACTGAGGCTGCTGGTCAGACACAACTGTAACATTATTTATTATTTTATTGAAAGGGAAAATTAAGAGAAGATGGGAAATTAGAGAAGAGCATCAGCAGAAATTCTCATTGTTCACAGAAACAGTCACAATATCAAGGTTTCAGTGTTAGTGTCATTAATGATGATTTCACTTTGGCATCTTGATGACACTATTTACATTAAAGAACACTACAACATTATTTCAAAGTGATGTTTTCAGAGGATCACTGAGAAATGAAACATTTCACTGAAACTGTGTTTTGTGATTTAGTTAGCAAAGCTTTGTGGTCAAAAGAAAGACAGAAGGTTCAGATTCTGCAAGGATGGATCCATGAAATCTCACAATTATGTCCTTGATCGAGACTCTGAAACACAGGAACTGAAACTTTAACCCTGTAAAACCTGCCATGTACAATAATGAACAAACTATGTAATATATATATAAATTGAACAGTTTATTGAAACTTAAGACAACTATTGTACAAAAAGTTTGCTTGTTGAGTATTATGTTTGATACATCAGGCATTTATGGCTCATTTAGTATGATATAAGCGAAAATATTGAGCTTATTTAAAAAATAAAAAAAACCCAGCCAGTTTTATTCTGAGACCCAAACTGAGACTGTAATTTGGTGCAGATAGCAAATGCTGATATTTATACCACTAAAAGTAAGAAATTTGTGTAGTTTGTACTGTAAATGCATGGCACCTTAAAACCAGATATAGCAGATACTTACATAAGATAATGAAAATATCAGTTTTCACCCTATATATCCCAATAATGTATTTGTAAGATGATATTTAGATGCTTCATTTCTCACAGTTTCAAAACAGAAAGATGAACCAATAATTCTTCCTTAAAAGCTTGATTATATTTGATACATTTAAACAAAACTTGTGAAAAAAATGTGTGGATAGTTAAGTGAATATAAGTTGATTAAGTGTTTATATTATATTACTAACAATATAAAAGTTATTGTTATGTTTAGTTTATAAAATCAGTACAATTGGACAGCAAACAGACACGTCAAGCACAAGCTTACTTTTATACTAAAAATATACTTTATAAAGTGTAAACTATCAATCAGATGACAGACAGCATCAAGTAGATTGTCTGCAACATATTTTAGCAGTTTTGATCATGTTGATAATTTAGATGCCTTAGTATATATACATTAAACATGATACAGGCTTTATAGGGTTAATAACTCCTCTGAAGATAGAAGCAGCATTTTTATGTTTTGTTTCAAAACTGTTACTGGCTGCTGAATAAGGTTTTTTTTTTACTGAAATTATGCATCTTGAGGGTGTTTCAATATTTCACAAATGTTTTTCTGAAAAAACTATTTATTTGTTTTTCAAAATGTGTTTACTGATAAAACAATATTTGTTTGTTTTATATATAAATGTAAATAGTTTTTCGTTGTAAAAGTTATACCGTTCTGCCTTTTTTTTTTCTGTAGAGCGTTCAAGGTAAAGCTTCATATTTCACATTGTTTTGTAAACTCTTATTCTGTTTCTTCATCTGTGTCTCTTTCAGTTTGAACTATGAAGCTTGCTCAGCTGCTGTTTGTACAGTATTATTTCTATCATGTAATTATTGTTTTGTTGGTGTGTTTGTAGAATAATAATAGATATATAAATGATTCCTTCACTTGATCACTATTTTAGCCTATTTTAGATTTTACTCTTATCTGCCAAATTTTTTTTTTTTTTTGTTTGATTTGCCTGTTTTAGATTAATTTGCCTATTTTTGCATTATGTGCTTTTTTTATAGACTTTTTTTTCTTTGCTTTAACTTCACATTAGCTATGAAAAAGTGCCTTAAACATTTGTGTATGTAAAATAAAAGGTTTCTGTATGTTTATATAAATGTAATTAAAAATTTATCTAAGTCACATAACTGCCAGGTCTTGAGTTTATGAAATTTGCTATCAGACATTTGCTATGAGAAATAACTGAACTAAACTACACTGAATAGTTTAGATTGAACATCTCTACATTCTGAAGCATGATTTTAACACTTTCTGATGTATTCTTGGTGCGTTCAAGTCCTCCTGGAATTTCATGCGTATGAGGAGGGAAGTCGGCTGTATGGAATGCCAAGTCTGCCAAAATAAAAAATATATAAATACATAAATAAATATACAAATAAATGTAAAAGAAATAAATAAATAATATATATATAAATAAATATACATAGAAAAGCAAAAAAAACGAAAATAAATAATTATTTATACATTTATTTCCTTTTTTATGTATATATTTATTTTTCCCATATTTATTTATTTCTTCTTTTATTATTTATACATTTATTCATTTATACATTTATTTATTTCTACATTTATTTATTTTACATTTATTTATTTCTACATTTATGTTTTTCTACATTTATTTATTTCTTTCATTTATTCTTCCCATTTCT